>CM053770.1:211941359-211971467 GCA_028658325.1 Potorous gilbertii
CATTCTTGTGTTTGAAAGTCAAATTTTCTTTTCAGCTCTGGTCTTTTCATCAAGAATGCTTGAAAGTCCTCAATTTCATTGAAAGACCATATTTTCCCCTGAAGTATTATACTCAGTTTTGCTGGGTAGGTGATTCTTGGTAGCTTACGGGGATGATGGAGGATAGAGAAGGGTTATTTAAAAAAATAGGACATGTTTGAAGGCAAGAGTGAAGAAACTAGTGCTTAGGGAGAGAGTAAAGATTAACTAAGAGAACATCTATGATCATAGCTTTATACATTTAGAGCAGGAATTGAAGTTAGGGGTCATGCAGTCCAACCTCATCTTTTTATTGATGAGGAAATTGAAACATTACTAACAAAATTTTGGAAAATCAGGGAAGCCATGGAAAGACAGGTTTCCTTTTCATATCTGTAGACATGAGATGCTATTTTTATTATTTAATATTAAATTTGTAGACATTTCCTAGTAAAATGAAGAGAGTGCAGGACTTGGATCCAAGGATGCATGGATTATGATGCCACATTTAATGCCACAAGGCTCAAAAGAATTAACTTAGCCTCTATGTACCTCAGTTTCCTTATCTGTAAACTGGTAATACATAAACCTCTACTGACTACATCACATTGTTATTTTGATATAAGGTATCACGAAAACTTTAAAGACCTAGAAAAAGTTAATTTTGGAGGTGTTTTGTTGACTATTTTAGTAGATAAGGTTTTCCATATTGAATAAATAGAATTGTTGTGATATTATAACTTCAGAGGGAAAAACCCCACTCCTTACCTCCACAATCATATTGAGACAATGGAGAAGAGTGGTCCTTGACCATTTTCTTTTGAATGAGAAATCTACTGGAAGACAAAAGTCACAGTCAGATTCCATAGCTGACACTATGCATGCAGAGGGCAATGCTACGAAAAGATCATGAGGCCTCCTCAGTTAGAACTAGCGACTAACTATATCTGTGCTAGGACAATGGCAGGGATGGGTGAAGGCTCACCTTGTTGTATACTGACAAACCAAGTGGAAGAAGCTCTGTTTAATGCCATGTAGATTCTATACTAGGGAGATAGTGTGGTGAAATACAAGAGTTACTAATTCTAGAATTACAAGAACTAAGTTTAAAAACTACTTTTGACACCTACCAATATATCATTAGGAAAGGCTTTTCAATTTCCTGGGCTTCCATTTGCTTACATATAAAATGGGAGTCTGAAATGGTTGGCCTTGTAGTTCCCTTACAACTCCAAGTCTATGATCTCATGATCCCATGACTGGACCATTTCTGTGAGTGTGGGAAACAGTGGGGGTTGTGCAGGGCCAAGTGTGTGATTTGCACAAGTGGAAATTGAAAGAATATCTCAATATGGCGTTGTTGACATCTTCTAAATTTCAATCTCTGGGGCAAAACTCTGATTGCTTCACCTTAGTTATGGTTCTGGTCAGAATGTTTGGATTTCACTCTCCCTTAACCTGACTAAACCTAGGTATCTTCATTTGTCAAATGGGCATAACAATTACTCTATACCAAGTCCCCTTCTCCCACAGGATAGCATAAATAAAAATGATTATATTGATGTGCCTTTGCAGCCAATGATGGAGTCAACTTACAGATTTGGTACCTTATTTGGACATCTACAGCATCCAATTCCAAACCGATGCCTTTAAATTCTAATGACCCTTGATGTCACTGGTTTATAGGGACATTGGAGACATGATCTTGCGTGCTGCTGGACTTGGTTGATGAAGCCAATTTTCTAAAATTATCATCAAAGTATCAAAGTAAAATTTCAGAAACGTCACTTTGGACCCAGTTTATCAAGCACTTTCTATTTTAAACTCCACTCCAATTGACTGCTTTCTTGATAATATCCTGAGATCTGCAGCCCAGAAAGAGCCCCATCCTAATAAGGCATTAGCCATCTCCAAGACATATGCCTCAACGTCTTTCATCTCTGCCTCCCGCATTCAAGTATTGTTTTCACTTCATTGATTCCTACATTGGCTCCCCTGGGGGGAAAGGGACACTTTTCCAAGATGATTTGAATTTAATAAATGAACTGTGCAGTATGAGAGAGATAGCTTTGCCTTTGAAGAAGGTGTATCGAACATTTGTCTCTGTCTTATCCCATCAGGCTATTTAAAGATATCTCCATTTTGTATCTCTGTTTTTCCATTCTATATATTTCTCTGCTTTTTGCACATAAAAATTCAAATCGTAGTCAATGAGATTCAATTTAAAATCCGTAACTAATAGCCAAGATATTGTGGGTGATGGTTTACCTCTCTCTTTAGAGAGGCTTTTATGTTATTAAGAATAAGTAACAACAGCTTTATTAGTTCCTATGGCAACTTGAAGTCCTGTTTTTAAAATATAATTTTCTATTTTCTTGGAATGTGTACTCATTAAAAAGCACCAAGGCTTCATTGAAATGCAGATATAATTTCACCATCATGACAAACGTTAGAGACAACAAGAACAGTGAAAGAAGTTCCCCTTACCCCCTATTGAATGGTCGATTGAATATTGAGTTAATGGTTCCCCCTGTGTTTCAAAATCCAGTGCTTTTTTAAATTTTGTCACTGGTGCCTAGAGTTTTGGCACTCTTCACCAATTTCTTGTTTGGTGCTGCATGGTTGAACCTAGGGCCAAGCATAAGCTTAGCCAATAATAAAAAAGTTAATGATAACTAATAGTGTGATATAATGGTTAGAGGGGCTAGTCTCAGAGTCAAGCAGATGTAGGTTGAATACTGGTTCTGACATACACTGGCTGTTACTCTGGACAAGTTATTCAACCTTTCAGTGTTCTAGGTAACCAAGGTTCTAGCTAGTCTATGACTGTGACTTTTAGAAAAGGAAGCAGCCAACATTGGTGAAGGGAGGTTTTTCATCTGGGAGTTCTCTATGTTAATAACAACAGCATCTCCATTCTTCTTTATATGGGACTTCAAAGTTTTCAAAGTGCTTTACCTACATTATTCCTTTTGTACCCTACAACAACCTCGTGCAGTAGGCTCTATAGGTGGGGTCCTTATTTTAACAGATTGGAAAGCTGAGTCTCATAAAGGCAGAGATGTATTAGAGTCAACTCATACCTGCTTGCTATAGCTGACTGTTAAATTTCCAGTGTGAGCATTTACACCAGCATGAGTATTTATACTTCAGAAATGAGCAAAAGCTCCAAAGACAGCTTGCTGATTATCTAGACCATGGGTGGGGAACCTGTGGCCTTGAGGCCACATGTGTCCCTCTAGGTCCTCAAGTGTTGACTGAATCAAAAGACCACACTTGAAGACCTAGAGGTCCACATGTGGCCTTGAGGCCAAAGGTTTCCCACCCCTGGTCTAGACTTTAGGAAAGTGATAGAGAAAATTATAATAATTCAAATTAAATTTAAAAGTCTGTTGTATATACACATACATATGTGTGTACATAATATACATATACATGTGTGCATATGTGTGAAAATATATACATTCATGTATATACATACATGTTTCTGTATATACACATATGTGGGTGTATGGCAAGATATCTGTTAAACATTTACTAGCACATCACTGCATACAGATTAAACAATGTTCCCATTTTCATACAAGCAGTATGGGTCAGAGATTGAGTTTAAATTCTAGTCTTCCCAATTTCAAGTTCAATATTCTAACTGCTATAACAAGTTCTTGGGTACTTGATAAATATTTGTTTAATTACATAAAGCTGTAATGGGGGACAAAGAAAGTAAATAGATGAGAAAAAATCAGAATGAGGTGAGAGTGGCAGGGAAAGCTAAGTACAATAAATAGTACTAATTAAGTACTAGTGATGGAAGTCCAAAAACATTTATGAAGTACCTACTATATGTTGGACCCTACTAAGCACTGAACAGGACAGTTGTTTGCAGTGGATGAGCTGATCATAAATAATAACAGAAGAGGAAACATATGACAGTTCTCTTCTAAATCTAAGTATTACTCTCGTATACCCTGCATCAGGAAGTGATCCTACTGATCATTAGGATAACATTCTTAATTTTACAAAAGTGTGTAGAAAAAGTGCATTTATATAGAGAGAGGGGTTAGAAAGCAAAGGGGCTGATGGGAATGTAGTTTTCCCAGCTGGAAGGAAAGACTGAAGGATCACAGGAGGTAGAAGTTTAGAAACATTGGTGCCCTAGGGCATGAATGCACCACCAGTTCAGTGACCAGAGTAAAGCAAGAAAAAGATACTTCTAGCCCCAAACTCATTGAAGCAATTAGCAGCAGAAGCCTTGTTGGCTCACTGAGCCACCTAAGAAGTGATCAAATTTTAAAAAATTGCCTGCCTGGTAAATTTTCCCTTTCCCATTGTCTCCCCATCCTCTACCTCACTGATGTAATACAAAGTAATACAAAATTAGCATCGCTTACTCTCAGTTGTTTCTTGTTCTCTTTAAATCTTGCTTATTTGTTGTTTGTGTCTCCATATAAAGATGAGCTGATTTTTATTGCATTTTGAAGGAGTATTTACTATTAATAAACTGATAACACAATACAAAGAGGAAAGGTCAACCTCTGGGAAAGGGCAACCTCTGGACCAACAATATTTATATAGTACTTTAAGACTTTGCTAAGGGCTTTGCAAATACTGTCTTATTTGATACTTACAACCCTGGGAGGTAGTTGCTACTATGACCTTCATTTTACAGCTGAGGAAACTGAAGCACGCAGAAAGTGACTTGCTCAGGGTCCTACGGCAAATATCTGAGGCAAGATGTGAATTCAGGTCTTTTCTGAATTCAAGCTCCATTGAACCATTTGGCCCTAGAATTTATGGTTATTATAAACTCTTTCTACTTCTTTTCTTTACCTTCTTCACTATCCTTATTCCTGTTTGTCACTGTCCCTCCCCTTCCTCCCTCCGAATAGGTTCATGAACCATAAGACCACAGATCTAAAGCTACAAGAGGCATCAGAAACCACTGAATCCAATGTGTGCATTTCACAGATAAGGAAACTGAGGCTCAGAAAGGTTAAGTAATTTCTGCAAGGTCATGTAATGAGTAGGAATCATGTAAGTGATAGGAAAAAGAAAATTTCTGTTATTTGCTGCATTTAGGCTCCCTGCTTAGTTAAATTTTGTCTGTGACATCATCTTCCTAAGGGCCAAACCTCTTGCAATTCCAAAAGTGTTTGTTGCTGTCCCTTCAATAGGCTAAAAGTATAGCAGGAGCCCTCTTTATATGCACAAATGGATCATCTCTGCATTGCTCCCTGGAGTGTTTTAAAGACTAGTGCTATTCTCAGAACACTTTATAAAGTTATCTGTAGAGATAATAGAAAGACTATTAGCACAGTAGGTGCTCCATCAATGTCTGCAAAGGAGAGGAAGCAGACAAAATTTCGTTGGATCCAAATTCTTTGTATTCTGTAGACATTTCTTGAATTGTTAAAGGTCATTTCTAAAAACATATCTGGTGGCAGCCCTGACATAGCCTCACTGTCTGAGGACATAAGCCCTGCAGGGTTTCCTATCCACCATGTACACCACTCAGACCTTAGCAGGACAAAGAAAGCCAAAAGAAAATTTCTCTTTTTTATTATGCAAAAGTCTGCCCCCAATCATTCATTCAACAAACATGTATTATGTAACACTGTGTTACATGCTGGGGACGCAAAGACAAAATGTAAAAGCATCCTGTCCTATCTGGTAGTTTTACATCACTGAAGCATGGAGTATTTCCTTGGGGACTACAGTTAATACACAAGATGCATTAAGTAAGCCACTTTTCGTAACAGATCAAATAATGTTTAAGAAAATAAAAAATACAGCTGTACCCCTGTCAACTAAACAAAAGAAAAAGCAGAATAGCAAAATAGTGTTTTAATAAGATTTAGGTCAATTTAACTTCATATAATGTGGAAAAAGCATCACTTTGAACTTAGAAGAACTCATTTTCAGTCCTGGTTTTGAAGATTATTACATCTATAACCACAACCAAGTCATATCACTTTTTTTTTCAACCTAAGTTTCTTCATCTCTAAAGCAAAAAAGGGAAAATGTATGATGCCTAAAGTCTTTTCCATTTCTAAATTCTCTGATTCTACCCACACCCTGATCACTGCTCCTGTAAACCAGAGGTACCATGTTTGGATATGCCTGAGGACCACCTGAACCAGATTAAAGTGTAACTGAGAAATATTTAACAAAATAAATAAAAATACAATAAAGCCTAGATAGTATTACATTTTTACATGGTCACTATGCAGTTGGCAGAGGTCCTTATGTATGGGTTCATATTGCCCCCTTCCAACTCCCTCACCCCACTCTCTATTGAGTTTGACACCACTGCCCTCAGCTATGGTAATAGCTTCCTCATTGATCTCTCCGTATCAAGGTTTGCCCCTTCTCTTATCGGTTGTTCATGCAAATGCCAAACTGATTTCCTTCTCTGACCATCTCACTTACATACTCAATAAATTTCACTGGCTCCCCAGTGCCTCTAGAGTCAAATACAAACTCTTCTATGTGGCATTTAAAGTCCCAACCTGCTTTCCCAGACTCATTACACATTACTCCCTTCCATGAACTCTATGGTTAGAAAATAGTGGCCCTTCATTATATTACTTAAATGTGACTCTCCATAACTTGGTTCTCTGCTCTTATACTATCTGTCTCCCAGCACTGAAATGGGCTTCTAACTTACCTTGTCCACTTTGAATCCAGTTTCCTGCAAAATTCAGCTCATTTACCACCTTCTACCCAAAGCTAATTCTAATTCTGCTTAACTCCTAGTGCTTTTAATCAAAAATTACCCTGCACTTCTTTCATATTTATTTTAGGCATATCTATGCTTATGCTGACATCTGAAGAAACAGTATGGTGTGGTGGATAGAGAAACCATCTTAGAATGAGAATGATGAGAATTCAAATAATGAGTCTGACTAAGACTGAATGTGTTACCTTGGTCAAGTCATGTAACCTCTATGTTGCCCCACGCAGCAGTCTAAGATTATTCATTGTTAAAAGGGGCTCAGTTTTGTAGGCTGAAGAAATTTCTTCTCTTGGGAGTTCATTCTACCAATAAAATAAAAAAAGTAAACCCTCTTCCTTTTGTGTGTGCTTGAGTATATGCATTGTCTCTACTAATTAAATTATGAACAATGAAGGTCAGCAACAGCTTTACTTTTGTCGTTATAAACCTAGAATTTAGAAGAGTCCCTGGCACATAGTATGAGTTTAATAAATGCTTGTCAATTGATTGATGATTCCATAAATTGGTCTTGTCAGATACCATCTATATGCCCACATTGTTAGTGGGAGTCATGTTCCTGAGCAATTTTAGGACAGAAAATTCCATTACTTAATATACTTTGATCATATCCATATAAAGAATTTTTTTTATCCTGTGCATGTGCCTCTATATAATTTGACAAAATTTGAAATAATTCTGGTTCAAATCAAGTCCAGCTCAAATTAAATAGAAAAGTTTATATAGAGAAGCATCGAAGTGTTAAATAGAAAAAAATAGATTTCAATCCTCATCTATTCTATATTTGATAAGGAGTATCTTTGAATTTAAGTGTCTGGTATCAAACCACAGAGCAGACATTATCAGGGCGAGAGTCTTGTGGCTTTTCTCTTCCATTCCTGAGGTCTTTCAAGGACATGTCTCGTGGTTAACTATAAAATGTTTGCAAATACTAACCTGCACTGATACCATTTCAATAAAGGAAAAAGATTTTGTGTATTAATCTTTATCAAATTATATTTCATCATATTTCTATATTCCATTCATCTGAGGAAGAATTTATTAAGGACCTACTGTGAAACAGCCCTTGTATTCAAGGAGCTTACCTTCTACTTGGCTACTTGAGACAATACAACATAAAAGATAAGTAAATTGAAGCACACATACCCATATATTTACTTATCTATACACTCATATGCATTTTATATATATATATATTATATAATATATATATATATATGCACTTACCTAACAAAATGATTTGGGACACTAACCTTGAAAAACGGGGTACTATTTAAAAAATTTCTTTATAATAGACCTTTGAAGAAAGAGTATAATTTTATAGCTAACAAAATTCACTCTCTCCTTAAGTCTGAAATTAAACCTGAAATACTCGAGTGGAACTTACCTGGAAGTCTATATTTCTTGATTAGAGGCTAAAACATTTAGTAGATTATGCCATTCTAATTCATTCTTTAAAAAAATTAGTATTTTATTTTCTTTGGCTACATGCAATAACAATTTTTAACATTTGTTTACTCTGAGTTCCAAATTCTCTCCTTCATTCCTCTTTACTGATTCCCCTCATTGAGAAGGCAAGCAATTCCATATAGGTTATACATGTGCAATCATGCAAAATATTTCCATATTAGTCATATTGTGAAAGAAAACCTAGAACAACAACAGTAACAAAAAAAAAACTCAAGAAAAATAAAGTAAAAATGTATTAAGCTATCCTTTAAAGAGAATTAAATAGTAAGGTAGGACTTTGGAGGCCCTTGAAGATCCATACCTCTCTCTGTAAAATAAAAGTACCTGATTGTATTTCTCTGTAACTTCTCCTCTGGGCTACACGTCTGAGCTGACCACTGCATTTCTGCTCACTGTGTTGAAGGTAAAGGGAGTCAGATAGTTAGATGCCAGCATACCTACTCCAATAAAATGACAATGCTTCAAACTGAGTCGTAGCATGAGGTAAATTCATATTATCAAATCACTTAACACCTCTCTCTCTCTCTGTTTTCTTTTCCTAACCCTGCTCTCACCTTACCACCCAGCAACGTGAACAAGTTCTCTGGAATTCTGGTGACATCTTTTTGCCTTGCACCTTCTATTTGATATCTGGTGGATTCTTGACTTTGACTTCTGGCTTGTCTTACCAATTCTCAACTGATTTTGGGAAACTGACATTGTGTTTTATCTATGATCCACACTAGAACATGGAAAACACCAGTCCCTTATAACTACAGGAGAGACTTAAGATGTATCCAGGATATGTAAATAGAAAATAATCCATTCCATCAACTAGACTGCTTTTACATGTGATAAAAGGCACACATGTGAGGAAATCCAGGAAACAGAAAGGATGATGGAAAGCATCTGGGTGAAGATAAACATAGGAAGAATTAAAAGTGATTTTTATCATTCGAGTACACTACAGACCACATGGACAGGAAAAGAAACAGGTGAAGCATTTAGGAAACAAACCTGCCACAGAGACATAATATACCACTTTTCAGGGCATTTTGAATATCCAGACATCCGTATGAGCTCTCTCTCTACCAAAAACGTATCAACTAATAATTTTTTCATGTACTTAGCTATAATTCAATCTTCAAAGAAGGAGAAACCAAAGAGGAATAAAACGGTTCTGGATCTGATTCTTATTGATAGGTGAGAATTGGTTGCCGGGGTGAAATGAGGGGAATATCGGGGGTAAGCTAGGAAATAACTACTCTATCCTTGAGTTTATGATAAGGAAGTGATGAAAATTATGGAAATCCTGGGAATGAGCTAGGAAATGACCACTCCATCCATGAGTTTATGACAGAGGAGAGTAAAAACAACAATAGCCTGAGAAGTATCCTAAATTTAGAGAAAGTTGATTTTAGAGGGGACAAAGAAAAAATAATTAGGATTCCATGAATGAAAATGCTTTAGGGGAAATCAGTCTAAGAAAGATGGGAAATGTTCGAGAATGAAACTCAGATGAAACAAAGGCAAACAACTGCAATAAGGAGGGAAGCATAGTGCCTGGCACATAGTGAGCTCTATTTAAATGTTTCTTTCCTTTTTTTTTTATCCTTGGTCTGGACCTATGATTTTATTCATGGGGAACTTTCTGTTACAGAAACTCCATTTAAAAATATTGGCGTCCTCTTACCTGAGTCTTGTAGAGTTTTCTGAGGTAGTGAGAGACCAACAACCATGATCAAGGTAATTCAACAAGGGTCCCACAGAGCCACCCGGATTAGAGTGGATCTCAGGTCTTTGAGAATCCAAGACTTGAGAGTATGAAAAGAACACTGGATTGGAAGTCAGAGACTCTATATTCCAATTCTGTTTTCTTTCACCTATGTGACCTTAAGCCTTCATATCTCTGGATACCATCCTCATGTGAAAAATGGGAAAGGGATGAGTAGATTGTTGGACTTCAAGTCAGAAAGAACTGAGTTCAAATTCTGCCTTAGACATTTACTACCTGTATTACCCTGGGCGAATCATTCAACCTCTCTAGACCTCAATTTCCTTATTTGTAAAGTGTCTATAAAATAGTAGCTATCTCATAAGGTCATTGAAAGGCTCAAATGATATAACTTGTAAAGCTCTTTTGCACACCTTAGAATGCCATATGAATGTTAGCTATTGTTATTCAACTCTAAATTTCTGAACTTCCTTCTACCTCTATTTAAATTACTAGTAAAGCATGATAAATTACCTATACCAGGATATGTGTAATAACAAGACACCACACCTTAGGTGAAAGGCAAGAATCTCTCACCATGCCTAACGTGACATGCATAAATGAACACTTGAAGTTAGGTATTTGAGGGAGAGTGGAATCTTCCTAGTGCATGACATGACACAATATTGTCAGTGTTTCCATCAAAAACCATTTATTGAGTGCTTACTACGTGTCAGGCATTGTGCTTAGCACTGGAGACACAAAGAGAGACAAAAGCATGGTCCCTGACCTCAAGGACGTCACATTCTAATGGAGAGGACAACATGGACATAACTAGACACGTACAAGGCAGAAGGGATGGAAAGTACTTTCAGTATCATGAGCTAATTGAGAAAGGTTCCCCAAGAAGGTAGAATTTTAACTGAGTTTTCCATTCAATTCAATAACATTTATTAAGCAACTACTATGCACTAGACACAGAATAAACAAAAAAGAAAAAGAGAGTACCTGCTCTCAAGGAGCTTGCCATCTGATGTTTTGAAGAAGGTAGGGAAATTAGGAGGTTGTTCTTGCCTAGTTGTGTGTCTCCCCTGCAAGACACAGTCAGATTAAGACTTGGTCTGAGAAATCCATTCTAAAAATGACTACAGTACAACATTG
This sequence comes from Potorous gilbertii, assembly GCA_028658325.1. NCBI lineage: Eukaryota > Metazoa > Chordata > Mammalia > Diprotodontia > Potoroidae > Potorous > Potorous gilbertii. The sequence goes on from CM053770.1 coordinate 211,952,435, forward strand.
TCAACAAGACTTTAACATTTGTCCATGACTAATTTCTAAAGTTACTGCTGAAGCTAAAAGAAAGCAAAATGATCATTTTTAATGTTTGATAATTTTAAAATTTAATTTCACTGAAATTTTAAATTATTTTTTTTTAATTCTTCTTAATGAGTAATTTAAAGGGCCAAAGAAAAGGTTGCTGAGAAGGAAGCTTGAACCCAGTTCAACAAACTACAAGAAATACAGATAGGTAAATATCATGTTCAGCTGGGAAGGTAATTTAAGAGAAAGATGGCGATCAAACGGAGCCTTGAAGAACCTATATTTTGGCAGATCCATATATGGAGGACATGGGACCTGCTGAATGAATATTTAGAGAAAAGGTAGAAAATGTATGATTCAAATAGGGCACATCTTGCTTGTCTAGAATAAATCAAAGAGAGAGCATGTGTTTGGATGTAGAACTTCAAAAATCAGGGGAGAGAGAAAAATGAAAAAAACAACCTAGGAAAGGAAGCCACTCCAATCTGGTCTACCTTTTTTACATCTGCTTACGTTATCTCTAGCTGCTGATGGATGGCCTATCTAAAGTACTTGCATGTGTCTCATCTTCTATTTTTTTCCAGTCCAAGTAATTATAAGTCATGTCTAACTATCTCAAATTACTTTGCTCTACTTTAATTGGAAATGAGACTTTTTAATAAGCTTTATGGGAAGCAGTAACAAGTTCATGCCAATTTCATCTTCAACTAAGCTATCTTTGAACAGTGACAGAATCATGCTAAAAGTCTGTTGTGGTTTTTTTTTTTGCTTCTCTCAACACTATATAGAAAAATCTGAACTTTTTGAGTGCTCTTAACAGTATTAGAATAATATTTGAAATACTGTAAAAAACAAATAGAACATATTTGTATACAAATAGTGTTCTCTATTGAGGAGAGTGGCTCCTACTCGCATATTTCATTATTACATCATTGCTTTTTACTCTTCTACCACTCAGGAGTGAGTAACTAAAATATTTTTGAGTAACAGAGAGGGAGGGAAAAATCATTGAGTACCTACTGTGGCCAGGCAGTGTGCTTACAAATATTATCTCACTTGATCCTAACATTTATATAGTGACATGAGGTTTGTAAAAGACTTTACATTATCTAAATAGCCAGTGAATGACCCTGGGTTTGTCATTTACTGAATTAAGCAATATGATGCCAAAGTGCTCATGTGGTAGTATATGCTTGCCATCCACATTACTAGGGAGACTGAGACTGCGGGATTGCTTGAACTTGAGTGTTTCTGGGATTTAGTGGGATGAGGAAAGCGGGGAGGGAACAAACATTTGTTAAGCAGTTAATACATAGCAGATGTTGTGCTAAGTGCTTTACACATATTATCTCATTTCATCTTCACAACCCTAGGAGGTAAGTGCTGTTATTACATCCATCCTACAGTTGAGTGAACTGATGTAGACAAAGGTCTGACTTGCCCAGAGTCGCAAAGACAGTCAAGGGTCTGAGGCAGAAATTGAACTCAGGCCTGTCTGAACTTTATGTCTAGCACTCTACCATTAGTATCTTCGCTAACTTCAAACAACAATGGTGGACCTCTCCTCCTTCCTCCTCCCATCTCCACTGGGAAGGACAACAAAGCTGCCTGAGGAGGGGAAAACTAGTTAGGGTCAGAGAAAAGGAGCCAGTTAAAGCTTCTAAACAGATCATTGTTGGAATATGACTGAGTAACCATTGCACTTTCAAGCTAGATGAGAGGACACCCAATTGTGTTCCTTTCTTTCCCCACCAAAATCAAAGTCCTTTATGCCTAAATAACTTCCTGAGGGTGGGTCCCTATTTTCATCTTTATATTCTCAGAACCTAGAAAAATACCTTGTAGACAGTTGGCACTTAATAGATATTTGTTGTATTTCTTGAGTTGATATGGAGCACTTGTCATAAGGCTAATATAGGATTAACTGATGGAAATGTTTACATACTTGTGATAAGATGAAATGCATGCTTAATAAAATAATACTGAGGTCTTCCACTAGCATTATATTGCAAATCAGATTTTTTAAAAAATGCACTAAAATCTAACCTATTTCTGGTTGTTGCTCAAATTAACTCTGATTTCAGAATCTTTAATGACAATTTCACTGTCACTGATAATAGGCTATAATTTTCTTTTGTGTTGGTAATTATTGAGTATTAACAGATTTCAAAAATATGCCTCATGAGCCAAATGTCATCATTTGTTTACCTGAATTCTAAGGAGAGGGAGATGGAAAAGACTGGTGATGAGAGCAAGTGAATTTTTTTTCATTTGGGCTTTCTCAGTTAAGACATTCTTATATTGCCCTGGAGTACCCCAGAAGCATTCAGGTTGAGGAGGGGAGGACTCGAGATGGCCAACATAGATATTCCCACTGAACTACTCACAGGATCATAGCAAAGAATCATAAAGAATAAACCACAGGGTTGAGGGGCAGGATAGTACATGGAGAGGCACTCTCTGAGTTAGGAATACCTGGGGTCTAATCTTGCCTCTGGAAATATGGGGGAACCTGAGGCCTATTTTTGATGTTTATTTGCTGTGGGACCATGAACAAGGCACATCAGCTCTCTGATTCTTCCCCAGATTTCTCAAATATGAAATGTGGGGTTTGGGACTCTGGACAAGTCACTTTCACAAGACCCCCATGCACTTCCCTCTAACACTAAATGTAAGGTGGTCAACAGAAGCTCCCTATATCAGTGAAATCCAAACCATAGCTTTAGAGCTGGAAGGGGCCTTAAAGGAAAGAAGGGAGAAAGCAAAGAAAGAGTCAGAAGACAAAAAGGGAAGGAAGGAAGCAAGTAAGTATTTATACAGTACCTACTACCTTCCAGGCGCTGGGCTGAGCACTTTACAATTACTATTTCATTTGATTTTCCCAACAACCCTGGAGGACAAGAACTATTCTTATTATCCATTACAAATGAGGAAACTGAGGAAAACAGAGGTTAAATGACATACTCAGGGTTGTAGATACTAAGTGCCTAAGATCAAATTTGAAATCCTGTCTTCCTGAGTCCTGGCCTAGCCCTTTGGACCACCTAGATGCTTTTAGAGGCCACAAGACTCAACAGTGTCATTTTAGAGAGGAGAAAACTGAGACCTAGCCCAAGGGTAGGGAAGCTACAGCCTTGAGGTCACATGTGGCTCTGTAGGTCCTCAAGTGTGGCCCTTTGACTGAATTCAAACTTCACAGAACAAATCCTTAATAAAAAGATTCGTTCTGTAAAACTTGTACTCAGTCAAAAGGCCACACCCAAGGATCTAGAAGGCCATAACTGTCCTAGAGGTCCCAGGTTCCTTTCCCCTGAGCTAGAGTTTTGAAAACTAGGATGTAAACCAAGTGTTCTGATTCTAGGTCCAACATGTTTTTCACTATAATATGCTGCTTTATAAGGAATCCTAAAAAAAGAAACTGGGAAAGAAATCATCTAATTCAACTGTCCATCTTTTCAAATAAAAGTCAGGTTCAAGTACTTCCCCATTTTACTCCCACACCTCCCCCAACCTTTCCCTCCTTGTTTTTATAGTCTTCTGGAGGCAATGCAAAATGGAGACATATTTGAACATTGAAAATGTGGGAATTTGTTTTGCCTGACACACACACCCTCTTTGTCCCTTTCTGTGACTCTATGTATGTGTATACATAGGTGTGTATGTGTGTGTGTTCATTGCTCATTTGCTCAATCATGTGCAACCCCATGAACCATAGGACACCTATGGTACTTCCCCTTTCTGTTCAAATCTGTCCAAATTTATGTGGTTTCCATGATACTAACTATCCATGTCATTCTCTACCGTCCCCTTTTCATTTTGCCTTCAATCTTTCCCAACATCAGAGTCTTTTCCAATGAGTCAAAGTATTTAAGCTTCCTCTTCAGTATCTGACTTATCAACAAATACTCTGAATGAATTTCTTTGAGTATTGACTGATTTGATCTCCTTGCTGTCCAAGGGACTCTCAAAAGTCTTCAGCAGTACCACAATATGAAGATGTTGACTCTGTGGCACTCAACTTTATTTACAGTCTAGCTCTCATAGCCATGAACTGTCACTGGAAAAACCAGAGGTTTGGCTACATAGGCTTTTGTCAGAAAGACAATCTCTGCTTTTTAGTATGCTATCCAGATTTGCCATAGCTTTCCATCCAAGGAGCAAGCAGCTTTTAATTTCATGGCTTCAGTCACAGTCTGCAGTGATCTTTGAGCCCAAGAATATAAAATCCTATGCTGTTTCCATTTCTTCTCCCTCTAGTTGCCAGTAAGTGATAGGAGCAGTTGCTAAGATCTTAGTTGTTTTATGTTAAACTTCATACACACACACACACACACACACACACACACACACACACTTAATAGATAAATAGCCAGTCACTGAACTTTTAGTGTGTGTGTATGGATGTTTTGAAAGATATTGTTATGTAACCCACTCTTGATATTAGCAGAAATAATCAGTAAAATGAAAAACAGTAAGAACTTAATAATTCTAAATAACAGAAAACATTGAGTAAAAAGGCTGGAGAATAAGATACTTTAAAATAAATTAAATTATTTCTTGCATTGTGAATATTTTAAACTATTAAAAACTGAGAACTTAAAAACATGTTTATATATAACATAACATAAACTACAATCCTCACTGGAACTCCATTGAATAAAAGTGTAGAGCCAGCACAAAATCTCTTTTAAAACATAAAAATCCACTGCTGTATTCAAATATTGAAGCTCTGTCAAAGTAATCTAATCATTTCTTAAGCACTTAGCTTGAAAAAGATACTTGGTTAAGACAGAAAAGTGCCTAAAAGTAAGCCCTTCAAAGTGTTTAGAGATGAAATAAATTCTGACTTTGAATATAAGAAATAGTAATGCCATGCATAATTTTCCTCCAATCCAGACACAAATACTGACTAGCTGTGTGACCCTGGCAAAGTCACTTAAATTGCTATATTATATTATGCTCAATTTCTTTTGCTCATAAACCAGAGTAGCCATAAGAGAAGCATTTGCATTGAATCATTCATCTGTGTGGGGATCTCCCAGTATGGGAATATCCATCCTCCATTAAAAATTAGTAGCTAAGTTATACAGTGTTCTTTTTGGTCATGCAGAGATTCAATATTTTACCTAGGTTCATAAAATTAGTGAGTATGAGACAGGTTTGAAACTCTGGATTTCTTGACTCCAAGACTAGCACTGTCCATTATTCCCCACTAAAGCAGAACATTGTTAATGGAAGGGTTTTTTTAATGAACAGATCTGAGCAATGCCCACCTTATTCAGAGAAAAGGAAATGAAATAATATAGAGGTAGTATGTCTGTTTGTAACACTTTGAGCAACTGGGTCACTAGACTTCATCTGTGAAATGAAAAGGTTGAATTTAACCTTGAAAGACCCTTTCACCTATAAATCAATGAGCCTATGAAACTAGAAAGAACATTTATTTTCATCATGTACGATCTTTGACAAATTTCTTAAACAATTTGTCTGGTTCCTTGTATGTAAAAATAGGGTTAATGCTTCTTCCATTGCAGAGATGCTGTGGGCACCATGAGATAAACATACACATATATACATGATGCATATACGTGTGTATGTATTCACATACATGTGTGTATATGTATACATTTATGAATATATTGAGAAACAGAGACAACTAGATGGCAGAGCAGATAGAGCACTGGGCTTGGAGTCAAGAATACTCTTCTTTCTTAATTAAAATACAGTCTCAGACACTTACAACTATGTGATCCTGGTAAGTCACCCAACCCTTTTTGCCTTAGCTTTCTCATCTGCAAAATGAGCTGGAGAAGGAAATCATGCCAGTATTTTTACTAAGAAAATCCAAAATGGGGTCACAAAATGCTGCACACAACTGAAAAATGAGTAATTACACATACATTCATTTTAAAAATAATATATATACATATATATATATGTATATATATATATGGGACACCAATGGATTATTGGTGGAATTGTGAACTGATCCAGCCATTCTGTAGAGCAATTTGGATCTATATCCAAAGGACTATAAAACCTTGTATACTCCCTTAATCCAGCAATACCACTGCTAGGGTTGTATGCCAAAGATATTTCATGAAGGGGTGGAATGGGGAAGAAGGAAGGACCTATATGTACAAAAATCTTTATGACAGCTATTTTTGTGTTGGAAAACAAGTGGAAATTGAGGGGATGACCATCATTTGAAAAATGGCTGACCAAGTTGTGGCATGATTGCAACAGAATATTGTTGTACTATAAAAAATGATGAGCAGTCATCTCAGAAAATCCTGGAAAGACTTACACAAATTGATGCAAAATGAAGTGAGCATAACCAGGAGAACATTCTACAAAATGACAGAAATATTGTACAATGATCAACTGTGAACAATTTAGATATTCTTGGCCATTCAATGTTATCCAAGACAACTCCAAAGGCTATGTAATGAAAAATGCTATTCAAGACCAGAGAAAGAACTGGTGGAGTCTGAATACAGATCAAAACATACCATCTTTCACTATTTTTTTCAGAGTATTTTCCCCTTTGTATCTGTGTCTTCTTCCACAATATGATTAATATGCAAATAGGTTTTGCATGTTTGCACATTTATAACCTGTATCAAAGTGCTCATTATCTCAGGGAGGGAAAAATTTGGAATTCAATTATTTTTAGATTTATGTTAAAAATTGTCTTTACATGTAATTGAAAAAACAATATTCAAAACTTTAAAAATAACATGTATTTAAATATTTTAGTATTTTAAGTATTTTATGTAAGATATAATATTAAAAATTGTAAATAGAAAAATGAAAAATAGCACCATTTCTACCCTCAAGGATTTTATAGACTGGGAGAAAAGGTTGATGGGAGAGTTATTTTCATTTCTTTATCTGTGGATGAGGTGGGAAATGATAAAATCAGACTTTAAAAAAAAAATTTCAAATGATAGTGTTCTGCTTTAGAAAGAATTGTGCATAATGTATAGAGTAAATTTGCTGTGTACACATTAAGCAAAGTATAAACATGATGGAGGCAATGAAGAGACCCAAGCAAAGTACAAAATGCTGTGGGAAAATTTGAGGATCAGGTTATGCACTCAGCAGAAGTAGCATGATATTTAATGTGGCTTACTAGGTTCCATTTTTTTCCTGTCCAAAATACATACATTGTTCTTGGAGTTCCTTACATTGTCTGAAATTCTTCACTGAACCACACAACATAAGAGTCTGTAAATGATAGGAATTCCTTTGGCTATGTTTTCATAATAATAGCTAGCTAGCATTTATATACCATTTTTAGGTGTAAAAAGCATTTTACAAATATTATTTCCTTTGATTCTCACAATGACTTTGAGAAGTAGATGCTATTATTAACTCCGTTTCACAGATCAGAAAACTGAGGCAGGTAGAGTTTAAGTAATTCATCCAGGGTCATATAGTTGTTGCAGTTGTTATTATTTTTATGGTGTTTTAGCAATAATTTTTAAAAAGCAAATATTCTTTGAGGGTCAAGAAGCTATCAGTTTTTTACCCAAAGATATGGAGACCTAATAAATAGAACAACAAGCTGTGTTATAATTGTCTAGTACCTTCATTTTACAGATGAGGAGTCACAGAAAGTCATAGAAATTTTAAGCAATTTAAAAAGTCACACAGGTGGCAGGGCTAAATTTAGAACCCAGGTCATTGCCTTCAATAAATTCGGTGCTCTTTATAATATTTGGATAGATAGATATATAGATGCATGTGCATGCATGCAAATATGTTCATCTATTTTATTATTGAACCTGTTAAATGTTTATTGAACATTAAAAACCATTGTTTTTCTGGCTACTGCCCTCATATGTATATATACATATGTGTGTATGGATATATCTACATCTCTATCTATCTAGATATAATCTAGATATAAATCTAGATATAATCTAGATATAAATAAATATATCAATATATAGAAATACATATATACATACATATACACATATATGTACATATACTTACACACCACACACACACACATATATATATACATATACACACATATATATTATGCATATATAATATATATATATCAGCTAGATGGTGCAATTAATAGAGTGCTGGGTTTAGGGTTAAGAAGACTCATCTTCAGGCGTTCAAATCTGGCTTCAAATACTTAGATAGCTATGTTACCCTGGGCAAGTCACTTACCCCTATTTTCCTCAGTTTCCTCATCGATAAAATGGACTGGAGAAGGAAATGTCAAATCAGTCCAGTATCTTTGCCAAGAAAACCCCAAAGAGCGTCACAAAAAGTCAGATGTCACTGAAGTCACTGACCAACAAAGAAATTCACATCTAGGTTGATCTGGGTTCTAAACCCAGAGGTGTGAGGATGCATATACATACATACATATTCAGTTTATTATGTATCACAATCTGTATATAAATATATATAGTGTGTATATATGTGTATGTATATGTATATATACATACATACATACATATATACATATATATATGTATATATATATATATGTATATATATATATATACATATATATATATATACACATCATCTCAGGGGGATTTGCTGCCCAAAGAAATGGAGTGATGATTGATTAGAAGGCTGGTCATTTTGTAAAACAGACAAGTCAAAGAAGGAATTCTACAGAATTTCAATATCTAAATTGCAGAGAGATAAAATAGACAAAATACATGCTATTATCCTTAATATTGATGAAAAATAAATGAAATAAAAATATATTAAAACAAAATGTCTAAAAGAATATATTATAATCAAATTGAATATATATCAGGAATGGTGATCTTAATACTGAAAATATAATAAACTAAATAGATCATATTAATAAATAAAACAGTTACAATCACATGATTATATTGAAATACAGCTAAAACTTTTGACAAAACAATCATTTTGGTGGAAAGTACAAAGAAAGCACACATATAATTGGACTTTTCCTTTTTTTGGTAAACAGTATATATCTAAAACTAAGAGCTAACATTGTATATAATGGAGATTAAATAAATGCCTACTCATATCATGGATAAAGGAAGGATGTGCATTTTCACCAATATTGTTAGTTGGGACTTCTGGACAGGAAGAAATGCTAGCTACAGCAAAAAGATTAGGAAAAAAAATGAAGTGATGATCCTATGCGAAGAGAAAACTTTGTGCTTTAGTCTACTTACAGAACCCTGGAGAGTAAACTAAAAATTAATTGAAACAATTAATAGCCACAGTAAAGTAGCAGGATATAAGACAAACCCATACAAAACATCAACTTTTCTGTATATTGCCAAAACAAAAAAAATTCAGCAAGAAGAGAGAGAGAAATTTGACTTAAAAAATATAGCATGATAAAGTATTTGGGAATTTTTCTCCTATCTATACACAAAAACTATATGAAGACCACCACCACTAGGCACTTCTTATAGAAATAAAGACCTGAATTACTGAAGACAATTGTCTGTCATAGGGCCATTCTAATATGATAAAAAAGTATAACACTGCCTAACATAATATTCAGTGCCTTTCCAATTAAACTGCCCCCCAAAAAACATTAGAGAACTAGAAAAAATGTTCAAAAGGAAAACTTTATCTTCTAGAGGATCAAAGTATTAAGAATTAGAAAAAGGAATGATAAAAAAGTGAAATGGAAGGGGGATTAAACAGTATCAAATCTCAAACTACACTACAAAGAAAGCAGTAGTCATCAAAACAATGGAATATTGGTTTAAAAACAGAAAGGTTAATTAATAAAGCAGATTAGGTACACAACACTCTGAACTATATTGATGTAGTAGATTAGATTTTAATAAACCCAAAAGACTTCAACTACAGGGGTGAGGACTCACTAGTCAACAAAAATTGCTGAGAAAAATAGAAAGCAAACTAGCAGAAATTAAATATATACAAATATCATGTACCATATACCAAGGTAAATTCCATTTGGATACACTATATTTAATCTCAAAAACCACTGAGAGCAGTAAGAGAGGAAATGTTATTGAAATTATGGATAGAGAAGGAGTCCATACTTGGGCAAAGGATAGAGAGGGTCACAGGTGAGTAATGATGAGCAATTTTGATTATATAAAATTTAAAAAATGGGTCTGTACAAATAAAAGTAGTGAAGCTACAATTAAAAAGAAAATAGTCACCTAGAAGAAAGAAAATTTTTGTAGTATTTTTTTAAAATAAGACTGATATTTAAGATATATATGGAATGGTACCAAATGTATAAAATCAGAGGAGAAACACTATGCTTTTATACAGAAACAGTCAAAATGCATTTCTCAGAAGAAGATATCCAAGCTATCAGTGAATACATGAAAAATGCTATAGCTCAATAATAATTAGTGAAAAGCAAATCTCAACAACCCTGACATTCCACCTCAAGTGTATCAGATTTGAGTCATTTTGGAAAGCAATATCCTAAAAGTAACTAAATGGTGCATAAATTTATGCACCAGAGCAAGTTTTATACCCCAAAGAGTTGGAAAAGTTCCCATATATCTCAAAATATTTATAACAGTTCTTTCTTATGACAAAGAACTGAAAATCAAGTAGATGACTATTGACTAGGGAACGGCTGAACAATTTATGATATTTGGATGTAATGGATTATGAATATGCCATTAAACATAATGAAAGGCAAGCCTTGGAAGACTTATATGAATTGATTAGGAGTGAAATAAACAAAGTAAGGATGACAATGTATTCAATAACAACAATTTTGTAAAGGAAGTCAACCAAGAAAGATTTAAAAATTGAGTAGCTCAATGAACAATCCAAATAATAAGATTACCAAGATTAAAAAAAAAACAAGCAAAAGAGAAGAGAAGTACAAAAACACTGTAACATGTTCAAAAGTGAAAAAGGAAGGACAGTAGGGGTACTCATAACAGGGCAGCTTTGGAAATGGCATGTTGAATTTGTTGTATACTTGAAGAGGAACAAGCTGTACTCCATTTAAATTTGTGGCTGCCTATGTAATCTTCTTTTACTACTCGTTTCACATGTGGAAACAATTATTTGGTGTTTATTATATTATAAATAACAAAACATGTTTTTAAATGAATGAGGAAAAGGTTAAGATTAAATACGACACTAAAGTAGAAACAGAATGACAGAAGACAGAATTAAGGCACTGGGCATCTAGGGAGTCAAGAAATATAGGGAATTAGTGTGTTAGGTTAAGGTTGACTCAAAATACCTTTTTGGCTCATTCAACCATACTCAATTTTCATGGAACTTCAAAATATAGGTCACATATAATTTTTGGATTAACTGTGGATAAACACTGTGGATAAACAGTGTCTAGCTCCGGGCAACTATTCAGGGTAACAATTATGTATGCAAGACAGTCAAGAATGCACACAAGCACATAAATGGGTGACATAATTTCTTTTCAACTTCAAGATTTTAGTGAGTTCCACTTTCATCCTAGGAGACTATCCCATCGTTTAGCTTTATAATGCTGTCTTAAGGACTTGGACTACTCTTAAAATGGAAATACTGTAGTATTGGAAATTACTAGTACTGGAGCAGTAGAAAGGCCTACCCCTTATCATTTGAAGAGTCTAAGTTTCTACTCCAAGGACGTAAACAGGATGACTCTTATACGACTGCCCAGAAAGATGTAGACTTGAGGCTGTTAGAAAGGCTATCTCATTCCCATTGGACTTACATTGTCTTAATAACTCATTGCAGTAGTGGATATTAAAGTCAAGGTTTTGCTCCTCCACATTGTGGCTCAGTCATTTGCTGCTCTTCTAACTCTACGGCCACAGGCTTAATCTATCCAGAGAATCATAACACTCCTCCAGAGGTTGTAGGTCCAGAGATGCTGGTCAAGTGCTTCTCCTCCCTCCAGAGAACTTCTCATGACCTGAGATGTTCTTTCTCTTCTTCTACAACTGTGTCCAGGAATTCTTGCCACTCTAGTGAAGTCCTTAGCTGCTTTCATTAGTCAAACTGAAAGGCAACACCACCGCCTCTCTGCAACACTCATCTCCAAGGCTAGGAATGGTCATAGTGTCTAGGATCTTTGGGGGCCTGTGCTGATGAGAAGACTTCACTCTTTGCCCAGGACCAAAGTTCATTTTCCCATCTCTGTCCCTGTTCTGTGCTCTCATGTCTATGTATCTCCAGAAGCAATGCTGGCAGGTCTGTCTGCACCATTTTAAACGAACAAAGGGACATCAACCCATAAAAGACTGAATGAATCATACAATCTCCATTTCTGAGACTTGGTTTCTTTCATCCTCAATAAGGTATGCATGAGCAAACACAGCAAGGACTCAGACCCAAAATACTACCATAAAGGAAATGGCCTTAGTTATCTCAACAACGTACATGATGCATCTAGATTTTTCATACCCTTAAAATCCTTTATACCTACTTAATCATTTCATGAAGATGTGAGACGGTCAGTGGAGAGGGTCTGAAAGTACTTAGGCTTCACAGATCCTTTTATGTATAGTCAAAGTCCAAAACAATTGACTGATCCTTTAACTTCACCAAATTTATCAAATTCCAGATAAATGTTCTAGACATAAATTATACTTAACCCTGATTTTGAGTGCCTCATTTCTCCCTGCTCCTCCAAACTCTCTCATAATTAAGTATAAATAACATAATGGGTCAAATTAAAAGATAGGGAAATATATTGGAGGGAGACTATAAAACAGGAGATAGGTCAAATTATAACCTAAGTGATTTTTATAACTTCTGTTCCTTAATTCCTTTTGGGACCACACCCATAGATCAAACCCCTCAAAGCTTTCATTATGTCAATGGTGCTCATGTGATGACCAATACAACATCCCAGATGGATTAATTTATTTAAGAAACAAAATATATACCAGATCTAAACATTTTCTCTGTGAAATTATCTATATCAGAATAAATTTCTTTGCTTTCTGCTTGAAAATTTGTTAATTTAATAAGCTAGAGTAAGTCCTTTTCTCCCATAGAGAAGAGGGGAACAGTAGACAGAAACAGAATACTTGATGTCTACGAAGTGCAGTTCCTTACACCCCCCAAAATTCTATTAGCCCATATGTTCATTTGTATCAGGCCCATTTGAGATCAAAACATCATTAATTTAGATCTGATGGAGAATAGAGAGATCATCTACTACTTCATTTTACAGAAAGAGAAACTGCGATCCATAAATGGTGAATAATTTAGACAAGGTAACAATTAATAAGTGGCAGTGAACTCAGGTTTTCTCTTACTAAATTCTGATAATATAGTCAGAGGTATCTGGGCTCTACTTAGCTGGGTGTGGCATACTTGTACAAAGTCGTTTTGTCCTCCTTATCTTACAGGATCTTCTAGAAAACCTCATAGCCCCTAACCTTCCCAGAGCATTTAAAAGTAGTATATAATAATTGGGCCATGACTGGTTGCCTGGTACTGTTGTGGTGTTGTTTCATTCCTTAGAATCATAGCCAATACTGAGATGCAAACGGTGGTCAAGAAGTCAGACATGTGAATACTCAAGATCCTTTGTTTACCAACTAAGTTTGTATACTATCAATAAATTATTACATTGATCTGGAATATGAATCTCTCGGAACTTAGAAATATTGTGCCTGATGAGTTCAACTAGGATCTTGGGTTAAGAGCAAAAAGGTGATTTAGAGACTTAATCTTAGATACAAGGGTTTTGAGCTCCAGGTAATTCATGCATTACTCCCTCATCATACTGGTAGCAGTGCAGAGCTGGAATCCAAAGTCAGGTCCTCTAACTCCAAATCTAACCTGTAGAGCACCAATTTCCCAGTCCATGAAAGTGAATTAAGAGATCAGTCCTTTTACCTCTTCTCTACAGGTAATATATTTCAAAATTATTAGGAGTATAGGAGAAAGTCTCTACAATCACAAAAATGATTAGTGCTAAGAACTTCAGGGGATGCCAAAAGAATGGAAAAGACAATTGGATCATAGATTTAGAACCTAATAGGACCTTAGAGATCAATTGGTCTAACTGCCTCATTTGACAGAAGAGAAAACCCAGCCTCAGAGAAGTCAAATGATTTTTTTTGCAAGGTCCCACAGGCAGCAGAGTTGGTGTATGAATCCAAGATTTTTTACTCCAAACACCTTGCCTTTACTCAACAGCCTTCTCTACTAAAAACCAACAACAAAAAGAAAGCAATGTGCCCATATGTATACATGAAGCAATTAAAATAAGTATTAACAAGAAATTCCAATCTAAAAAGTATTTCTAAGTTACTTAATAGTTGGGAGGGGCTTGGACAGAGCAAGGAAGGAAGGAAGGAAAGAAGGAAGGAAGGAAGGAAGGAGGGAAAGAAGGAAGGAAGGAAGAAAGGAAGAAAGGAAGGAGGGAAGAAGGAAAAAAGGAAGGGAAAAAAGGAAGTAAAGGAAGAAGGAAAGAAGAAGGGAAAAAGGAAGGATGAAAGGAAGGAATGAAAAAAGAAATAAGGAAGGAAGGTGGGAGGGAAGAAAGAAAGGAGGAAGGGAACAGGAAGAAGGGAGGGAGAAAGAGAGGGATAAAGAGAGAAAGAAGGAAGAAAGGAAGGAAAAAAGGAAGGAGGGAGAGTAGAAGGGGGAGAGAGAGGTATGAATAAGAGTCACTGATCTCAAGGAGTATATGTTCTTAGAGTTATAATGGAAACTGCTACCCTTAAACCTGTTTTAAAACATAGATTTCAAACACTGGGTTTGTTTATAACTCCCCTCCTCCTCCACTCCTAAGGTCCTCTTTTATCAGACAATTACAATACCAGTACTTATGGGAAAGCTTGTGGATGCCTAAAGTCTGTATACTCCAGAGCTGACAATAGTACTAACCATATAAAAATGCATCTTAGGGACCTAAATACGTTAATGCATCCAAGAAACATGAGCATTTTAATGTCTACTCATAAGACCTTTGTCTCCAAACCATTTAGGATTTCTAAGTAACACTTCATATATAAGCTTTTATGTCAAGGTATGATTCAGGATATAACTCTGATTTTCTCAAAATGCAGGTATAAGTCAGGTTGTTTTTAAAGCCACGAATTATTTTATGAGTGTGAAGTGGTAATATAATTTTTAAAATAAGATGGAATGTATCATTTGTTTTTATGCTACTGGAAAACTGAAACTGGGGAGCCAGATTAGTCTGCTTTTCAGGAGTGCTCAGGGACTATTTACAGTAAAGGAATATCATGTAAGCCCAGGCATTAGTTACTGAATTGGTCATTAGCTGTTTAAAAGCGTAAAGACTGTGTCTGAATGACAAAACACTGATGTATTGACTGGGGAGAGTTGAATAAACAACAGAAAAACCAGTTAAATATTAGCAACATTTTTCTTTCATTATATATCTCTAGGGGAGATGTCCCACAAAGTACTCCTAGTAATTGACCATAAATTAGATATTAAATAGGGTTGTTGTCTCATGAAGCCTTAAGATATTTGTTAGAGCCAAAAGACTCCTGTATTTGGAATCAGAGAAATCTGGTTCACATTTCATTTTGTTGCTGAATATCTGTGAGTTTGGGCAAGTAATTTTAGTAACTTTACTCTCTAAACAACAGTTCTAAAAAATTAAAGGTTTGGACAAAATGATCCTAAAGCCAAATTCCCATTCTAAGACCTATGATATTACTAGGTAAAAAAAGAAATAGGGCAAGAATGTAAAGAAAATACCAAAAACCTTTAAAATGAGCACATTTTCACACAACATAATAAATTATAGATCTGTAATTCTAGACCTGCCTCAGCATCTCTTGGGTAGGTTAGGTTTTCTTCTTTTGTTAAGAAAGGAAAAAAGGGAGGATAGGCTAAGACTACATGCTGAAGACCTAAGGGAAAAGAGAGGGTGCATCTGAATTAAAGTTTCACAGGACATCAGGATTTAGACTACAAAAGACTTTACATTTGCTTGCATTTCTTAAATTCCATCACATTGGTCATTGGAAAACTCCATTTCAGATTTTGTCAACAAAAAGGTCTATAAGCTATTAATTAATTAGGAGTCATTAAGTTGAAGTTCATTTTTAAATTTTTTTTCATTTTCCCCCCTCTTATAGAATTGTTTAACTTGATAAATTTATTATTGGGTAGTCTATAGCAAGGAGGCATGTGAGACTGAAGAAAAAGTAGTTGCCCTGTAAGCAGAGGACTTGAGTTCAAATTCTTTTTCTGATGCTTGCTATCTCTGAGTGTGTATACTATGTTAGCATGTCAATCAACCCCTGGACCTCAATTCCCTCATCTGGAAAATAAGGTTGAGGTTGGACTAAAATGGATTCTACTTTCCCTTCTAGATATAGGTTTTATTTTCCTTTGATTAATATTTATCTTTGGACTTTTGTTAGATCATTCTAGCTTGCTTTGTGTCTTTTATAACACTTGTATAGTCCTAACATGACTTGGAGCAGAGTTGCTTGGTACATGGAAATCTATCTCTTTTCACCTGCATACAGCCTTTTATCTTTGATGTGAGAGTACTGACTCTTGGAAATCACTTCTTTAGGTGTACTATATGTGGGATTTCTCTCTAGTTGTCATCTGTGTATTTTTACCAACTTGTACTTTGTCTTTTTTCCCAATATTTCTGGGCAATTTTATTTAATTTCATATGGGATTAAAAACTATTTATTTGGTTATACCTTTTGGAGAAACTTGGTTATGTGTAAGCTCTTCATGCCTGTTTTTAATATATTTTTAAAAAAATATTAGTGATCACATATATTATTCCAATTTGGCAATCTATATTTTATTTAAAATTTCTTGTTATGTCATTGAAGTTTTGATGTCCTTTTCCTATACTATTCAGAATTTCTACTGCTTTGCTAAAATTTTCTCCTGTTTCTATTATATTTTCTCTTCCTTTAGAATTTTTTATTTGGTTTTTCGATTACCCTCAGAATTCTTGTGACCACTCCATTCTCTTTATTGTGTTTTTAGTTACAATTATTAATGATAGCTCTCTCTTTTTTGGGGAGTGGGGTGAGTATCATCTTGGAATTGTCTTACCCAGAGAATTTTTTTCATTATGCTAGAAATTTTCTTTTGCTTTGATGAATCAAATAAATATCAAGTTATTTTGTAATCTTTTGTTTTCTGGAATTTGGAGCCATGTTAGCAGAAATACCACCTATGGAGGATCCACCAAGAGAAAGCATTGATATGGATATATATGGTGCACAAATCTGAACAAATTTAGTAATTCTGTCATTTTAGTTGTGTAGCATCAGTGGTCATTAATTGTAAGTAACTGTCAGCACTGATAGCCTACCAGATATTTATAGTCAAATACTCAGCACTAAGACATCAAGGTTTTGCATTTGAAAACCTCATGCATTCTCCAAATCCTAGAAAATCTGAGAAGCTTCTGGATGGTATGTAGAACAGGGATGACACAGTTTAAAATGTGCCACAATCTAAACATTCAATAGATTTTTCTCTATTAGTACAATGTACTTATCAGTAAATCATCAAATAAATAGTAAATCAAAATTGGGGGAGGAGCCAAGATGGTGGAATAGAAAGATATACATATGCTAGCTCCGAACCCACAGCCTATAAAATATCTGTAAAGAAGAACTCCCAACAAATTCTGGAGCAGTGGAAGTCTCACAACAATTTGAGTGGAGGTTTCTGTTCCAGAGAGTCCTGAAAAACCAACACCAAAGGTCCATCTTGCACCAGACCAGAGCAGAGCCCAGCCTTGCCTTGGCCATACTGCACCAAGAGGAGCAGATCCAAGCAGGCTTCAGGGACAGAATCTCCAGTGGCCATGCAGTTCCCTCCACCCACAGGTGCAAAGGTCAGTGAGAGGGCCTGTTTGACTGGCCAAGAGGAGAGCGGGGTGTCTCCATAACTCAGGCCGCCTCAGGAGACAGCAGCAGAGGCAGCAGAGGACAGGGGCTTCCAAAGCAGGCAGGAACTCGGATCCATTGTTGAAGGTCTCCACATAAACCCCCTGAGGGAACTTATCCCCATGTGGTGGCCCTGCCCCCACCTGAGTAGCTGAACTTAATCTCATACTGAATAGCAGCCCTGCCCCCGCTCCCCCCGCTGAAACTTCTGAGGCTGGGGAGCAGCATTTGAATCTCAGACCCCAAGCACTAGCTGGGTGGATCTGGAGGTGAGGTGGGTGTGGAAAGGAATCTCAGAAGTCAACTAACTGGCTGGGAAAATGCCCAGAAAAGGGAAAAAAAAATAAAACCATAGAAGGTTACTTTCTTGGTGAACAGATATTTCCTCCCTTCCGTTCAGGTGAGGAAGAACAATACTTACCATCAGGGAAAGACATAGAAATCAAGGCTTCTGTATCCCAAACATCCAAAATAGATATTCAATGGGCTCAGGTCATGAAAGAGCTCAAAAAGGATTTTGAAAATCAAGTTAGACAGGTGGAAGAAAAACTGGGAAGAGAAATGAGAGAGATGCAAGAAAAGTATGAAAAGCAGGTCAACACCTTGCTAAAGGAGACCCAAAAAAATGCTGAAGAAAATAACACCTTGAAAAATAGGCTAACTCAATAGGCAAAAGAGGTTCAAAAAGTCAATGAGGAGAAGAATGCTTTCAAAAACAGAATTAGCCAAGTGGAAAAAGAGGTGCAAAAGCTCACTGAAGAAAATAGTTCTTTCAAAATTAGAATGGAAGAGATGGTGGCTAATGACTTTCTGAGAAACCAAGAAATCACAAAACAAAATCAAAAGTATGAAAAAAATGGAAGAGAATGTGAAATATCTCACTGGAAAAACAACTGACCTGAAAAATAGATCCAGGAAAGATAATTTAAAAATTGTGGGACTACCTGAAAGCCATGATCAAAAAAAGAGCCTAGACACCATTCTTCATGAAATTATCAAGGAAAACTGCCCTGATAGTCTAGAAGCAGAGGGCAAAATAAATATTCAAGGAATCCACCAATCACCGCCTGAAAGAGATCCAAAAAGAGAAACTCCTAGGAACATTGTGGCCAAATTCCAGAGTTCCCAGTTCAAGGAGAAAATATTGCAAGCAGCTAGAA
>CM053770.1:211971967-211992225 GCA_028658325.1 Potorous gilbertii
ACTCAAAGTTTTAGGAATAACTGTCGAGTATTGTTCTTGCTACTAGGAAATGAGAAATATAGGTAATGGGGAATAGAAAGTTACCTGGCCCTACAGGACAAAAGAGAAGATGGGGACAAGAGAAGGGAGGGATGAAAGAAGAGAGGGCAGATTGGTGATAGGGGAAATTAGAATACTCGGTTTATTGGGGTGGGGGGAGGGGACAAATGGGGAGAAAATGTGGAACCCAAAATTTTGTGAAAATGAATGTAAAAAGTTAAATAAATAAATTTATATATATATATATATATATAAAATAAAATAAATAAAAATTAAAAAAAAATTATGAGACTACCTGTAAGCCATGATCAAAAAAAAGAGCTTAGACATCATTTTTCATGAAATTATCAAGGAAAACTGCCCTGATATTCTAGAACCAGAAGGCAAAATAAATATTAAAAGAATCCATCAATCACCTCCTGAAAGAGATCCCAATAGAAAAACTTCTAGGAATATTGTAGCCAAATTTCAGAATTCCCAGATCAAAGAGAAAATATTGAAAACAGGTAGAAATAAACAATTCAAGTATTGTGGAAATACAATCAGGATGACACAAGACCTAGCATCTTCTATATTAAGGGATTGAAGGGCTTGAAATATGGTATTCCAGAAGTGAAAGAAGCTAGGATTAAAACCAAGAATCACCTACCCAGCAAAACTGAGTATACTACTTCAGGGGAAAAAATTGTAATTCAATGAAGTAGAGGGCTTTCAAGCATTATTGATGAAAAGACTAGAAATAAATAGAAAATTTGACTTTCAAGCACAAGAATCAAGAGAAGCATGAAAAGATTAACAGGAAAGAGAAAACATAAAGGACTTTCTAAAGTTGAACTTTTTACATTTCTACACGGAAAGATAATATTTATTACTCTTAAAACTGTTCTCAATATTTGAGTAGTTGGAGGAACTACACAAAAACACACACACATATGTATAGACAGAGAGCACAGTGTGTGTTGAATAAGAAGAGATAATATCTAAAACAATAAAATTAAGGGGTAAAAGAGGAGGAGAAAAGGAGAAATGGAAGAGGGCAAATTATCTGTCATAAAAGAGACAAGAAAAACTTTTTCAATGGAGGAAAAAAAGGAGGAGGTGAGGAGGAAAAAGTGAAGTTTAGTCTCTTCACATTTGGCTTAGGGAGGGAATAACATGCTCACTAAATTTGATGTAAAAATCTATCTTACACCACAGGAAATTAGGGGAGAAGGGGACAAGTGGGGTGAGGGGGATGATAGAAGGAAGGGCAAATGGGAGGAGGGAATAATTAGAAATAAACACTTTTGGGGAGGGAGAAGGTCAAAGAGAGAAAAGAATAAATGGGGGGGCAGAATAGGATGGAGGGAAATATAGTTAGTCTTATACAACATGGCTATTAAGGAAGTCTTTTGCAAAACTGCACATATATGACCTATGTTGAATTGCTTGCCTTCTCAGTGGGTATGGGTGGGGAGGGAGGAAGGGAAAGAAGTTGGAACTCAAAGTTTTAGGAATGAATGTTGAGAGTTGTTTTTACCTGCAACTGGGAAATACGAACTACAAGTAATGGGATGTAGAAATCTATCTTGCCCTACAAGAAAAGAGAGAAGATGGGAATAAGGAAAGGGAGGGGTCAGATAGAGGAGTGCCTGGGACCCATAGTACTATGTCATCATAAATCAAGATGTCTGGTGCTTCAATATTGAAGACTCAATAGCAGAGTCACTAAAGCTACATGAGTATCAAACAAGAGTGGCAATACCCGGAAATGTGTTTGGGAAGAAGAAAAAGAGAAAGTAATCTCATGGAATACCAGTCATTAAATGGCATTATGAAGTGAAGTTTTCCATCTGGATTAGGGTGCTGACTGAGCCAAAATGAGAAGTTCCACTGTTGTCCAGCCTGTCCAGGTGATTCATTCAAAACAATATAAGACACAGTATTACTCAATTAAGCTACCATTTGACTCATATGGTCACTTAATTGAGTAATGCTATGTCTTAATGTATATTAAAACCCAATTGAGTAATGCTGTGTCTTAATTTATATTATATTATTATATTAATATGTATTAATGTATATTAAAGTCCAATATATTTAGAAATTGAAGGAAACTTGAAGGTAGCTAAGCTTAATCTGCTCATTTTAGAGTTGCAAAGTTAGATCAAAATTTTCCAGATCAGGTGGGAGCTAAGACCATAGTTTGATAACCCATAAATAGGTATGCTGAATCTAGAATTAGTTCAAAGATGATAAAGTTGTATGTGTGATATTAGGTTTCAATTTTTTATTCAATTCTTATAGCCATTTCCCTTCTAGCTCTAAAATGATGTTTATATGATTCCATGACTTGAATTTGCATTTGATTCTTATTCCAAAATAAAAAACCATGGAGATATTTATAGATAAATATGTATGGAGAATAAGAAAGTATATTGAGGAGCTTCTGCCTCTTCAATATGCAGCTGATTTGGTAAGAAGTGATAGTACAGTGGTTGAGAAGTAAGAACAGAATAATGAAAAAGAAGGTATCAAGAGAGAAAAAATGACTGATTGTCCTGCTTTTCCTTCATTTCTTCAGTAAATATTCATTGAATAGCAACTCTGTAGATTTACTGTTAAATTTTACTTGGAGGGAGAAAGGTAAAGATTAATTCTTATTCATGTACCCTGACCTCATGGTATATATATTCTAGTTGGGAAGATAATACACATACAAATTATTATAAAATAATGCAAAATGTGAAAGTGAGTAAAAGAAGTACAAAATGATTGAGAATCTAAAAGAAGAGAGAAGACACTATTATAGCCTGGAGAGATCAAAGAAGGCTTCTGGGAGGAAAAGACACCTAAATTTAGGCTTAAAATGTGACTACAACTCCTATAGGCACAGATGAGGATAATGAATATTCTAGGTAGAGGGAGCAATATGAACAAAGAGAGAGCTGAGAATAGAGTCAGGAAATGACAGTCCAACCTGAATGTCATAAAGAGGCACTTAAGATGGAGGAGGAGCCAAGTCCAAAGAGTATTGAAGAACCTCTGTCCTGGCCACAATAAAGGAAAAGAGGAGAAGAGAGGAGGAGCAGAAAAGGAAGGGAGAGAGAGAGATAGAGACATAGAGAAAGAGGGATGGGGGGACAGAGAGAGGGAGAAAGAGTGGGGAGAGAGAGAAAGTATTATTGATAAGTAGATGGAATTTGAAATTCCGAGTCAAAAAGACTTGATTTTCAATTCCACTTGAGACACATTCTAGCTATCTGGCCCACAGCAAGTCATTTAAACTTTCTTAGCTTCATTTTCCTTGTCTATAACTTGAGATAATATCTGCATCACAGGATTTTTGGGAATATCAAATGAGATAATGTATGAGAAATTCTTCGTAAAACGGAAAGTTCTATGAGTTACCTACTATTGCTATTTTAACCACTATTCCTTTTTAAGGGACTGTTGAATAACCAAAGAGATCCCTACGTATTAATAATAGAAAGTTGCCTCCCCAGCAGCCACATTACCCATCATTCCCCATTTTTTCCCCAAAACCTATTGGTTTCTCTCCATTCAAGGAGTTGGAGGAATTGTATCATTAGGCTCCGTCTTCCTAAAACCTGTGCGTGATCGTCTTTCATCGCGGAAGAAGACTATGCCATCAGAGAAATAATGACGACTTGCACTTGGCTTTGTTTTGAGTGAGGGAGGACTGTGCAGGTCACCAGCCTCACTTCTCCTCCAGAGCCACCTGAATCTAATGACCAGATATTCATCAGAATGACTAGAGATGACCCAGGGTGAGGCAATTGGTTAAGTGACTTACCCAAGGTCACACAGCTAATGAGTGTCAAATGTCTGAGGTAAGACATGAACTCAGATCCTCCTGACTCCTGCACTGGTGCTCTATCCATTACACCACCTAGCTGCCCCCGTAAAATTTTCTGAATTCCCTTCATTTGCTCACTTCCTTCCTAAGATGTAACTTACAGAATTGAATACAACATTTTAGATGTGGTCAAAGTAGGAGAGGGCTCACTAAGCTTATAGACCCCTTAAAATGATGGCATCTCAAGATGGCAGAATAGAAGTAAGAACCTGCTCAAGTCTTCCCACAAAGTCCTTAAAATATCTGTAAAGAATGACTCTAAACAAATTCTAGGGCAGCAGAAGCCACAAAATGACAAAGTGAAACAGATTTCCATCCCAAGACAGATTGGAGAGCAGACAGGAAGGGTCTATCCCACAAGGCTCAGAGTGGAACATAATTCAGAGTGAGCCACATTGGCACAGATAGGACTGGAGCAGGTTTCAGGGCACTGGATTACAGGTAGCTGCTGAGGTTTCTAGATTTCTGAGTCCACAAACACCAAAAACAGCTTTAAAGGTCAGTGAGAAAACCCTTTCACTTTGGTGAGATGTAAGCATGGTCTGACCCCAGTCCAAGCCCCAGGCCCAGAGGGGACTGCAGTCATTGACCCAGCAGCTACCACTCCTGGAACTCTCAGTGACCATTTCTGGAGCTTTTGGCTTACATACCCTGGGGAATCAAGCAGCTAATCTAAGTCTCATTCCTGAGTGGTGGTCCAGGGGTGAAAAAGAGGGCTGGCATGGTGAAGTTGGTGATGGCAGTAGAGAGGGAATCCTATTCACAGTTTCAGGACAGAAAAGAATGCTTGAGGTTGCTCACAGACAAGAGTACAGGCCAGAAGAGGATTAAAAACCTCTTCCTTTACTATGCCACTTTAGAGGAACTGAAAACTTACAGGTCCCCAGAGATATCTTGGAGAGCAGTAGCACAAAAGCTCTGAAGCCTGGAGTAGTATACCCTCCACTTGACAAAGGACTCAAAAGTCAATTAATTGGCTGGGAAAATGCTCAAAATGGGGAAAAATAAGACTATAGAAGATTACTTTCTAAGTGAAAGAATATTTTCTTCCATCCTTTTAGATGAGGAACACCAGAGCATACAATCAGGGGAAGACCAAAACATACAACTGGAGGAATACAGTAAGGTCAAGGCTCCTACATCTAAAGCCTCCAAAAAAATATGCAATGATCTCAGGTCATGCAGGATCTTAAAAAGAATTTTGAAAATCAAGTATGAGAGGTGGAGGAAAATTTGAGAAGAGAAATGAGGGCAATGCAACAAAATCATGAAAAATGACTCAACAGCTTGCTAAAGGAGACCCCAACATGCTGAATAACACCTTTAAAAATCGACCAAACCAAATGGCAAAAGAGATCCAAAAAGTCAATGAGGAAAAGAATGCCTTAAAAAGAAGAATTAACCCAATGGAAGAGGAGGTCTAAAAGCTTTCTGAAGAAAATAGTTCTTTAAAATTTAGAATGGAGCAGATGGAAGCTAATGACTTTATGAGAAATCAAGAAATTATAAAACAAAACAAAAATAATAAAAAAATAGCAAACAATGTGAAATATCTCATTGGATAAAACAACTGACCTGGAAAATATATTCAGAAAAGATAATTTTAAAATTTTTGCCTTCCTGAAAACCATGGTCAAAAAAAGGACCTAGACTTCATCTTCTAAGAAATTATCAAGGAAATCTACCCTGATATTCTAGAACAAGAGGGTAAAATAGAAATGGAAAGAATTCACCAATCACCTCCTGAAAGAGACCCTAAAAGGAAAATTGCTAGGAATTTTGAGTCAAATTCCAGAGTTTCCAAGTTAAGGAGAAAATATTACAAGTAGCCAGAAAGAAACAATTCAACTATTGTGGAACTGCTATCAGGATAAAGCAAGATTTAGCATCTTCTACATTAAGGGATCAAAAGGCTTGGGATATGATATTTCAGAGGTCAAAGGAGATAGGATTAAAATGAAGAATCACCTACCCAGCAAAACTGAGTATATTATTTCAGGGGAAAAATAGAATTTCAATAAAATAGAGGACTTCTAGGCATTCTTGTTGAAGAGACTAGAGCTGAATAGAAAATTTGACTTTCAAATACAAGAGTCAAGAGAAACATGAAAAGGTAAGCACAAAAGAGAAACCATAAGGTACTTATTAAACTTGAACTGTTTACATTCCTACATGGAAAGATAATATTTATAACTCTTAAGACCTTTTTCAGTATTAGGGTAGTTAGAGGGAATATGTGTGTGTGTATGTGTGTGTGTATATGTGTAGGGGTATATGGGCATGTATGTGTATATTATATATGTAGGTATTTACATGTACATGGATGCATGTATGTATGCATGTATATATATGTACGTGTATGTATGTGTATATATAAGATGTATAGGAAATGGGGTATAGAAATCTAGTTTGCTATATAGGAAATACAGGAGAAGGGGAGGGAAGAAGGGGGCTAATGGGAGGACAGATTGGAGGAAGGGGTGGATGGAGTGCATGCTGTCCTAGGGTATGGGAGTGGAGAGATGGTGAGAAAATTTTGAATGCAAATTCTTGCGGAAGTGAATGTTGAAAATTGAAAACTAAATCAATTATATATTTTAAAACATAATGCCATCTAATATCATAATTAGTTTGACTGCCCCATCCATCTCAATACTGACTCACATTATGCTTATAGTCTACTAGAACTCCCCAAGTTTTCGTCACATGAATTATTTTCTAGCAAATCTTCCCCAAGCCATATTTATATAGCTGATATTTTTCATCTAAGAATAAGAATTGACATTGACCTCTATTGAGATGTATCTTATTAAATCCAGTCGATGTTTTGAGTCTGAATGTTTTTTGCTTGCTTCCAGAATCTGTCTTCCAATGTGGTAGCTATCTCCTCCAGTTTCATGTCATCCACAAAAATGGAAAAAGTGCCATCTAATCAATCTTTCATCAAAGTTATTGATAAAAGCATTGAAAGGGACATGACTATACCCAGATTCCTTGGTCATTCTGCTAGAAACACACCCCTGCTTACCTCCAAGGTTCATTTTGTTAAGTCAGTTACAAACTTACCTACCATACTATTTCCTAACCTTTCACTACCCACTTTACCCCAAAATTTCTGTTTGTCTGGAACTGAGGAGGCAAAAGAATTGCATCATTAAACTTCTTAAAAACTAGAATTTTCCCATATGTCAACTGATAATTTTTATATTGGGAGATGGTAATCATCACTCTATCTTTTTATCTCATTCACAAGGATTTTTGAGAATTCATAAAATGTCTTGCATTAATTCAAGTATATACATATATATATATATATATATATATATATATATATATGTATATACTTTATTGTCTATAGTGTTGCACTGATCTATCATTCTATCAAACCAATCCATACAAAGGGAAATGGATTTAGTACAGCATGAAATTATAAAACATAGGACTTAAAGGGACAATATCTTATCCAACATCTTTCTCTTTAAATATATTTAAACAAGCTCAGAGGGATAAGGCCATTTGCACAAGGTCATATAGAAAGAGAAAAGAGATTGAAACTCCCAATATCTGTCTCTAAGTCGAGGGCTTGTTCCACAATACCTTGCTGCCCTCATACTGCACATCAGGCTAGTGAAACAACTCTAACTTGTGGTGTTCTCTGCTTCTCTTACCAAGAGTTAACAAACCATCTCTTTAATAATGTATACTGGAATCTGGAGAGGAATCAAAGTCAGGCTCCCTGGCTTTGTGAGAAGGGATGGGAAGATTGAAGTTTCCTGCCTCTTCTTCCCCAGAAGCAAAAAAGGAGAATGAGGATGTTAGAAAGATGTAAGTTATAGCTGAAGAACAAGTTCAGTCTACATGAAAAGGAAGTTTATTTTGATTGATGAGGAGGAAATTTAAAAAAAAGTCGACCATCAGCTTTCAGTTTTATACTAAAAAGAAAGAGAACAGCAATGTATCTAATGCTAAATAAGAGATAGCATTAAAAGATACTTGTTATTATAGTGACTTCTAAATAGTAACTGTTTAACGAAAATTTATTAAATTACAATGTGTTTTTATATTTAAATGAGTCAATAAGTGTGCCTTGCCTTTAATGTCATAATACTACAACATAAATAAAAGTCACAATCAGAAAATTGAAATATGTACTTGCTATATCTCTAGTATTTAACCAGGTACATAGTAGGAGCTTAATAAATGCTAATTGACTGGCTGGATTCCTAAGACATTATTCATTTGTAAGTGGCATAAAAATAAGTCAGCATATAAAGAATTCTTCTCTAAGTCCATATATCATTGTTTTCCAATCTTCAGCATTTAATTCAGTGTTTATTTTCAAGGTTTTATAAATAACAATAAAAATATATGTACCTGGTACATAGAGCTTAATCAGTGAGTGTTGGTTGAATGTGTATATGTGAGTAAATATATGTGGATATTTACTTCAGCCTCTGAGTGGATCTCTACTGTCATCAATGTGAGTGCCCTCACCAGCAATGTGGATCACAACCCAATCTTGCCTTCTCGTTCTTTTTGACCCTTATCTATGGCCTCTCATAAACCCTTCATCCAAGTGCGGGTAGGGCCTTACTCTAAGTCCTATGGCATTATATATGTTCATAGTAGAAGTTTTATGAAATAAGATTTAGATTAATTCAAACATATCTTTATTTAGTCCAAGATAGATGAATGGTCCAGGTAGTTCAAGACAAAAATGAGGCTGTTGTTTCTTTTTTGTCTCACTAACTCAGACGTTGGTTTTGACTCTTTATATTAATCATAAAAATATCACCCTAGAGAAACTCTCCTATATTTATTGTGCTTTAAATTTTAGACATCTCTGTCAACATAAAAAGAAATCATTAAATTTAGGAGGACTTCATTTGTGGAGAGGAGTGACAAAGTTTGAATAAGGGTACTGTGTGTGTGTGTGTGTGTGTGTGTGTGGTTGGGGTGCAGCTAGGAATGAAGCAGGAGGAGTGACCAGGACAATAGGAAAAGAAATTCATAGTTGGACGGGATTT
Organism: Potorous gilbertii; assembly: GCA_028658325.1. Taxonomy (NCBI): domain Eukaryota; kingdom Metazoa; phylum Chordata; class Mammalia; order Diprotodontia; family Potoroidae; genus Potorous; species Potorous gilbertii. The sequence goes on from CM053770.1 coordinate 211,980,893, forward strand.
TAGAGACCATCTAACCTAAGCTCCTCAGTATGTAGCTAAGGAAATTGAGCCCCAGAGAAGTTAAATAATTTTCTCAAGGATACACAAGACAAGGGTCCTATAAGTACAGGCTCAATAGAACACTGAATAGCCCATTGATCTTGCCCCTGTAAGAGTTGGAAGGCATGAGGTGGGAGATAGAGTCTAGGGCTGGGGTTCCATGACATCATTGTAATAGTGATCTAAGAGCCGTGGCCAAGGAAGTTGAGCTCCATGCAGAATGGCATGGACTGGTGAAAAATTGGGCAGGGATGATAGTCATTGAGGGAGGAAGCACATTTTCAAAGGAAATGCTCATCTAGCTTCCCCATACCCAATGCTGATAAACATGCCATTGACCTCATACAAGTTTTACCTGTTTGTTATGTATGTAAATACCTGCTACTAGTCAAATGGACAGCTACTATTACATGAATCATGTTGATCTGGATGCAGCTGCATGTCAGGGAAAGCCACATGCTCCAAATTATGACAATTTTACATTATAAAAGCCCACAGGATAGCCTAGCAACTGGTGAAGGTGGGATCAGTACCCAATAACAGCATTGTCAGAGTAGTTCTACCATGAAACCTTTTGTCAAATCCACCTCATATCCCTTGGTCTAGCTGACTTCATTTAAGGACTAGCTGGGGGAGGGGGGAAATCAGACTTTTTTAAGGTGAGAATTTAACATGTCTAATTACTGTTCATTTTATAAATAGCCAAATATATTCATGGACTTGTTCTAGAAGCAGAAATACACTCAGTCTACATAAAGTCAACTCTAGTTTTTCTGTCTCACAGCCCAGTTCCCACACAGCTCAATTCACAGGGCATACAAACAGAACATAAATCACAGAGGGAAGACTCTAAAAATAATCACTCATTACTTGAGCAGTCCCTGGATCTCAAGGCTGCTGGGACAAAGTAACTCTTTTCTACCTACATCCATCCATGACCGGGAAATCCAATGAGAACAAATGAAAGATGTGAAGTTTCCATGAACTGGAGCCTAATTTTGCTTACCTTTACCACATTATCATCAGTACATGTGGGTGTGTCATTTGCTGTCAAATTCTCAACTAGCTGAACACAGAACTGAAACTCCTCTCTGTATCATCTTTGCTTTGCTAGTGAAGAAACTAGGGTAGCCATCTTCTTTTGGGGATTCACCTGAGCCCCAGATGGTCTCTATGACGACTGCCTGAGATCCCAGGTGTATCCCTAATAAGATTGTGCTGAGAAAACAGGATGAAAGTAGTTCTGCAGTCTGTAGGGAACCTTCTGGTACCCCTAGTACCATGGAAGTGAAACCTTAAAGAACGGCAGTATTTACGGGAAGTCTTTCATCAAAACAGACTCCGATAGGAGCATGATTTCACTTTCTCCGTAACAAAGCCTTCTCATTTACCTAAATCTTATGTTCACAGGAGGCATTCTACTTAAAATTTTTTTTAGACAAATACTAAATGCATAAGAAAATGAAACATTATAAATATTAAACCTAAATATAAAATAAGAAGAGGGGATATTCTTGTATTGTTTTCCTACCTGTACCAGGATGTAAAGGTAAATTGGATTTACTTGCTAAAAATTCTTTAGAGCACAGAAAAGAGTGTTATGATTTTATTATTGCTGTTGGTTTTTTGTTTCAAGAAAAGAGTGAAACTTGACACCCTTTTGTGCTCTGAACTGGTCTTCTGTCATACTCCTTCCTTGAAACCCATCACTTGTCTTCAGCTGAATTCAACCTTAAATGAGATTCAGCATTATACATTGAGATAAGTGTAAAGTGTTAGTGAATCTCAGAGTGCTGTACAAAGATAATTTTTCTATTAATATAATTATTAATTAATATTAAATTCTACTATGTATGAGACTATGGTTGGGATACAAAAATGGAAAACATAAAGACCCTGTTCTCAAAGAACATAAAATCTCATGTTCTAATTTACATGTAGATACAAGTAGCAAGCACTGGTCTGAGGTGAGAGGACCTGGAATAAACTCCTTCTTGGACCTCAGTCACCTGAATTAGAAAATCAGAATTGAACCATATACTCTCCCAGGTTCTAAATCTAAGATTCTTGAAAGCAGGGGTAATTTTGTATACCCCAGTATCTCACACAGCACCTGACCCACAGGAGGTGTTTAATAAAGGCTTACTGAATCAATGATTATTTAACCACTGAATGTAATTGATAGCTGCTTATTTGTCCCTGTTTGGTAAAAAAGATCTGTGTTTTGGGAAATTCCACATTCTTCCTGGTAGTTCATAAATGTACCACACTGAGTGAATATTCTAAGGAGATCCCAAGCTATGTATATTCTCAGACAGTGAATGGACCATTATGAATCCATTAGTTCTGTCTGTTTTCTGTAGGGCAGGGATGACTCATTCTTAAAAAGTTTGTAGATATGTAGATTGATGAGCACTCTGAATTCCTACCTTTTGGTCAAACTCTATCTCATAACTGTGGCAAATGTTCTAGAGTTCACTGAGCCACAGTTAAATAAATTTTGTACAGTCATACTTTGGAGATATTGAGGGTTTGGTTCCAGATCACTGTAATGAAGCAAATACTGCAATCAAGTGAGTCACACAAATTTATTGGTTTCCCAGTATACTGTAATCAAGTGAGTCACACAAATTTATTGGTTTCCCAGTATATCTAAAAGTTATGTGTACACTATACTGTATTTTATTAAGTGGGAAATAGTATTGTGTCTAAAGAAACAATGCATACACCTTAATTAAAAATATTTTATTGCTAAAAAAAATTGCTAATGATCATCTGAGTTTTCATCAAGTCATGATCTCTTTTGGATGTTCTTGCCTTGATATTGGTGGCAAGTGATTGATCAGGGTGGTGATGGATGAAGGCTGGGATAGCTATGGAAATTTCTTAAAATAAGATAACCAAGAGTTTGTCCATCACTTCATTCAATTTGAACATTTAAAGATCATTTTAGGGTTATTAATTGACCTACTTTCAATGCTGTTTTGTCTCAGGGAATAGGAAAGCCTGAGGAGAGACAGAGACAAGGAACAGCTGATTGGTAGAGCAGTCAGAACACACATAACATTTATTAGTTAAGTTCACCATCTTAAATATGTGGAGGGCAGCAAGGTGAGCCAGTGAATAGGGTTCCAAGCTTGGAATCTGGAAGATCTGAGTTCAAATCCAGCCTCAGACACTTACTAGCTAAGTGACCTATGGCAAATCATTTTATCCTGTTTTCTCATCTGTAAAAGATACTTCAGTGTCTTTGCCAAAAAAACACAAATGAGGTCATGAAGGATTGGACATGACTGAAATGACAAAACATGAACCAACAATTTAAATGGGTAAGGTTGGTGGACTCCCTAGCAATTACAATAGTGGCATCAAAAGATGACTGATCATAGATCAACATAACAGATGTGATAATAATGAAAAAAAGGTGAAATATTGTGAAAATTACCCAAGTGTGTATGGTACAGAGACATAATGTATACAAATGATATTGGGCAGAAAAAGGCCAACAGACTCACCTGATTCAGTGTTGCCACAAACCTTCAATTTATTAAAAATATCAGTACCTTGGAAGCACAATGAAGCAAATTCAATAAAATGAGGTATGCCTGTGTAATGTTAATCAGAGAGTTAAAGAACTTCCCCATCCATTAATGGACCTGCCCACTAAGAAAAGCTTGATTAGCAGAGGGCCACACCTTTTGTTAATGTCTAATGCACTGGATCTCAAGGGTTGTGATGCCCTCTGGCTCTGAAAAATGTATAAGTACTCTGAGGTGAAGTTTTACTATAGGGCTTACTCATAGGAAGTGTTTGTTTGGCCAGATAAGATTCTTGGCAACTGCTAAGGAGCCCCCTGGTTTTGAAAACTCAGATGCTGGTGTTTCTCTCTCTGGGAACTGTTGGATCTGTCTGTTGCTCTGTGATGTATATATTGCTTACAGTCAGAGAGTTGGAAGCTCTGTCTGTTGCTTATTATTTCTTTGTATTTTCTCTGAAGTTCAGGGCACTGACTTTTCCTTCTGAACTAAGTGAATGATATATGTGCTTGATTAAAGTGATTGTTGACCCTTCAAAAATTGCCTTTCCTTTTAGAAAAGCAAATCTAAGAACCTATGATAGCAGGTCATCGTGGATGTGTCAGGGTGCTTGTTTTTACAGCCTATCTAATAAAGATGATTCTCAGATGTAGAATAGACTTAGATATAATATATATATATATATATATATATATATATATACACATATAGAATAACATATATTTTATATCTATAATATATATGCATATTATATATGAAATAACATATATATATATGTGAAGAAGAATGAAAATTATGTAAAAATAAAATGGTTGCACCTACTGTTTATTTATATCCTGAAAGTTTGACCAGATATAGACTACGTAGAATGTCAAGAATTCCCTGAAGGAGAAAGAATGTATAGTCTCCATCATCCCTTAAAAGGGCAAAGGAAAATACACAATACAGTTTCCACAATAGGTAGCCAAGAAGACTTGTCATCAGTTGGAGATGAAATTTAGAAGTCATGATCTGGACTCAGGCATAAAATCTTTAATCAAGAGTAAAATAGAACACATAAGGTGATAATGGTTTCCCCAATCTTGACTCTGTGTTTACTGACCAGAGCCACTGACCTGGTCTCATTGAACAGAGCAGAGTGAGCTAATTTGATAGCCCTAACCAGGGACCACAATTATTGTCCAAATGTCTCAGGCTCAGTCTCTCTCCCTGTCTCTTACCTACAGTGCATCATCTTCATGTTTTTTCAGCTTCCTCCTTTGTTCTTCTCAACTTTTCTTTTGCTTCCTAACCCTTAACATAGAATACTCTATGAAAAAGTGTCATACATTGGGTGTGACAGATTCAGGGACATTGCAAGTGAAAATTCCTCTAAGCAATATATCAGGAAACTAGCTCTGCCAGGGTATTGTGACTGCTCTCCAGCTCACAATTGACCACTCAGTATGCTGTTTTTATAATTGTATAAACAAGAGTGCACCGGACAAGAAGATCTAGGACCTGTATTCTCATAATGAGTCTGTCCTAGCTAAGTGAGTCTGAACAAATTACATAATATCTCTTATTGTTTTCTTATCTACAAAGAGCAGTATTTGAGTTTGATGGTCTTTAGGCCCTCTTCTAGCTCTAAATGTGCTATCCTTTGATCTTACGATGCTACAAGTTCTGTTCGTTTCACGTTTTGCCTCTAACACATAATGGCTATCAGACTCTGGGTAATTTACTTAATCTCTTTTTGTGTCTATCCACTCTCCAAGACTGTAAGATGTCAAATAAGTTTCACGTTGATCAATAAAGTTTTCTCACAGAGAGCTCCTTACATGAGAGAAATAATAGCTCTGGTCCCTTAAAAACCATAAAATACAATATAAGCATAAGTTATTAATTAATGCTAAGATTATCATCCTGTCATCATTGCCTGAAAGCTTCTATTCCAGGCTTTCCCAAGATTATCTCTTACTGGAATAATAAGTGAATAAATGAATTAAAGTTTAGGTCAACAACTGTTTCAAGAGCAACCTTCCTTTTCCCTACTGCCTGTGCTTTGCTGGGAATTGCCTGATTCGGATCTATCTTGTTCTTTGTCTTTAACTCTTGCTTTAACTCTTTGCTTCTTCCTTTTTTAGACCTTAGAATACTTTGATTTTTCATCTAATATCTCTTCTCCCACCCACAACCTGCCTACTTTATAAATGTGGCCTATTTTTCCAGTCTTGCACCTTTACTTACTGATATTTTCCTGTTCCTAGCCTCTATATCCCTGTAAAACACAATTTTCTCCTTTTTATTATATTTCTAGGACCTCTGTGGATGAGAAGGAAAAGTCTCAGTATGGAAATTATTTAAACCAAAATGGCCTCTTGCCATCTTTTCAAGTCTGTGTTGGTACAACTGTGACAACAACAAAGACTTACAACAAAATGGCAAGGACATGAAAACAATAAAAAAAGCACCAATAAAAATGGCAAGCATAGTAAAACAACTAAAAAGAAGAGTGGGAGGTCAGATTTGACTTCAGGTATTCTTGAATCAAGGTCTAGTGCTCCATCCACTATGCTACCTAGCTGCCAAAGAGACTGCATTTATTTGGGCTTGGTGTGCCAACAACAATTCTATACTATATGTCTTCCCTGATAGTTCACCTGATATTTTTTGTCGATCAGGTACTGTTACCAAATTTATCTTTCCTGACTGATCTGTCTTTACAGTAGGTGCCAGAAGTAGGACTCAAGATGTATATTCCCCCTATGTTGAGTCCATTAATCTTGGAAATCCCAAAGCAAATTGCATATGAAATTACAATGAACAATTCCCCCCCAAAAAGTATGCAGCTACCTAAATTGCTAAGGAAATGTCCTACTTCACACTGAGTAGTTAATCTTGAACAGGACTTTTCTTGATGCAGTGGAAAATTAGAGTTAACATCATATACATTAATTGTGTGCTTTCACATGTGAAAGAAATGTTTATCTGTTCAAATCTAATCTATCCATTCTTTTTTATTTGGTAAAAATGAGATAACTGTAGGGAAAATTTTAAAACAAAGTTATTTCAAATTGAGTTTTAAAAACTGAGTTTAAGAAATACAGTCAATAAAAGTCTCATTTCAAGAAAATTCAAAGTAATTTCTTGGGCAAATTCATGGTTATTTAAGCTCCACGTTAAGTTTTTCTCTGTACTTGGGTACCTTCCACCTGTTAAGTTAGAAAAAGGTCAACCAGATGGTAGCTGGGCAGATGGTCTCAATTGGGTTATAACATTTTTATCCTTCTGTCCCATTGTGATGCAAGTGCACAGTAGTGCTTTAAAGAGCAATATGGAAATGAATAGATGATCTCTATGGCCCTTTCCAGCACAAAGCTTTGACTGCCTAAGCTTACAATCTAAAGTACATATTTAACTTCATCTCTTTCTGAATGGTACTCTCTGGGCATATATTTGGCAATTATAGTGGAATTAACTTCTACTGTGATTGCTGTCTTATGGTTGTATTGTGGACATCCCATTGCAAAATGTCTCATTAGTTGAGTGTATGGAGCAGATTTAAGAAAGCTTGAAGGGTTCTACATAAAGAATTGTTTGTTTGTTTTTAAAGACTGATCCTTTAATCACTACAACCACACAAAAGTTAAGAGAAATGAGGAAGATGATGATATCACAGCTCAGAGGGATTAAGTGTCTTTGCCAAAGTCACTTAAAAGGAAAGATAATGAAGAATAGCTTTGTCTTTTCTGGTAATTGCAAATAACTTCCTCTTTATTTTTTTCATAAAACTTTAATTACCCTAGCTTAAAATAACCTTTCACTGTAAGTTCAAAAAAGGGATGGACAGCCAAGAGTTATATAATTTCTCATATTGCTAATAATATTTTTGTGACTTTGAATTGATCATGGCTCAGTAAATAGAAGCAAGAATTTTAGAGAGATTAAAGGATATAAGTAATGCTGAATCAGCCAAGCATTGGATATCCAAGTAGTTATCCAAAACTCTAAACCACCACCATTCCTGTATCTATTTCAGAGTGAAAACAACAAGACTGAGATACACCATATAGTGGCACCTAGCCAAACTCTACATGTATACCAAATGAGGAAAAGGGGGCAACCAAGCAATTTGTCTACACTAGATCTGCATGAAGAAACATATAGTTTTGCCTGGAAATCAAAATTCATTAACTCTACTTGAACAATTCAAGAACAAGAAAACAGGTTGTCAATCATTGTGACAAGAGTGAGCACAACAAAATCAGAATAGAAATGAACATTGAAACATTTAGTGCAAATAGACCCAAGATACACATGCTAATCTTTTCATTTGCATATTGCTTTTCAAGCTTGCATCATAGGACCTAGCAGGATTTGGTGCTATTTACATATGAAAAACTTCAGAAGAAAAGTAGACAGAAGTGAACCTCCTTTGGACTCCTGGCTGTCCAGGAGAACCAATCCTAAAAAGTCCTCAAGGTTCCTATAAATTTCATCTAAACTATTTCAGAGAGTTTAAGGATATGTCTTTAGTATTCCCAATCTGCTTTTCTATGTTTATTCCCCACTGAGAGATTAAAAAAAAGTACAATGAAAATTACTTTGAATTAGGAGTCTGGGAACCTGGAATGGAATCCCAGCTCTGCTCTAAGAGACCTTGAGCAAGTAATTTAACTTTATTGGGTCTCAGTTTCCGAACATGTTAAATTAGGAAATTGAACTAGATTACCTCTGAAGCTGATTCTAGCTCTAAAAATAAAATTCTTAATTTCCTGCTATGAAGACTCCATCTCAGCCACACTGATATCTTGAATGAAAATGAATATTGGGAAAAAAATACTAAATATCTCCTCTGTACAAAGGTAGTAAAGAAAATTGGGTAAACTTCCTTTTCTTAAATTTATACATTTATATTTAAAGTGTAGGGTTCCAAATTCTATCCTGCCCTTTGTGCCACTCCAGACAGTTAGCAATTTTATACATATGTATATGTGTGTGTGTGTTCAATTATTTAAAATGTTTTCATATTAGTCATTTTGTACAAGAATCAAAGAAAGAAAATAAAAAAAAATAGCTTGTTTCAGTCTGTATTCAATGAATATCAGTTCTTTCTCTAGAGGCAGATAGTATGCTTCATCATTAGTCCTTTGGGGTTGTCTTGAATATTGCATTGTTGAGAATGGCTGAGTCTTTCACAGTTCTTCATTGAATAATATTACTGTTAACAATGTATGTTCTCCTGGTTCTGATCACGTAACTATACTTCACTTCAGGTAACTCCAGATTTTTCTAAAATCATCTTGCTTCTTATTTCTTACAGCATGATAATATTCCATTTTAATCATATACCACAGCTTTTTTAGCCATTTCCCAATTGATAGGTTCCCTTTTGATTCTCAATTTTTAGCTACCACTAAAAGAGCTGCCACAAATATCTTTATACAAATAGGTTCTTTTCCTCTCTTTTGGGATATAAACGTACCAGTGATATTACTGGATCAAAGGGTATCTACAGTTTTATAGCCCTTTGGGTATAATTCCAAATTGCTTTCCAGAATGGTTGGATCAGTTTATAATTCCACCAACAAAACATTAGTGTCCCAGTTTTCCCACATTCCCCTCCAACATTTTTTGTCATATTAGCCATTCTGATAGGTGTGAGATGGTACCTCAGAGCTGTTTCAATTTGTGTTTCTCTGATCAATAGTGATTTAGAGCATTTTTTCATATGACTATAGATACCTTTTGATTTCTTTGTCTAAAATCTACCTATTCATATCCTTTGATCACTTATGAATTGGGGAATAAACTGTACTTTTTACAGTTCTGTACTTTTGTCTCTGTTCTCTATGTATTTGAGAAATGAAGCCTTTATCAGAGAGATATGTTGCAAAACTTTCTCCCAGTTTTCTGCTTTCTGTATAATTTTGGTTACACTGACTTCGTGAAAAACGTCAATTTTATGTAATCAAAATTAGCAATTTTATATTACATAATGGTTTCTGTATCTTCTTTGGTCATAAATTCATCCCTTATCTATAAATCTGACAGATAAATTTTTTATACTCTCTTAATTTGCTTGTGGTATCAATCTTTAGATGTAAATTACGTACCCATTTTGAGCTTACCTTGGAATACAGCCTGAGATGCTTTCTGTACCTAGTTTTTGCTACACTGTTTTTGTTTCCCTAGGAGTTTTTGTCAAATAATGAGTCTTTGTTCCAAAAACTTGGACTTTTGGGTTTATTATATACTAGATTATATGGTCATCTGTTGTAATGGAATTTGTACCTAATCTTACTTAGTCAGTACCAGACTGCTTTGATAATTACCACTTTATAATATATGTATGTGTATATATAATTATATATAATATATATTTATATATGTCATATAAAACAAATATTATATAATATAATCTGGCATATAATACATTATATATATAATCTGGTATGGCTAGACCACTATTTTCTACATTTTTTCCTTATTCCCTTGATATTCTTGAGTTTTTGTTCTTCCAGATGAATTTTGTTATTATTTTTCTAGCACCATAAAATAATTTTTGATAGTTTGGTTGGTATGGTACTGAATAAATATATCAATCTAGCTAGAATTGTCATTCTTATATTGACTCAGCCTACCCATGAACAATTTCTATTTTTCCAATGGTTTAGATCTTACTTTATCTGTGTGAAAAGTGTTTCATACTGTAATTCCTGAGTTTGTCTTGGTAGGGAGATTCCCAATATTTTATTTGTTTAGAGTCATTTCTTTTTACAGGTATTTGACTGGGTTTGGGGGGAGAGCACTAACAAGTCCTTGCTGCTATTCTACCATCTTGGTTCTGCCTTCCCTTGGCTCTGTCCCCTTCATCAAATATTTTATAATGTCTACAGTCATTTTAAATGGAATTTATCTCTTGTTGCTTGGCTTTATTGGTAATACGTAAAAATGCAGATAATTTTTGTGGGTTTATTTTATATCTTGCAACTTTGCTAAAGTTGTTAATAATTTCAAGTAGCTTTTTTTAGCTGATTCTCTAGGATTTGCTAGGTATAACATTATATCATCCTTGAAGAGTTATAGTGTTGTTTCTTCATTGCCTATTCTAATGTCTTCAATTTCTTTTTCTTTGCTAATTGCTATCGCTAACATCTCTAGTACAATATTTAATAATAGTGGTGATAGGGGGAGGAGCCAAGATGGTAGAGTAGAGAGACTCACATGTGCTAGCTCCGAGCCCATAGCCCATGGATTGCCTGTTAAAAGGAACTCCCAACAAATTCTGGAGCATTGGAAGCTGCACAGCAATGGAATGGAGGAGATTTCTGTTCCGGAGAGCTCTGAAAAACTGACCAGGAGCAGAGCCTGGCCCTGCCTTGGCTGAGCAGCACCGAGAGGAGCAGATCTGAGCAGGCTTCAGGGACGGAATCTCCAGTGGCCACGAGGGTCCCTCCACCCACAGGTGCTACAGGTCAGTGAGAGAGACTTCTGGGCTGGCCAAGAGGGGAGCGGGGTGTCTCCATGGCTCGGGCCCCCTCAGGAGGTGGCAGCAGGGGGAAGCAGTGGACAGGAGCTCCCAAAGCAGGCAGGAACTTGGCTCCACTACTGAAGGTCTCCACATAAACCCCCTGAGGGAACTGAGCCTGGGAGGTGGCCCTGCCCCCACCTGAGAACCTGAATTTAATCTTACCCTGAATAGCAGCCAGGCCCGCCACTGAAAGCCCTGAGGCTGGGGAGCAGCATTTGAATATCAGACCCCAAGCACTAGCT
>CM053770.1:211992725-212151439 GCA_028658325.1 Potorous gilbertii
CACAAGCAGCTCTCCTGGAACAGCTGAAGAAGGAAATAGAAGATAAACTGGCCAATGATCTTAAAATTATTAAGAAAGAATTCACTGATGAGAACATCTCTTTGAAAAGGAAAATTGAACAAATGGAAAAGGAAGTTCAAAAATTAACTGAAGAAAATAACTTCCTAAAAGGGCAAATGGAAAAGGAAGTACAAAAATTGACTGGAGAAAATAGCTTCTTTTTTTTTCCTTCTAAAATGTGTATTTTAATATACTTATGGGGTGGGGAGAGAAATTATTTACTGGTGGGATATAAGAATTTACTGGTCTCAAAGTCAAGAGGCCCTGGATTTTTCCTTTGATATAAAAACCCTATGTAAATAGCAATGTTACAAAATCCCAAAGCATTATGGTGAGGTTCCAAATTCTAAGGCAACCATTACCGAGTTATAAATATAATTCTATTCATATAATTTCCAAAATAATTTTTATTGTCTGATTGCCGTACTTTAGCTCTCCTTCTCCTGTACAGTCTTGGTACCCCAGAGTCGACCAGTACGCCGGGCAGCGATGAGACCGACCTTTCGTCCAGCTGGGGCATCTCTTCAAATGGTGGATGGTTTTCCAATATGCTGGTAATTACCTCCTCCGAAGGGATGCTCCACAGGATTCATGGCCATACCCCAGACACATGGCCAGCAGTTTCTCTTGGCCTTGTATTTGTGGTAGGCACGACCTGCCTTAAGAATGGGTTTATCAATACGACCTCCTCCAGCAACAACACCAACCACAGCTCTGTTTGCAGAGGAAATCACTTTCTTAGAGCCTGAAGGTAACTTCACCCGTGTTTTCTTGGTTTCAGGGTTATGGGAAATCGCTGTGGCATAGTTTCCAGATGCACGGGCAAGCTTACCCTGGTCCCCAGGCTTTTCTTCAAGACAGCACACTATGGTCCCTTCAGGCATAGTGCCAACTGGGAGGACATTGCCAATGTTGAGCTGAGCTTTCTTACCACAGTACACAAACTGGCCAGTATGGATGCCTTCAGCAGCAATGAACAACTCTGTCCTCTTTTTAAATCGATAAGGATCCCGGAAAGCTACTTTTGCAAGAGGAGCCCCTCGGCCTGGATCATGGATTATGTCCTTTACGATGCCCTTAATGTAGCCATGCCTCTCAGCGAAGTCGACAGCCCGGAGCTTGGCCGCCCCCTTCCTGTGCTTCACGTGAGCGCGGAAGACGGAGCCCGCACCCTTCCTCTGACCACGGATCACTCGACCCATTGCTCGCGGTCTGGCTCCGGACTTGCTAGAAAGAGGAAAATCCTGAGCTTTTTAAAATGAAAAACAAAACAAAACAATCCTGACAAAGAAACCTTTAATTATCCCTTGAATATCATATTCCTATCACAAGCCAGGTGGCTAAAGTTAACCCATGTTATGACCGGTATAAAAACTTTTTCAAATGAATGGAACATGATTTGTTTTGAAACCAGAGTTCTTTCACATTCAATTTTCCTCAAAAAGGAAAATTTAAGTCCAATGTGGTGACACACAAAGGTGATTCCTGTTACGCAGGGTTTTGGAGGTTGGTGGATGACTTGAAGTTTAAGTTCTGAAGCATCTGTGAGTGGGGGGGTCCCCTGAGGGTCCACACTTAGTCCAGTAGCAATTTGGTAAGCAAAGCTCCAAGGTGCTTAAAAAGGAGTGAATAAGTCCAGAGCAGAAACAGAGCACTCCAAAGCTTCTATACTGGTCACCAGTGGGAATGGATTAATGAGTGGTCACTGTGTTGCCAGGCTATATGGGATAGAGAGATCCAGTCTTAGAGTGGGGGGAAATATACTTCAAAAGCTCTGATTAGGATCATAAATTTGCAGATGATTAGGATCATGGAAGTCCTACTGTGAAAACTCCTAATTTTGAACATAAGGAAACTGAGGCCCAGAAAGGATAAATGGATTGCGAAGGACACACAAGTACTGAATGACAGAATTAGGATACAAACCTAGATCTTTTTGCTCCAAATCCAGAATGCATGCAGATGCAAGAAAAGCTTATAGTAAATTTCACATATAAAACTGTAAAAACAATGAAGATTGTAGCCATTATCTTGGAGAATATTAACTTGCTTAAATGATAAGTCTTTCCCCCAGAATTAAAAGAAGATTCTAACAGAACTTCTGCTATAGCATTGCTGCTGGGTACTGTTTAGTGATTGAATGGTAGCAAACGATGCATGTCAAATTTACTAAATGAATCATCCATAGTGTGGAAAGTCAATTACTACTTTTTAAAATAAAATCTATATGACTTCCAGCTTTAGAGAAAATCTCTTTTAAAAATATAGAAATAAAAGTCTTTTAATATATTCAAACATTCTAAAATGATTGATGATCCCTTTCACTGACCTTGCTAATATTCCAGCAAGCATTTGACAGACACAATAGAAATAGCTTATTATTAATTATTTCTGGGCATCTTTATGTGTTTCAGTATAGTTCAGCATTTCCCTAGAAGAACATTTTCAATAAGGCAATGGTACCTCATTCAACCTGCACATCAAACAGCAAACCATTATGTTCTAAAGAAAGTTAGCTTTTTAAAAAAATTGGCAAGGAATTAAAAGTGAAAATAACCATAGAATTACATTTCTGGAAATGCAAGTCATTCTTAGCCTTTACCTCTTTTTCTGTGTGACCAAAAAAGCAGTTGTTAATGTGAAACTTGTCATTTGCTAAGAAAAAACTTTGTCTTAGTACAGAGAACATGGACCTTGCCCTTTTTCTAACACATACTGTCTTCATGACCAAAAGCATGCCACTTAATCTCTTAATGCCTCCAGGAAACTTCCTAATACAAGAAATTACAATGAGTGGTTGATCATCACTAGTAGAGAGTTTTTATATAGGGTATTCTCTACATATACATGCAATATACAAGACTGAAAAGGGAATTATGGAAGGGAAAAGGAAAGGGGAAGACTGGAAAAGAGCAAAGAGGAGAGAAGCAGGTAGGAAAGGAGGGGAGTGAAAGGGAGAGGAATTATAGAATCTGAGACAGTGTTTCCTATAATACAATATACACAAAATGATGTATAGATATATAATAAAGTTAGTGATTTAAGGTGATAAGATTCCTAACACGTCACCAAGAAAATAATTGGAGCAAGAGTTAATGTAATAGAAGTTGAAAATAAGACATTATATATTGGAGCAAGAGAAAAATGAGGAAAAACCTCTATAGGTTTTCTGTCAGAGAGTCCAGCATCCAGGGAATTATAACAAAGTATGTGGAAAATACCCACCAAATGAAAAGAGTTTAGTTTGCGTGGAGCCAGGATGGCAGAGTAAAGGTGGGGGCTCCCCAGCACTCTCCAAAATTCCCTCCAAACAATTTTATGATAATGACTCAAATCAAATTCTAGAGTGACAGAACCAAAAAAACAAAACAAAACAAAAAGATAGGGTGGAATAATTTTTCAGCCCAAGACAACTTAGAAGGTAAGTAGCAAAGTTGTGTCTCACTTGGGCAATAGAACAGTTCAACCAAGCACAGATGGGGACCCAGAAAAACAGCAGAAGGTCTTGGGTGATGACTGTATCAGCAATAGTGCCTTGTGAAGCTCTGAGTCCACTGATGGTGAGGGGGTCAGACAATTGGTCAAAAGGAGATTACAGGGAACTGTTTGCAGGAACTAGGTCTAGGACTTTGTTACTTTGCTCCTACTTGGTCCCAGGTCACCGTCCCAGGGTAAGAAAGAGTATCACCTCACTAAAATGTGCAACATCAGGGGAATAGGGACTCTGTTGAGAGTTCTAAGGCTTAAAAGAGTGCTAGCGGTCATTCACAGACCACAGCACATGCCAGGTGAGCAAAAAAAGAAAAATAAACCTCTCCTTAGATCCTACCACTTTGAAAGAACCAAAAATTTACAGAACTCCCAGGACTAACTTTTTAAAAACAGCAGAAAAAGAAAACCTGAAGCTTGGAATGGTGTCTCCACCAGCTCAGGAACAGAACTTTAACATAAAGTTAAACATAAAATTAACAATTTTAACATAAAGGAAAAAAATCAAGAAATAGGCTGGAAAAATTAGCAAACAATAACACCTTCCCCCCTAAAAAATGAATTGTACAATGGAAAATTACCATGGTGATAGGGAAGATCAAAACACAAACTCTGAACACAACAAAGGCAAAATTATTATATCTGAAACCTCAAAGAAAAATGTAAATTGGTCTCAGTCCCCAAAATAATTCTTGGCAGAGCTCAAAAGAAATTTTAAAAACCAAGTAAGGAAGATAAATGGAAAATTGAGAAGAGAAACGAGATTGATACAAAAAATCATGAAAAAAGAGTCAAAAGATCAATAAATGTGGTACAAAAATAGTTAATAAAATCACACCTTCAAAACACCTTCAAAATACTGAATAAAATAACATCTTTGACAAAGAGGCTAAAGGGTAAAAGAGGCACAAAAATCAAATGAAGAGAACTTGAAAATCAGAATTCAACAAGTGGTAAAGAAGATAAAAAATCTTACTGAAGAAAATTCTTTAATAATCAGAATTAGGCAAGTGGAAGCTATTGACTCCATGAGATATCCAGAAACAATAAAACAAAATCAAAAGAAGGGAAAAATAGAAAAAAAAATATGAAGCCTCTCATTGGCAAAACAACTGACCTAGAAAAGTATGTTAAAGGGAGATAATTTGAGAATTATTGGACTAACTAAAATTCATGATCAAAAACAAACATTAGCATTATATTTCAAGGAATTATCATGGAAAATTATCCTGATATCCTAGAACCAAAGGGCAAAATAGAAATTGAAAACACTGATCACCCCTGAAAGAGATATGAAAACTCTCAGGAATATTACAGTTAAGTTCCAGAGCTCCCAGGACAAAGAAAAAATATTACAAGAAGCAGAAAGAAACAATTCAAATATTGTGGAGCCACAGTCAGGATAACACAAGATTTAGCAGCTTCTACATTAAGGATTGGAGAGCTTGGAATATGATGGATCTAGGATGACAATGAAGAATTAACCCACTTAGAAAAATTTATAATAATCCTTCGGAGGAAAATGGATATTTAATGAAATAGAGGACTTTTAAGCATTCTTGAATAAAAAAACCAGAATGGAATAGAAAATCTGACTTTCAAATATGAAATCAAGGGAAGCATAAAAAGGTAAAGAGGAAAGAAAAATCATAAGGGATTCAGTGAGGCCAAACTGTTTATGTTACTACATGGGAAGAGGATACTTGTTAACTACTAAGAACTTTATCACTATTATGGCAGTTAGAAGGAATGTGAATAGATAGAAAACATGGCTATAAGTTGATTATGATTGTATGATATCTAAAAAATAAAATTAGGGATTGAGACAGAGGAAAGACTATGATGGAATTATATCTAAAAAATTAAATTAAAGTGTGGGAAATAGAGATACACTGGGAGAAGGGGGAAGAAAGAGATAGAATGAGATAAATTGACATATAAAAGAGGCACAAAAGAGCTTTTACAGTGACTGGGAAAATAGGGTAATGGTAGACAATGACTGAAACTTATTTTCATCAGAATTAGTTGGAAGAGGCAATAAAATACCTATTCAATTGAATATAGAAATCTATCTCACCTGAAGAGAAGTAGTTGGGGAAGATAGTAAGAGAATGGGAGGGAGCCTGAAAGATGAGTGGGCAGATTGGAGGAAGAAGGTGGTCAGAAGCAAAACATTTTTGAGGAAGGACAATGTGAAAGGAGACAGAAAGAAATATAAATGGGGGAAACAGGAAGGAGGGAAATAAGCAATAATCATAACTGTGAAAAATGTTTACAATAAGTTTTTTTTGATAAATGCTCATTTTTCAAATATATAGAGGGCTGTCAAATTTATGAGAACACAAGTCATTCTCCAAATGATAAATGATCAAAGGATACAAACAGCAAGTAATCAGACAAAGAAATCAAAGCTATCATAGCTGAGACAGGAATATGAAAAAATGCTCTAAATCACTATTGGTTAGATAAATGCAAATTAAACAATTCTCAGCTACCACCTTAAACCTATCAAATTGATTACTATGACAGAAAAGAAAAATGCCAAATCTTAGAGTGGACATACAAAACTTCTTTGTGAAGTTGTACACTGATTCACTCATCCTGTAGAGCAATTTGGAATTATCCCAGAAGGGCTATAAAATCATGCATACCTTGTGACCAAGCAATACCACTGCTAGGTCTGTACTCCAAAGAGATATTTTTTAAACAGGAAAAGGACCTATACATATAACAATATTTATAGCAGCTTTTTTAATTGTAGCAAAGAATTGGAAATTAAGGGGGTGTCCATCAATTAGGAAGTGACTGAACAAGTTGCTGTATATGATTGTGATGGAATATTATTGTGCTATAAGAAATGATTAGCAGGTCACTCTCTGAAAAACCTAGAAAGACTAACATGAGCTGATGCAAAATGAAATAATCAGAACCAGGCAAATGTACATAGTAAAAACAATATGGTACTATGAACAAATGTGAATGACTTAGCTTTCCTCAAGAATACAATGATCCAAGACAATTCCAAAAGGACTTGTGATGAAAAATGTTATCCACCTCCAAAGAACAGATTAAGTCCAAATGTAGATCAAAGATATTTTTTAAAAATACCTTAATTTTTCTTGGTTTATTTTTAGTTTGTTTTCTTTCACAACATGACTAATAAGAAAACACATTTTTGTATGATTGCACATGCACAACCTATATCAAATTGCTTTTCTTCTCAATGAAGGAGGAATGATGGGAGGGTGAGAATTTAAAACTATAATTTTAGAAAATAAATGTTAATTTTTTTACATTTTTACATTTTACAATTTTTAATTTTAAAAAGAAAAGAAAATATGTTTGCTCTCAATAAATATTTAAAATTTGCCTTGTGTCTTCTTGTGTTATTTACTTGTATTCATTTGTTTTTATGTCTGCTAAATAATTTTCATTTCATCCCTGAAAGTGGGATTTCCTAGATTTGCAAATGTCTCTAGAAACATGTGACAAGGAAAATGGGATGGTCTAATCTCATAAGATTTCCTTTCTCACATCATACATCCAGCAAATAAGGGCATTTGTTGGAGTAGTCATCACAAATGTTAGCTAAGAGAGATATCTCAAAGGAGAGAAAGGATCTTGCTTCAAACAAGTAGGTAAGGAAAGGAGAATTGACTGTCAAGAGGGAGTTAAGATTCTATCAGCATCACATATCGCAATTTATCAAGTGCAGATCAGTCTGTCTTGGAGATGAAAGTGAAAAGTATCATAGAACATGCTTATACTCTCCTGTTAGAAGAAAGAATGGTGAATTCCTTGAAAGAACTGAAATAAATGCTGAGGATCTGTCACCCAGAGAAACAAGAGACAAATAGTAATTACTTCTTGATGAGGGATGTTCAGGTAGCTATTTACTGACTAGGCATAAACAACAGAAGGTCTGCCATCTTCCTGGGGCATTGAGCCAGCATATATGGAAAGTCTTCCAAAAACTGTCAGATCTGATCACTACTACCCATCTCTGGTGTTCCATGTAGGAAAAAAAAATAATAACACAATACTGAACCTAGAAAATAATGATGAGGATTATGAAGTCTTGGGTACAGACTTCATATTGAGATGTGGGGCATAGTGGTGCTTCATCAATACTCCCAACTAAAGATAGTATATTTAGAAAAGAAAAATGAATAAAAATCAATCAAGAAGCAATCATACTCACAGATAACATTTAAATAGTGCCTAATATATGCCAACCACTGTATAAAATACTTTATAACAAGTATCCCATTTGATCAGTATGACAACCCTAAGAGGTAGTTTCTATTTTTATCCCCATTTTACAGATGAGGACATTGAAACAAATAGAAGGTAAGTGGATGACACATCTAGCAAGTGTCTTAGTCTGGATTTGAACTCAGAACTTCCTGATTTTTAGGTCCAGTGCTCTATCCACTGTCACCTAGGTATCACAATACATATAAGTAGCATGTATTATGTATCTTTATCATCAGAGATGGTGGTAAGCACTGGAGAATTGATAGCAAACAAAAGAAAAGGAAGCCACTGGCTAAGAAGATAGGGACTGAAAGCAGAATTTGGATTTCAGGAACACAGCTGAGACAAGAATAATTAGCATGATGTAGGAAGGAGCAAATCTTAATAAAGGCTGGGAAAAACATATGTTCCTAGATTCTTGCAATTCTAATCAAGGAAGATTTATTTAAACTGAAAAGAGAGGAGGAGGGAGAAAATTGCCCACACTGATGAGAAAAGCTTGATACCATGGAGAATAAAAGGTGTAGCATAAGAAAAACTGGGAATTCCCACATAGAAGAAATCATGATACACCAAAGTATTAGTCATCCATTACAAAAACCTTTAACTCCAGTCAAATTTGTTAGAACCCTGACTCCCTTTCCCTCCCTCTCTCCTACCCTCTTTCTGCCTCTGTTTCTCTGTGTCTCTGTGTCTGTTTTTGTTTTTCTCTGCCTGTCTCTCTGTGTCTCATTCTATCTCTGTCTTTTTGTTTCCCTCTCTGTATCTCTCTCTCTCTCTGTCACTCATTCTGTCTCTGTCTGTCTCTCTTTGTGTCTGTCTGTCTCTCTGTATCTCTATGTCTCTCTCTTGCCCTCCTCTCTCCCTCTGTTTCTCCCCCTCCCTCCCTCTCTCTGAATCTTCCCTCCTCTTTTGTCCAAGGTAGTAATTATCAATAGACATCTTGCTACCTTCTAGCTACTTGAAATTGATGCATAACTTCCCTACTTCTAAATCTGCTCTACTCAGAATGACATGTGTGTGAAAGGGTACAAGAATGCATGAATGTAATTACTAGATTAAGAAGGCAGTTTTATATAGTTAAAACAGATGGACCTCCTAATTAAAAATTAACTTATAAATGGACAGTCTTCTAAAAATAGAACTTCAGATGTGGTACTAATCTTGGAAAAGAAAAATATATGATTTTTGCTTTTGTTTTTATCCTTCAGGTGGTGATATATACTCTAAAGCAAGAGTTCTTAAATTGGGGCTTCTGGAAGAGGTCTGTGGATAGATTTTGGACATGTGAAAAATTACATCTTTGTTTTCATGAACTGAAGTTTAGCATTTCTTTTGAACATGGATTTAAAACAAAATTCTGAGAAGGGGACAAAAGGTTTCACCATACTGCCAAAAGGATCCATGACATGAAAGGTTAAGAATCCATGCTCTAGTGCTCACTTTGGCAGCACATATACTAAAATTGGAACAATACAGAGAAAATTAGCATGGCCCTTGGGCAAGGATGACACGCAAATTTGTGAAGTGTTCCATATTTTTGCCAGTCTTGAAACTTTTCTCAGTATTTGGGGATTTGGAAGGGTATATACATACATACATACATACATATATACATATAGATAGATAGATAGATAGATAGATAGATATATGGAGAAAGAGACAGAGAGACAGAGACAGAGAAAGAGACAGAGACAGAGGGCATAGGGTGAGTTGAATAGAAAGGGATGATATCTAAAAAAATAAAATTAAGGGATGAGAGAGAAATATATTTGGAGGAGAAAGAGAGAAATGGAATGGGGCAAATAATCTCTCATAAAAGAGGCAAGAAAAAGCTTTTCCAATGTCATGAAAAAGGAAGGAGGTGAGAGGGGAAAAGTGAAGCTTACTCTCATCACATTTTGCTTAAGGAGGGAATAACACGCTCACTCAATTTGGAATGAAAATCTTTCTTACACTACAGGAAAGTAGGGGGAAGGTGATAAGTGGGAGGCAGGGAGGATGATAGAAGGGAGGATAAATGGGAAGAGAGGATAATTAGAAGTAAACACTTTTGAAGAGGGACAGGGTCTAAAGAGAGAATAGAATGAATTGGTGGCTAGATAAGATGGAGGGAAATAGAGATAGTCTTTCACAACATGACTGTTATGGAAATGTTTTGCATGACTACACAGGTATAGCTTACATTGAATTGCTTGCCATGTCAGTGAGGATGAAGGGGAAAGGAGAAAGGGAGAGAAGTTGAAACACAAAGTTTTAGGAATGAATGATGAGAATTGTTTTTGAATGCAACTAGGAAATAAAATATTCAGGTAATGGGGTATAGAAATCTATGCCCTACAAGAAAAGAGAGAAGATGAGGATAAGGGAAGGGAGGAGTGTGATAGAAGGGAGGGTAGATTGGGGGAAGGGGTAATCAGAATGCATGGTGTCTTGGGGTGGGGGAAGGGGAGAGATGGGCAGAAAATATGGAACTCAAAATCTTATAATGAATGTTGAAAAATAAAAATAAAAAATTAATTAAGAAAAAAAATCCATGTTCTAAAGATTTTGTTATTAATACTAGTAGTAGTAGGAAGGGTTTAAGGATGCATATTTCACTTGGAGTCTATAGTATTTGTTACCTTGCTGGCAAGTAGGACAAGGAGTAGTTCAGAGTTTTTGTTTTTATTTATTTTTTAATCTCCAGCACTCTTCCTTTTTGGTTTCTCTCTTTCCTAAAGAGTAAAGCAACAGCTAGAAGCAATGTCCTATTGAAAGGTACTTTGGCTGGGTCTCTTCTCCCTCCTCCCAGCTAGTGTGTAGGATACTTTGCTGAATCTACAGTAGATATTAGTTGATAATCTAATCCCATCCTATTTTCAGAAAAGCTTGTGTATTGGTATTTTAAGATTTCTATCAAGAAGCATATTCTTTATTTGGTTCAATGTTATGTCAGCCAAGATGTCAGAAATTTGGTGATGAAGCATGTCACTGACCTGATAGAGAGTTGACAGTCACAGGATGTACAATGAGACGTATATTTGGGAACATGGAAAACATGAGATTTTTTTTAATCGACTGTTCACATTTCTTATAAGGGTTATATTTTTCTTTTTCCTTACTCAGTTGATGATGAGTGGGTGGGGGAAAAGCTAAATGCTTGATTTAAAAAATCATTTTAAAAGAGAATTCTTTTTAACTGTTTTAAATTGACAAGCATTTATTTTTATTCTCTCCCACCTCTCCCAATTAAAAAAATGTCAAAATGTGTATAACAAAACTGGAATAGTTGAGCAGGACAAATTACTGAATTCAAATTTGAAGACGTAAGTTTTGGTTGTGTTTTAAAATGTTTCACATAATCTAGAGCAGAGCTTCTTAAACTTTTTCCACTTAGCATGACCCCTTAGCACTTCTTAAAGTGTGGGTCACAATCAGTTGTTGCTTGTAGAGCAAGAACTCTAGGGTGTTGAAGAACTGCCCTACAAATGATTTGTCCTAGGACCTGGAGTCAGGAAGACTTTGGGTTCAAATCCAGCCTCAGACACTAAAGAGTTATGTGACCATGGGCAAGGCACTTAACCTGTCTCAGTTTCCTCATCTGTAAAATAAAAATAATAATCCCCAGGATGATATTTGTAAAGTTCTTTGAAAATCTTAAAGTGT
The DNA here is from genome assembly GCA_028658325.1 of Potorous gilbertii. Lineage (NCBI taxonomy): Eukaryota > Metazoa > Chordata > Mammalia > Diprotodontia > Potoroidae > Potorous > Potorous gilbertii. The sequence goes on from CM053770.1 coordinate 212,004,180, forward strand.
TATATTAATGTTAGTTTTTGTGGTGAGGGTGGTGGTGGCGTTAAGAGTACCAAAATGCTGAGTTTACAGCTCTCTGGAAATTTTGGAGTATAAATGTCTGATAGATTTCATATCTGTGCTGAAATTTCCCCAAAAGTTCATTGGCATGTGAAATCTCAATGAACATTATTTCTCTTGCTCTCTTAAGCAAAATGTATTGCTCAGTACTTTTCAGCTATGTTCAATTCTTTATGATGCTTTTTGGGGTTTTTTTTTTTAGTAAAGATATAGGAAGAGTTTGCCATGTCTTTCTGTAGATCATTTTACAGATAAGGTAACATTTCTAACCCTGAGGCAAACAGGGTTAAGTGACTTGCCCAGGGTCACCCAGTCACTATCTGGGGCCAGATTGAACTCAAGAAGATGAATCTTTCTGACTCCAGATCCAGTACTCTATCCACTTTGCCAAGACTTAAGAAAAATAGGCTTCATTTATTTATTTAGTGGGATTTCTTACTGCAATCCTCTTGTTCTCTGCTCAAAGATTATGAGTTGTTTCCAAAAACTGGAGACTGTTGTGTTGACCCCCACCCAACTAATCCCTTCTTGAATAAAGTATTGTTAAAAGTTGGTTTTACTCAATATTCCCTGACAACACTCTATTCTTTCTTGTACTCCTGCCTGGACTCTCCCTCCTCATCCTTTCTCCTTATCAAAGTCATAACATTTTACAATCATAGGTTTAGAGCTTGAATAAGCTTTAGTACACAAATTAGCCTTATTTTAGTGATGAGGATATTGAGTTCCAGAGAGATTCAAGCTTACACAGGTAGTAAGTGACAAGCCAGAATTTGAACTCAATTCTCTTGTCTCAAATCTAACAACCTTCCACTTGCCCCTTGTTTTCTCATTCAAACCTTGTAATCTAGTCCCACTTCTTTTGTGAAACTTTCCCAGGATGTACCAGGCACAGTGAGAATTCCTTTCTCTGAAGTCCTGCAACACTAACTGCATTTAGTAAATGCTAGTTATGTTGTACTTTAATCTCTTTTAACTTCTCTCCTCTCTTCACTTGGAAGTGAAGTGGGAAAAAGCAAGGCAGTGGGGAAAAAAACTGCAATGGAAAAAACATGGTTCTGGAGTCCAGTAAAGAACCTGGGCTCATATTCCTGCTTTTAATGCTTATTATCTGGTTAACCTTGAGTAAATCACTTGTAACCTCCTTGGATCTTAGCTGTAAAATGAAATGGGTTAGACTAGATAATTTTTGAGTCCAGATGATGTTTGAGGTTCCTCACTGTTCTGGATCTTTAATCCATTCATTACAGTTACCTATGTATCACTATCCCTCAGTTAGACTGTAAGTTCTTTCATGGCAGGGGCAGTATGATTTTCCATCCCTAAAGCTCCAGCATCTGTAAAATGAAATGGGTTAGACTAGATAATTTTTGAGTCCAGATGATGTTTGAGGTTCCTCACTGTTCTGGATCTTTAATCCATTCATTACAGTTACCTATGTATCACTATCCCTCAGTTAGACTGTAAGTTCTTTCATGGCAGGGGCAGTATGATTTTCCATCCCTAAAGCTCCAGCATCTAATATAGTTCAGGTTACATAGAATATGTTCAATATATGATGCACATTGAATACGCTCTGTCTCTTCAATTATACTAAGTTTCTTGGGAATTATTTGTTCTGTGTCATAGGGAATACAGTGACTTTCATTCAATTACATGCTAAGTAAATTTAAGATAATGATGACAAAAGAAAATTAGATTATCCATTTTTGACAGAAATTCTATATAATCACTGGAGCAATATTCATAAAGTAGAAAGAGAATTGTTTGTGACATCTGAGGATCGTGACTCAAATCTTCTCTCTGACAGCTTACAATGTATATAATATCAGGCAAATCACTTTGCTCTCCTGGGCTTCAGTTGCCCCACTGGTAAAATGAAAATTTTGAAAAAGATGGCCCCTGAGGTCACTTCTAGCTCTGTGACTATAGTCCTATGAGGTCAGTTAGCAACATAACATACCCCGATCTGTGCCTTTTCTTAGCCCCATGTTCTCCAGGTTCCCCTTTACTTTTGAGAATCATAATACTGCCCAAACATCAGTATAATGTCCAGTAAACCCTACTCCAGTAAAGTCATGCCTTATCAGTATATGAAGGACTTATTATTTTCTCATATATATAATCAGAGACTTGTGTCAAGTTTAGAGGGGTTAAGTGACTTACTTGGTGCCATGAGGCACCAAAAGGCTAAACTCAACCCTCTTTTTCCTGACTTTAAATTGAGTCCCCATATCAGGAGTTCCCCAACTTTTGTCTCAGGATTCCTTTACCAAGTACTCCAAAATGCTTTTGTGTATGTGAGTTATGTCCAATGATATTTACCATATAAAAGTTAAAACTGATAGTTCTTTTAAAATATTTACTTAGTAATTCACTAAAATACCAATAATAAACCCATTACCTGCAAAACAAATGAAATACAATTATATTTTCCAAAACAAAAAAAATCGTGAGAAGAGTGATATCATTTTACATATTTTGCAAATCTCTTTAATGTTTAGTTTAATAGAAGATAGGTAGGTTTTCCTATCTCCTTCTGCATCACATTTGTTCTGTTAATGAGTTTTCATTGATGTATATGAAAAAAGGTTAACTTCATACAGATATATAGTAGGAAAAGGGAAGAATATTTTATAGTCAAATGGTAATTTAGCAATATTATTGAGATAGTTTTAATCTCATGGATCAATATAAAAAGGTCTTGGAGATGCCTAGAGTTATACAGAGTTATATGAGAACTCCTACTTCATATAATACAGACTTTTCGATGTGGGGCAAAAATACCTTTGCTCTTTCTTACCCTGATTCCTTTATGCAGGATTTTTTTCTTTTTTTGTTATTTTAAATTTTTTATTTGGTAATTTATTTTCCCCAGTTACATATAAAAACACTTTTTAACATTCATTTTAAAACTATGAGTTCCAAATCTCTCCTTTCCTTCCTCTGACCCTCCACCCCTCATTAAAAAGGGAAGCAATTAGACATAAGTTATACATGTGTAGTCATTTTGCAAGACTTTTTGTAGGAACAAAGAATCCTATTTTGTTTGAGATTTCAGGATTGGTTTTCCCCAGAAAAATGTTTTACTTTGTTATATGGACTGAAGGGTGCTTTGCTTAGACATTGCAGAGATATGTTAACTGTCCACATCAATCCATACACAGTTGAAGGTCTTTTTGGGATGAAAGAAAGTGAAGTGTCTACATATCATTAAATTCACATACAAAACAGACACTTATTTGAGTCTAAAAGCACGTACCAAGACCTTAACAGATGTTAGACTCCTGTGAGAATTGGACTTCTTTTAAATACTTGGATTTTTTTCTTGCAAAGAGCTCAAAGCATTCTCCAAATAGGGTAAGGCTTTGGCAGACTCATATTGATTCTCCTTTAAAAAAAATAAAGCAGTCTACTACTTCTGTCTGATCAGGGGATGAAAAAAACCAGTCCCATTTCTTTTTTTTTTTTCTGTATTTCTCAGTGCTTAATCCACATTGCCAATGTGGACTATTCCTTTTTTGTTTGAACTGGGTAGATTTGGGAACAGAAGAGGAAAATTGCTCTTTTCTCCCTCTAGTTTAAGTAAGTTAAAAAATTATATTCCTGTATTCCCTTCCCTATCCTCACCCAAGGGTGTTAAGGAATTGGTATCCCCAAGAGCTGCTTTGAGTATGGTTGTGTAATAAGTCATCTTAGGTAACATATGTTTGTGCTTAAAGTGTGGAGACCAAATGCAATTAAAGGTAGTATAAACATCTGCTTTCCTCATCTCCTTTCCTCTTTACCTAAATCTGAATATTGAATAACTTAAAGGGCATTCACTGGAGGCCACTTAACAACTTGAAGATGATTCAAAGTAAAGCCATCATTTTGTCATTCAATAGAACACGAGGGATGACAAGAGTTTACATGCCATCTAGAGTTTGGAAGCAAAAGGATATGAAAATGATAGACTTCCAATTATTCAGTAAAAAGTGATGTAATAGAAATGGTGTCAAAGAAAACTCCAATTTCAACCCTTTCATCTGATAGAGTAAAGTTAAGTGAAAGAGATGTCAGAGTCATATCTATAGATAGTAGAAATAAACTGAATGGGTGTTGAGGTTAGAAGCCTGCACTGAATTGTAGAGTCCACTGGTTGGTAGAGGTGGGTAGGGAAAAAACAAAGCAAAGAAGAGTCCAAACTCCAATGTGGTCTATATGGCAAAAGGGTCAAGAGTAATACTAGGTTTTGAGGGAAAGATATGCAGAGAGATCAGTGGTTATACCACTATTCTCTAAATGATGGCTGTTGCAGAGAAGAAACAATGAGATATACCACTTCAGGAGAACTCATATCTGGTTGGATGTCAGTCTAGAGAAAAGTCTTTTTGACCTAAACTAGTTACAATTCTGGTAGATCTATAACAAAGTCAAGTTATTTCAGAGGAAGGGAGAAAGAAATATTAATTTATGTAACACTATCTGCCCTGTACTGTGCTAAGCACTTTACAAATATTTTCTTATTTGATCCTGGCAACAACCACAAGAAATAAATGATGTTATTGTCTTCTTTTTCAAGTTGAGGAAAATGAAACAAACTAAAGTTAAGAGATTTGCTCATTGTCACACAGATAGTAAAATGTCTTTGCACATAGGTCTTCTAGACTCCAGGCACAGCACTCTCCCTATGGTGCCACCCAGTTGCCTCCATTCAAAAAATAGTTATCATGAGTTTACTACATACCAAGTACATACTAAATGCTGGGCATATAAAAAAGAAAGGCCAAAACAGTTTTTTGGGAATTAGTCTAATAGAAACTCTCAAGAATGGAGCTCAAGTATGGAGTTCATTGGTATTGGGAACTCTTGAATGAGAGAATCTTCTGTACCAATATAAGCACCTTCTCTTAAAGTTTTGGAGGTGAAGTGAGTTACTCACCAGGACCATATAGCCAGCCTTTGTCAAAGGACTTGAACCCAGGCTTTGCTAGTTTGAAAGGTGGCTCTCTTCTTTATTCACTGCATCACACTTTCTACCTATTGAATGAAAGATGAGCACACAAAAATTATTTCACTAATTTTCCCTAAAATATATACTAAATTCCATGAATGAGATCAGAGAAGGAATGACAGTAATTTGAATAATTAATCGTATTTCCAAATAAAAGATCTATTATTTTCATTATTGTTGTTATTTGGTTTTCAGTGTTCTACAATCACTTCCATATAACTTAGATTTCTTTTTCCCCTTCCCACCCCCTACCTACCCTGAGATGGCATAAAATTTTGTATAGGTTCTACACATACCTTCCTACTAAATACATTTTCACCTTAGTCATGTTGAATAGAAGAATTAAAATGAATGGGAGAAACCATGAAATAAACCAAAATGTAATACAAAAGAAAATGATCTGCTACATTCTGCAATCAATTTCCATAGTTCTTTCTCTGGATATGGAAGGCATTTTGCCTTAAGAGACCCCTTGGAATATTTTAAGTCCTTGCATTGCAATGAAGTTCTAAGTCTACCAGAAAAAATACTCACACACTGTGGTTGATGCTGTGTATAAAGTTCTCCTGGTTCTGCTCCTTTCACTCAGCATCAGTACATATAAGTCTTTCCAGGTCTATCTGAAGTCTTCCTATTCATCATTTCTTGTAGTACAATAGTATTCCTTTACATTCATATACCACAATTTATTCAGCCATTCCCCAATTGATGGGCATCCCCTTAATTTCCAGTTTTTGGCCACCATAAAGAGTGCTGCTATAAATATTTTTATAGATGTGGGAACCTTTCCCTTTTTTATGATCTTTTGAGGAGACAGTCCTAGCAGCAATATTGCTGGGTCAAAGGGTATGCACATTTTTGTAGCCATTTGAGCATAGTTCCAAATTGCTCTCCAGAATGGTTGGATCAACTCACAGCTCCACCAACAATGAATTAGTGTTCCACCTCTCTCACATATTCTCCAGTATTTATCATCATCTTGTTTTGTCATGTTAGCCAATCTGGTAGGTGTGATACGGTATCTCAGAGTTGGTTTGATTTGCATTTCCCTAATCAGTTGTGATTTAGAGCATTTTTTCATATGACTATGCACAGCTTTGATATTTACCTCTGAAAACTACCTGTTCATATCCTTTGACCATTTATCAATTGGGGAATGACTTGTATTCTTGTACATTTGACTCAGTTCTCTACATATTTTAGAAATGAGGCCTTTATCACCAACACTAGTTGCAAAAATTCTTTCCCAGCTTTCTGGTTCCCTCTTAATCTTGGTTGCATTGGGTTGGTTTGTGCAAAAACTTTTCAATTTAATGAAAATTATCCCTTTTACATTTCATAATGTTTTCTATCTCTTATTTAATCAAAAATTCTTCTCTTCTCCATAAATCTGATAAATATACTATTCCTTGCTCCATTAATTTGTTTATAGTATCAATCTTTATACTTAGATCATATATCCATTTGGACTTTATTCTTGTGTATGGTGTCAGGCATTGGTCTATGCCTCGTTTCTGCCACATTTTTATCCATTTTTCCCAGCAATTTTTGTTGAACAGTGAGTTCTTATCCCAGAAGATAGGGTTCTTGGGTTTATCAAACAGTTGATTGCTATATTCATTGACTACTGTGTCCTGGGTACCTAACTTATTCCATTGGTCTATCCTTCTGTTTCTTAGCCAATACCAAGTGGTTTTGATAGTTGCTGCTCTGTAATACAATTTGAGATCTAGTAGAGCTAGACCACCTTCCCTAGCATTTCTCTTCATTAGTCCCCTTTATATACTGGAACTTTTGTTCTTCCAGATGAATTTTGATACTATTTTTTCTAGCTCTACAAAATAATTATCTGATGTTTGATTGGTATTGTACTGAATAAGTAAATTAATTTGGGTAGAATTGTCATTTTTATTATATTGACTTGACTCACCCATGAGCAACTGATGTTTTAGATCTGACTTTATTTGTGTGAAAAGTGTTTTGTAATTGCATTCATATAGTCTCTGGGTAAGATCCATTATTTTAATAGCAACTTTTGCTACAAAAAATCTGTAGGCCAGTCCCATGATAACTTACTTTAATAATGTTATTTGTTCTAAAATAGGAAAACTATAGCAAACTAATGCCATTAATTCCCATCAAGATAAAATTAACATACAAAATCACAGTGATTACAAGCCATTGTATACTTACAGCACCATTCTTCAAAGAATCTCAAAGAACTTCTTGCTCTCATTATTCAAGTTGTCATCCTCATAATAACCATGTAAGTTAGGAACCATATTATTGTTTTGCTGAAGCACAGAGAAATTAAAAGCCTAGACTCAAGGCATATAGTTATTGGGCCCTTTCATTTCTCACTAAAGCAAATATAATTATTTTAGGAAGATCAACAACAGATTCTTAATCTAATTTTGTATTGAGAAATAGTATAGAAGAATGATGTCAGGTTTTCCAACACTGTTAAATTCAAAGCCGGTCAATAAACATTTATTAATCACTTACTATTTGCCAGGCAGTATGCCAAATGCTAGGGATTCAAAAAAAGGCCAAAGATAGTCCCTGCTTTCAAGGAGCTGTATTAATAAAGCATTTTTGCTTGTTGTTAATATAATTTTTGCTTCTTACCTGCTCATTAAGAGGAGTTTGATTAGGGAAGATTTTTAGGAAGGTCCACACCTTTTGTTAACGAGGCACTGGTTCTCTAGGGTTGGGATGCCTTCTGGTTCTGAATAATGTATAAGAACTCTGAGGTGAGATTTTACTTTGGGGCTTACTGATTGGAAGTGTTTGTTTGGCCAGATGAGACTGCATCCAGCCACTAAAAAGCATCTCCCTCACTCTCTACACCCCCCCCCCGCCATTTTTGAAAACCCAAATATTGGTGCTTCTCTCTCTGGTAACTGTGTATGTATATAATGGTCAGACAGTTGGATCTACCTGTTGATCTATGATGTATGTATTACTTATGTCAGAAGCCATGGCTGTTGATATTGATTTCTATTTTCTCTGAAGTTCAGGGTGCTAACTTTTCCCCCTGAATTAAGTGAATGATTCATGTGCTTGATTAAAGTAGATTGTTGACCTCTCAAAAGTTGTTTTCTTTTTAAAAAAAGCAGATCAAAGAACCTGTGATAGCATGCCCTCCTGTGTAGGTTGGGGTGCTTACTATTACATTATGGTGTAGTCACAGCAGGATCTGCAAATTAAAAGCAAAGTATGGAGTTTTGTGGGACTGGGATAATTGTCTATTGTTTCCTAGTTTTGGTGGTTATGGTTCTCTGGAGCCCCAGGAGGTGGGAAGGGCCAGAGCCTGGGCTTGAGTGGATTAGTCTGGCTCAGAACTGTACTGGAGATGTGAATGCCCTGAGATTGTATTGTATGCAGAGCCTTAGAACAGAGGGGGAAACTGCCTGCTGAAAAACTCAGCAGAAGCAGAGAACTGCCTGTGTGCTTACCTTGGTGAGGTGAGAGAAAAAGCAGAAAACTACCAGTGCACCAACCTTGGAGAGGCAAGCCATGGAAAAGAGTGGATAACTGCCTGTGTACAGACCCTGGCAGGAGTTGGGAGTGACTGACTCCTGCTAGAGGTGAAGGAACCCAGGAGTTCAGAGTTCAGCACTGGGACAAACAGAGACTACTTTTGCAGCATTCTCCTGGAACAGTTTGGGACCCAGGAGATGGAGATGCCTATGGTGGGTAGGGAGCAGTGACACCCTGATGGCTTTCTTACCCAGCTACCCCTTAGGACATGAAAAGCAGGGGCTGAAACATTGTTAAGACTGGGACTTGGCTCATTAGAACCTACAACTGAGAGTGCCTGCAAAGTCAGGGTAAGAAGTATACATTCCCAAGAGTACTTTATTTTGCACATTTTGTTTTGGATTAAGGAAGGAGGAGCTGGTTGCTCAGTCCTCAAAGAATGATATTATGTTATGCATGTACCTTTGTGCTTGTTTAAAGTCATATAGCCACCTAATAATGAGTTGCTATGTTATGTATTCTGCAAATGTGAATTAATGTTTGCTCAAGAAATGTTAATGCTTATTCAGATACAAGTTGCCTATGTAATGGCTATGAAAGATCTTGGGGCCAAATGTATTGATAAAGTATTTTGCTTATTGTTAATATAATTTTGCTTCTTAATGAAATCTTCCCAAACCATTAATGGGTCTGTCCATTAAGGGGAGTTGGATTAGGGAAGATTTGTAGGAAGGGCCACACCTTTGGTTAATGAGGCACTGGTTCTCTGGGGTTGTGATACCCTCTGGCTCTGAAGAATGTACAAGTACTCTGAGATGAGGTTTTACTTTGGGGCTTCATTTTTGGAAGTGTTTGCTTGGCCAGATAAAACTCTGGGCTGCTGCTAAGGAGCCCCCCCGGTTTTGAAAGCCCAGATGTTGGTACTTCTCTCTCGGTAATTACGTATGTATATAATGGTCAGACAGTTGGATCTGTCTGTTGATCTACAATGTATGTATTGCTTATGTCAGACAGTTGGAAGTCATGGCTGTTGATCTTGATTTCAATCTCTGAAGTTCCGGGAACTGACTTTTTCCCCTGAACTAAGCAAATGATACATGTGCTTGATTAAAGTGATTGTTGACCCCTCAAAAGTTACCTTTCCTTTTAGAAAAACACATCAGAGAACCTGTGATAGCAGACCCTCCTGTACATGTTAGGGTGCTTAATGTTATAGGAGTTCCCAATCTAAAGGGGAAGACAACATGCAAATAACTATATTCAAATTCTTTACAGGAAAAACCATGAATAATTAATATAATATAATTAATGATTATAGCATAATTAATAAGCATTAATATAATATTAATAATAGTGTAATAATATAATCAAAATATTGACTAAATTAAATAAACTAAAGAAATAACATAATTAAAATGATTAGCTAAAATTAACATGGATTGGGAAGGGATTTCTGTAGAAGACAGAGTTTTACCTGGGGCTTTAAGGAAGCCAGGGAAGCTAAGAGGTGGAGATGAGAAGGGAAAACACTCAAGGCATGGAAGAGAGTAGGTAAAATGAAATTTATAACAAATATAAAATGTTTATTTCAGGAGTTATAAATCACAAAATCAGTCTATGTGGCTGTGACCCTTTTCTGATTATTGGGAAGTAGACTATTGATTTTATTCATGGCTGACTAGTCCTAATACACTGAGTTTTCATTTCACTGTTGTAGTCCGTGTTTTCCTCCTTTGTAAAATAAAAGGCTTGTACTCCTGTCAGCACAAGTATTCTCTGCATAGATATTCTATTCCTAAGGCTATTAATAGTTTCACAGACACACACACACACACACACACACACATGCAAACAAAGAGCCTTTTGAGGTAACAAAGTTACAGTAGGCAATTCTATTAAAAACATGACAAAAATACGATTGACCAAATGAATGGTATTATAGCAAAGAATCATGATCTTTAAAAGTCCAACTCTAGGCTGAGCCAAGATGGCAGAGTAGAAGGGCAGACCTGCTGTAGCTCTTCCCTCAAAACCCCATAAAATACCTATAAAAATGACTCTAAGCAAATTCTAGAGCAGCAAAAGCCCAAAACGACAAACTGAAAGAGATTTCCAGCCCAAGGCAACCTGGAAATTGACAGGAAAGGTCTGTCATACAGACTCAAAGCAGAGCACAGCTTGCAGACCATAGCTGGGCCAATAACTGCCTAATGCAGTAGAGCAGGGACAGAATTGGAGTAGGCTTCAGGGTGCGGAATCTCAGATAGCAGCTGTGGTTCCCAGATTCCTCAACTCACAAATGCCAGAGACAGCTTCAAAGGTCAGTGATAAAACTCTTTCAACTGAGTGAGAATGGAGCAGGATCCTGCCCTAGCTCCAGCCCAAGGGGACTGCAGAGTCCATTTTTGGAACTCTTGGTCTAAAGACCCTGGGGGAATCTAGTAGCTGATCTAAATCTCAGCTCTGAGTGGTGACCCTGGGGTGAGGAGGAGCACTAGCATGGTGGAACTGGAGGCATTTGTGGAGAGCAAATCCTACTCACAGATCCTGGGCAGAAATGCCTGTGGTTGCTCTCAGACAAGAGTGCAGGCCAAGAGAGGAGTAAACTCCTCTCTCTTTATTGTGTCACCTTGGAGGGACTGAGAACTCACAGGTCCGTAGAGTATACCCTCCACTTGACAAAGGACTGAAAAGTCAAACAAATGGCTGGGAAAATGCCCAGAAAAGGGGGAAAAAAGACTATAGAAGGTTACTTTCTTGGTGAACAGATATTTTCATCCATCCTTTCTGATGAGGAAGAACAAAGCATACCATTAGAGGAAGACAAAAATGGCAAGACTACTTCATCCAAAACCCCCAAAATAAATTTGCAATGGTTTCAGAACATGGAAGAGCTCAAAAAAGATTTTGAAAATCAAGTAAGAGAGGTGGAAGAAAAATTAAGAAGGAATGAGAGTGATGCAAGAAAATCATAAAAAGTGAGCCAACAGCTTGCTTAATGAGAGCCAAACAAATACTGGAAAAAAAACACCTTTAAAAATAGACTAACCCAAAAGGTAAAAGAGGTCCCAAAAGTCAATGAGCAGAAAAATGCTTTAAAAAGCAGAATTAACCAAATGGAAAAGGAGGTCCAAAAGCTCACTTAAGAAAATAGTCCTTTAAAAATTAGAATGAAACAGATGAAATGTAATGACTTTATGAGAAACCAAGAAATTGCAAAACAAAACCAAAAGAATAAAAAATTGAAGACAATGTGAAATATCTCATTGGAAAAGCAGCTGACCTGGAAAATAGATCCAGGAGAGACGGTTTAAAAATTATGAGGCTACAAGAAAGCCATGATGAGAAAAAGAGTCTAGACATCATCTTTCATGAAATTATCAAGGAAAACTGCCTTGATATTCTAGAATGAGAGGGTAAAATAAATATTGAAAAATCCACTAATCACCTCCTGAAAGACATCCAAAAAGAAAAACTCTTAGGAGTGTTATAGGCAGATTCCAAGTGCCCAGGTCAAGGAGAAAATATTGCAAGCAGTCAGAAAGAAATAATTCAAGTATTTTGGAAATACAATCAGGATAACACAAGATCTAGCAGCTTCTACATTAAGGAATCATCAAAAGGTTTGCAATGTGATATTCTAAAAGTCAAAATAACTAGGAATAAAACCAAGAATCACATACCCAACAAAACTGAGCATAACACTTTGGAGAATAAATAGTCATTCAATGAAATAGAGAATTTTCAAGAATTCTTGATGAAAAGACCAGAGCTAAATAGAATTTGACTTTCAAACACAAGAATCAAGAGAAACATGAAAAGGTAAACAGGAAAGAGAATCATAAGGGACTTACTAAAGTTGAACTATTTATATTCCTATAAGGAAAGATAATATTTGTTACTCTTGAGACTTTTCTCAGTATTTGGGTAGTGGGAGGGATTATATACATATAGACAGAGGGCACAGAGTGAGCTGAATAGGAAGGGATAAAATCTAAAAAAAATAAAATTAAAGAGTGAGAGAGGAATATATTAGGAGGAGAGCGGGAAACATGAAATGGGGCAAATTATCTCTCATAAAAGAGACAATAAAAAGTTTTTTCAATGGAAGTGAAAAGGTGGGGAAGTAAGAGGGAAAAAGTGAAGCTTACTCTTATTACATTTGGCTTAAGGAGGGAATAACATGCACACTCAATTTGGTATGAAAATCTATCTCATACTACAGGAAAGGAGGGGAGAAGGGCATAATTGGACTATGGTGGTGATGATAGAGGGGAAGGCAAATGGGAGGAGGAAGTAGTTAGAAGTAAACACTTTTGGGGAGGGACAAGGACAAAAGAGAGAATAAAAGAAATAGTGACAGGATAGGATGCAGGGAAATATAGTTAGTCTTTCACAACATGACTATTACGGAAGACTTTTGCATCACAACACATGTATAGCCTATATTGAATTGCTTGCCTTCACAAATGGGGATGTGTGAGGAGGGAGGAAGGGAGCAAAGTTGGAACTCAAAAATTTAGGAACAAACGTTGAGAGTTGTTTTTGTATGCAACTGGGAAATAAGAAATACAGACAATGGGGTTTAGAAATCTATCTTGCCCTACAAAAAAAAGATAGAAGATGGGGATAAGGGAAAATGGTGTGATAGAAAGAAGAGAGGGCACATTGGGGGAAAGGGTAATCAGAATGCATGGTGTCTTAGGGTGGAGGGAGGGGAGAGATGGGTTGAAAATTTGGAACTCAAAATCTTATGAAAATGAATGTTGAAAACTAAAAATAAATTAATTTTAAAAATAAAATAAAAGTCCAACTCTGAGAACCTCATTGTGACACTAAAATCACCCTCAGTAATTACCGAAGGCTCAAATAACAGACTATATCTTGAGATGATTCCACAATGCTGGAAAACCTTTTGGTATAGTTGCAGCAACAGATTGTGTCTGCTCTCTGAAAACCAGCTTAGCTAAGGACAGAGAGATTCATCATCTGTAAGACACTATAAGGTGATGAAGCAGTCAAGTATGGCAATCAATGAAAACAAGAAAAATATGAATGGTCCCAAGTCCTATTTAGCCTCTATTTGTCTCTGCAGGATTCATGGCAAAGTGGCACAAAAGGAAGGAGAGAGTGCAAGGAATCATAGTTTCTATTCCACCTACAGAATCTTTAAGTGTAGGATATAATGACCAGTGATTAGCCCCAAAATTAGAGGAATCAGTTTATATCAGTCTTGACGTTGTCTCTACAAATGGAAGCAGAGAAAAGAGAGGTAACATGAAATCATGAGTAGAGTACTGTTGGGAAGATGAGGGTTCAAATTCTGCCTCAGATATTTACTAACTCTGTGTTTCTTGACATAAAAAAATAAATGGATGGGCTCAATGATATTTAAGGTCCTAGTTAACTATAAATCTATGATCCTATGAAACTAAGAAATTGCAACTAAATGAAAGTCTATTCCGCAGAAATTTACTGAAAAAGCAAAGGAAAAGATTGGATGCAGTTCATTTTGTCATTCTCCCAAAGGTGACAAGAAATCTTATTCCATGAGTATTTGGTCATTATATATTTTAATACTCATGTAAATATTTACAAAAAATACCTACAAGAGAAAAATTGCATGTTATGGACCAACAACTATTGAATATAAAGAGGTAGAGAAAGTCTATAAACAACTCAGTAGGATGTGTATTGCCCAGAATCTGCCATTCAGTTAGATATAGAATTTGTCTATCAGTATATATAAAAGCAGTCAAGGGCATAAGAGATATAGTGTCTGGCCTAGAGTCAGGAAAATCTGAGTACAAATCCAGACTCAGACACTTACTAGCTGTGTGATCCTGTGTCCTTTATTCCTGTTTGCCTCAGTTTCTTCTTTAAAATGAGATAGAGAAGGAAATGGTAAGCCACTCCAGTAGCTTTGCCAAGAAATCCCAAGTGGGGCCACTAAGAATTAGACATAACTAAAATCACTCAACAAAAAAATCAGTATATATATATATATATATGTATGTGTATATATATATACATACATATACATATGTATATATACATTCATCCACATATCTAAACACTTAGGCTTGTGCATATATGCATATATCTCTGAGTAAATATAGGGATATATACACACTGATCTGTGCAAAAGTATGCACATGTGTATATGCCATGTATATGCACGTATATGTCTCTATATGAATAGACATATATATATGTACGCACATATGTCTATATATGAATAGACATAGATATATGAATACAGACAAAATATATTTGTGTATGTTATATTTGTTCACACAAATATTCTGTAGTTTAAAGAGCACTGAATCTAAATTTAGAAAGACCTGAGTTCACATATTACTTCTGTGTCCCATTTACTATTCATAAGTCATGAGCAAGTCCCTTAATTTCTTTCATCTTCAGTTTTATCATCAGCAAAGCAATTTTAAAATCTATCTCCTAGGGTTATTGTGAGGAAAGTGCATTGTAAACTATAAATTATGTAAATATGGTTTTCATTGTTATTACCTTGGGCAAGTCACTGTATTTCTCAGTGTAGCTGGCTGCTCTTTACAACTCTAAATTCATTGTTTGGTAGAGAATGTTCTCATCCTGAGATCAGAGATTCAGTCTCTATTCCCATCCTCATGCTATTATTAATATCAAGAGTGCAAAATATTTTTTTTATTATGAAACTTGGAGTCTTGGAAAAAAGGCTTGGAGGAGAATCCTATATAATTCATAAACCTGAGACTCAGAGGAGGAAGAAACATCAAGGTAGACTTTCAACAAAAGAAAGGTATTTAAGGCATTTCTCTGAAACACAACAAAAGGTAAATCAAGTTCAACAGATTATTCAGCTCCCCAAACCCTCTAAGTATAGAAACACATGTAGGTAAATAAGTTCAATTAGTAAGAAAAGACTAAGTAAATAATCAATACAGTTAATAAAAATTATTGATCTCTGAGGTAAAAAAAAGAGAAGAAATACAGACCATAAAGGAACTTAAGAGGATAAAGATTTAGGAGAAGCTTAAGAACCAGGAAAAGGGAAGGATGAAAAGTTGAGTTTTACTCTGTAGGTTAAATCCCCTGACCCTTTATAAAGTGAATCAATTCCTTCTGTAGGAGGAAATAACAGAGACAGAAGCTTCCCAAATGGAGAGGTGACATAGGGGAATGCATAATATACTGCCACCAAGGGCATAGGTGAACAGTAATGGGAAAATAATTCCTTTGGTCTCTCAATCTGAGTCAGAGTTTGGGGCAAGAAGGAAAGAAGCTATGGAAGAATAGATATAGCAATGGAGGAAAAAGACATAATGGTGGGTTTGAGCATGAAGGAAGAGTCTCACACAAGAAGGGAACAGGAAAAGGTTTGAGTAAGGAATATTCCCACAGTAGAGTAGATTTATTATTTCAAGAAGAGCCAAGGTTGTAATGAGCGCCAGTGGGAGGAACTTTATCTGAGCAAGTGTCCTGTATCCCTGGATATCATTTCACCATATGAGATATCACCATATCAGTCACCAAGGTTAGCCGTCACCCAGAGCGGCAGTGGAGAAACATAAAATAACATAGAGATCAAAGATGTAAAGACGAAAGAATAGGGTGAGGTCTCAGCCTCATCACCTGAGAAGAAAAGTAATTCCTATAACACAATGTCGTTTCCAACTGACAACACTTTTCTTACAAATTGATATTTTTAAGAGAGAAACACATCAGAAAAAAATAGGAAGGGATGGAGTCAAATCTATCAATAACATGAACATGGGACCAAAAAGTGGGCTCCAAGTTAAAATTCAAAGATTTTATACTCATGAGGGACTAGAAAATAAGGAAGAAAAAATAAGGACAAAATCCATGGAATAGGAAGTAAAGCACAGAATAGACAAGAAAGGAAGAGAAATGATAGTGAGGACAATGCAAAGAAACACTTCTTGGAAAGACGACAAGAAAAGATTCTTACTTGAAGAAAGAACTTGGAAAGGAAAGAAAATTGAACCACTGTATTAATTAAATGGAAAAAGAGAAGAATCAAAGAAAAAGGAGAAATAAATTAACGAATCAATGAATAAACAAAATGAGAAAAAACAGATCCATCGAAGGAAGGAAAGAAAGAAGGATTGAAGGAAAGAAAGAAGAAAGGAAGGAAGGAGTAAATCTAAAGGAACTCAGATAAAACTGATAAATGGAAGAAGAGGGGAACCCTGTGGGAATTGATGAGCCTGAAAGTAGTATAAGCAAAGTTAGTTATAGGGACAGTATTCTGACTACTGAGGAAAAGGATAAAAAAAGCAGAAAAGAAATACCATCCAAACAATCACAACTTTAAATGTGAATGGATTACACTATCTGATAAAATGAAATAAAATGGCAGAATAAATGAGAAAATAAAACTCATAAATTTGCTAAATATGAGGGAAAAAAAACTAAAAATAAAGATACAAAGTAAGAGACTGGAATAAAATATACCATGTATCAGGGGAATTTAGGGAGGGGGAGGAGTGGCAATCTTGTTTTCAGAAAAAAAAGAAAGAATGCAAGAATATCAATATTCAAGAAGAGCCAAGGTTATATAATAGTGGGAGGGATAGTATCCGAGAAAGTGTCATGAATATCAAAGGAAATAAGGGAAACAAAATCATATTTAAAGGAATCATACACAGTAAAGCTAAGTTATGGTAGATGTATGTGTGCCAAATGAAATAGCATCAAACGAAAAGTTAACTGAATTGTAAAAGAACATTTAGTAATACAATAATTGAATGATATTTCAATGGTCTTCTCTCACAACAGGAGAAATCTAATTGAAAGATAAACAAGAAGAAAATTATAAAATTCAGCGAACTGTTAGAAAAGCAAGGGCTGAAAAACTTGAGATATCTCTTAGATATGAATATTAAAGAATATACACATTTCCCAGAACAACATTATATTGATCATGGGCACTAAGAAACTATAAGTAAATGAAAAATTAAGTATAAAGTGTTATGTATCTATAGTCTTCATTTTTTACTAGACATTTTATTTCATTAATTTATAGAGATCCCAGTGAGGAAATTCTTTGGCTTTCTATGAAACCTATGATCTTAGAAAACTAGGTAACTGGGAATTGATTTGTCCAGGTTTCAATGGCCAATATGTGTCAGTATCAAAACTTGAACCCAGTTCTGACTCTGAGGCTAGCTCTCTAGACTACTTCACATTGCCTCTAAACATTATTTTCAATAAAAGTGTTAATAAATATAAATGATAACTATATAGTTCTTGAAGATTTACACAGTGTTTTCCTTTCAATCATTTTTTGAAGTAGATAGTATAACAATATTATCTGTATTTTACAAATAAGGAAACAGAGGCTAAGAATGGTAAAATGTTATTTCCCAAAGTTACTCAACCAATTAAATGGCAGAGACAGGAATTTGACTTAGGAGCTCTGGCTACAAAAGCAGAGTGCTCTTTCTATAGCATAATGCTGCCTTAGCACACTGAAGTGACAGGTACAAGTTATCACCTGATAAATAAAGAGATGTACACATGGCTGTCCATATCTACATTATCCCTCACATTTGTCCTCTTATCTTAATATCCACTGGCACCACCTTACAAAATGATCTTCTTCATATGTAAACGTGTTCATGTCACTTCTTTCCTCAACCTCCCCCAAGGGCTCCATGCTACATGATGATTAATTACAAACTCTTTAGCTATCCAAAGTTCTCTATAATCTGCTTCTACCTTATCTTTCTAGTCTTATCTTATACTACTCTCATCCACATCCTATATGCTCAATATAAGCAGGTAATACGTCTACACATCCATGCTTTCCTACCTATATATCATTTTGTTTATGCTAATATGTATGCCTGAAATAACTTACTCTCTTAATTTTGCTTGAATTGATACAATTGAGAAAACTGGGGGGAGGGGTGTGGGGCTGTATAGGCCTACAGATAGAAGTGTTCCTGTTTATTTCTGTAAAGTTGCCCTTTAGATGCACATAGAATTGCTGAATCACAGAATTCGACTTGGAAAGCACCTTAGTAACCATCTAAGTGGCTCTGAGGATCACTAATGAGGGGGAATCCATTATCTTCCAAAGCAGTCTGTTTTACTTAGGAATTCCTGTAATAGTTAGAAATTATTGTATGTTTTTTTTTCCTGACATCATAACTGAATTTGTCTACGTGCATCTTACAAAGCATTGTTCCTGCTTCTGCTCTTTGGGATCAAACTAAACAGTTTAATCCCTCTGCCCCATGCCAGTCCTTTAAATACCTGGAGACAAGTACCATGACTTCTATCCAGTCTTATCTTTCTGGTCTAAATATTCTCAGTTTCTTCTACTGACAGTCACATGGCATATGCTTAAGACCCTTTAGCTCCTTGCCCTCCCTTGGGCTCTCCATCTTATCAGGTTCCTAAACTGTGATTTTAAGAATTGATTCCTCCACTGTAAGGAATACTTGAGTCAAAGATGTTGGCATTAAAACTTGCAGCATTTTATTTAAAGGTACCTCATAATATAAAAAAAGGGTGGTCTATGGGAGTTCAGAAAAATGTAGTAGTAGCAACCATTATTTACTCAATTAGAATGAATAGTTTTCATGGGTTCAGTATCTTTTCAAAAATATTCGTTGTATTTGACAGTGAAATAGAATGGGATGGGAATGAATGAAGAGGGGAGATGGATTCAGGATGAGAGACAGAGACATTATTAAAGACTGTTCCTAGCTTTCTGCTACTTATTCTATCATTGAGGTGCATGGGAAGGTATACCTAGGTTTTTATTTTGTATTTAGTACATGCTACGTGTAGATCACTGGGACCAATACTAAATGGGAGTGTAGCATTTATGAGCACTAAAATATGTACTCAAATAGAAACACAGGATTTCTGGATCTTTATAAATCAAGTTCATTGCTTTTTGTTTAAATTGCACTTCTGAGCTTGCTTTGATTTCCTGGAAAAGGGTGCTTCAGGCAAGCAATAGTTTGCTAAAACCCTGCCAAATCTGACTTTGTCTCAGGTCAAATGACACCTTCTACATGAAGATTCTCTAACGACTTTGGTCAGTGATGACCTTCCTTCCCCTGCTGTGAGCTTGCCGTGAATTACTCTGCAACATATCCATTCCTCTACGTGTCGTACTCTCACTAAAACATTGTGAACTCTTTAAGAGCAGGAAATGTATTTTATTCAATCCTTGTAGCTTCCATAATATTTGCTACATGTTCTATTAAATTAGAACCCATCAATCATGCTGTTTGAACAACAAATTTTTGTCATTTCCTTTTTCATATATTTGCAAAGAGTACAACAATACAGTATAATACCTACAATGAAAAAATAAATATGTTATATAAATTATGTAATGTATTTTATATACACACATATAAATTACATGTGTATAATATATTCATGTATCTTTCTATCTGTTTCTCAATGGAGAAAGAGAGATTAGATTTTTTTTTGTTAGAATTTTGGAGTTGATTCTGTCCATCTATAACCTATTACCCTTGAATCTTCTCTTGTCCAAACTAAATAACCCTAATTCTTTTAACTTGTATTCCTGTAGAATTATTTGTAGCCATATCATTATCCTTGTCATATTTCCAGCTTTTACTTGAGTACCCCTTTTAATATGTGCACACAGAATTGCATATGTGACAGAGTAAGAGATGAGTGACTACCAACTCCTTAAATCTAGAAACTAATTTTTATTAATAAAACTTTTTTATTAATAAAAATTAATATCAAATTAGTTCTTTGGGCTGGACTTTCACACTACTGATCTTAAAGTCAATAACCCTGGGTTATTGTTGTTGTTCGAATGAACTTTATTCTGGCTACATTTCTCAATTTTTTCTGCAATGATTTTTCAACCCAAATGCAAGACATCACATATGGTTACATCAACATAAGTACACCTTGCTGTGGTGCAGATCACAACCTCTCTATCCCATTTCATCTTGTCTAGATCATTTTATAAATCTTCCCTAGGAAATCTGTACTGAAAGATCTGTGAGACACTGAAAGTCTTCCTCTGATTCTTTTAATGTCTTGCAAATGCCAAAGTATTCATTAGTTAATTATTTTTGCCTTTATTTGTGCTAAATATGTTCTCACTCTCTCTCTTTCTCTCTGTCTCTGTCTCTCTCTGTCTCTCTTTCTCTTTCTCTCCCCTCCCCCCATACAATCTGATTCCTTCATTTTACTGAAGAGGAAACTGAGGCTCAAAGATGTTGTGATTTGCCCAGGGTCATAGTCATACATGTCTTAGAGATGTCTTTTATGTCATTTGTGATACAATATTACCAATGTGTTTCACCCTACTTATATCCACCATATATTTTTCCATTGCTGTTTCAGTCTCCTAAAATTGTGATCCTCATATGACCTTAGCGTTCAATGATTCACAAGCAACATCACCACTGTAGAAACACACAAAGGTCTATTTTCCTGTTCTGTCTTTAGTTTACATATTAAAAAGTTAGGACAGTATCATAGTCTTCCAGAAACCTTTTCAGAGTTACTTTAATTATGAATTCTGAAACAAGCTCTTGAAATCATTTTGGTATAATTTTCATCAAAGGCCTAACCACTTTCAAAGAAGAAATTGGGTCAAAGTTTAGGAAGAACTCTATGCTCTCAGAAAATGCATTAAGGTGTTAACAAGATTTCAGGCAGGAACATCTTAATCTAATTAAGATCATTAACTGGCTCTACCCTTGACTGCATTAAATGATTATCTAGTATGTACCAATTTAAGTAACTTATTGTTCTACTTAATAAGTCAAAACTGTTAAATGGATTTCCTCCTAAACTCTGTAACTGTGTTTCATCTTATTACCTAATTTTGTATCTGGTTTGGAGTAATATATGCATATACTGTAACTCAAAAATGTTTGGGGGGAAACTTTGCTCTTCTGGAATTTTTTTTTTCTTTCTTTAAGCTAAAATGCTCAGAATGAGAATAATTCCATTAATGAATTTGTCTCTGGCAGGCTTATACTCTGGCAGAGTATTGAATTTACTTTCAACAATATTAAAAAGATAGAGATAGGTAAGAAACATTCTCTACAAAATTATCCCTTCATTTACTTCTTGATCCCAAACCATAATTCCCAATATAGTTTTGCTTAATCTCCCAATTGCTTACTTTCATTTTTAATTAAATATAAAGATATTTATTTGACTTAGCTTGGAATAGTTTTTCGTTTTTTTAAAATAAGATTTTTCTTCTTCAATTTCTTTTTTTACTTAAATTTATTTTTTTTCGCTTTTGAACATTCACTTCTACAAAATTTTGAATTTCAAATTTTCTCCTCTTCCCTCTCTTCCCCCACCCCAGGACAGCATGTATTCTGATGACCCTTTACCTCCAATCAGCCCTGCCTTCTATTACCACCACCCCCCCATCCCTTTCCCTTCTATTTTCCTTTAGGGCAAGATAGATTTCTATATGCCATTGCCTGTATGTCTTATTTCCTAGTTGCATTTAAAAAAATTTTCAACATTCATTTTTAAAGCTTTGAGTTCTACATTCTCTCCCTTCCACCCTCCCTACCCAACTCATTGAGAAGAGCAAGAAATTCAATGAATTCAATGTAGGTTACACATGTGTAGCCATGCAAAACACTTCTATAACAGTCATATTGTGAAGGACTAACTACATTACCCTCTATCTTGTCCATTTGTTCTATTCGCTCCTTTGACCTATTGCTCTACAAAAGTGTTTTCTTCTGATCACTCCTTCCCCCACCCTGCCATCCCTCCTTTTGTCTTCCTCTCTTATCCCGTTCCGCCCTGCATTCCTGTAGGGTAAGATAAACTTCCATTCCCAACTGAGTATGTATGTTATTCCCTCCTGAAGCCAAATTTTATGAAAAGGAGGCTCACTTATTCCCTCTCACCTTCCCCCTCTTCCTGTCCATTGTAAAAGATCTTTCTTACCTCTTCTTTGGAGATGATTTGGGGCAGCTAGGTGGTGCAGTGGCTAGAGCACCAGTGTAGGAGTCAGGAGGACCTGAGTTCAAATCTCACCTCAGACACTTGACACTTGGGCCAATCACTTAAGCCCAATTGCCTCATCCTGGGTCATCTCCAGTCATTCTGATGAATATCTGGTCACTGGATTCAGATGGCTCTGGAGGAGAAGTGAGGCTGGTGACCTGCACAGCCCTCCTTCATTCAAAACAAAGTCAGGTGCAAGTCATGTTGTCATTTCTCTGATGGCATGGTCTTCTTCAGCAACAAAGGATGAACACATTGGAGATGATTTATTACATTCTACCTCTCCCTTTTCTTTCTCCCAATATATTCCTTCCTCATCTCTTAATTTTGTTTTTTAATTTTTATATTATCTCTCCATATTCAGCTCACCCTGCGCCTCCTCTCTCTGATATATATATATATATATATATATATATATATATATATATATAATATTATATATATACATACACACACACACATATGTGTGTGTGTGTTTTCTCTCCAATTGCCCTAATATTAAGAAAGGTCTCATGAGTTACAAATATATTTCAATGGAGGAATGTAAACAGCTCAACTGTAATAAGTCCATTATTGTTTCTCTTTCCTGTTTACCTTTTCATGCTTCTTTTATTCTTGTATTTGAAAGTCAAATTTTCTATTCAGCTCTAGCCTTTTCAACAATATTGCTTGGAAGTACTCTATTTCATTGAAATTCCATTTTTCCCCTGAAGTATTATGCTCAGTTTTGCTGGATAGGTGATTTTTTGTTTTAATCCTACCTTTTTTGACCTCAGGAATATTATATCCCAAGCCCTCTAATCCCTTAGTGTAGAAGTTGATGAATCTTGCATTATCCTGACTGTGTTTCCACAATATTTGAATTATTTCTTTCTGGTTTCTTCTAATATTTTCTTCTTGACTCAGGAACTCTGGAATTTGGCTACAATATCCTATGAGTTTTCCTTTTAGGATATGTTACAGGAGATGATAGATGGGTTCTTTCCATTTCTATTTTACCCTATGGTTCTAGAATAACAGGGCAGTTTTCCTTCATAATTTCTTGGGAGATGATATCTAGGTTCTTTTCAAAAGCAGGACTTTCAGGTAGTCCAATAATTTTTAAAATTATCTCTCCTGGATCCATTTTCCAGGTCAGTTGTTTTTTCAATGAGAAGTTTGACATTGTCTTCTATTTTTCAGTCTTTTGGGTTTTTTTTTTTGTAATTTCTTGAGTTCTCATAAAGTCATTAGTTTCCATTTGCTCCATTCTAATTTTAAGGAATTAGTTTCTTCAATGAGCTTTTGAATCACCTTTATCATTTGACCCTTTCTGCTGCATAAGACATTCTTCTCTTTGGATTTAGGACCACTTTTGCCATTTGGGTTAGTGTTATTTTAAAGCCATTATTTTCTTCAGCATTTTTAAGGGTCTCCTTAGCAAGCTGGTGATTTGTTTTTCATGATTTTCTTACATCACTCTCATTTTTCTTCCCAATTTTTCCTCTACTTCTCTTGCTTGATTTTCAAAATCCTTTTTGAGCTCTTCCATGGCCTGAGATTAATTTGTATTTTTCTTGGAGGCTTTGGGTTCAGGAGCTTTGACTTTTTTGCCTTCTGTGGCTGTGTGTTTTCATCTTCTTTGTCATGAATGATGAATGAAAATTCTTTTTTCACCAAGAAAGTATAAATATATAGTCTTTTTTTTTTCCCATTTGCTCATTTTACTAGCCAGTTATGAAGGATGCAACTCCCTTTATGAGCAATACTGTGTACAAATGGACATTTAGACTTACACAAGCAGAAATGAGACCAGTGTATTCTTGCAGCTTTTTATATCTAAGACCAAAGTAAAATCGCACCCATGTATTGATGTTAAGGGGAATTCTTCATCATGTTTCTTTTTTTTTTAATCAATCATGTTTCAAGGAAATATATCAATTCTATTTTAAGCTTGTTGGTTATTGTTGAGTATAACAGGACAAGGAGATAACTGATAGATAAGCAACAAATAGACTCTACTGTCTTCCTTTTGATAGGAAAATAATACATTGCATGGTTTGTTTGTTTTTTAAATGAAGGAACCTGCTATGACAATTTCTTGCCCCATTTCTCTGTGCATTTGATCTAACCACCACTAAAAAGTAACGTCCTACAATCACAGACCATAGATCTCTGACATTATTTAAAGTATTTTCATTGATCAAGTCCTCTTTATTTTCAAATGGATGCTCTGATAATAGAGAAGGTGGAAGGATTGCATGACAGTTGAGAAGCAAAAACAGTGCTGCCAATAAAATGCCTATATTCACTATGTGTAAAAATATGTCTGGCCAAGAGAAAGAAAACCAGTTGCCCATGGATATAATAGCTTCTACACCAAGATTATATTCTATTTTATAGACTTATAAGACTTATGTTCTATTTTATAAGTCTATTATTGTCACTTTCGATTAAAACACAAATATAGCAGAAGTTATTTATAATTGTCTAGTTAGATTATTTCTAGGTCTCCTCTTCTGCACTCTAGGAGTTAATATGTCCATATTCTGTCTTTACAAAGAAGTTAAGTCCTTATCTATGCACATGTCATTCAAAGAAAATTTAGGAATGTCCAATAACATGGAGTAGTGGAGAGAGCCCTAGATTAGTAATAAGAAACTCTAGTATTGAATACTTTTATTCTTTAATCACCATATTGTGACCTTGATCATATGTCCTGACCATTTTCTCCATCTATAAAGTGGCAGAGTTGGATGAGATGGTCTATTAGTTCCCCTGTATTTCCTACCATCTATAACTCTGTGAAGTAGTTACTTAGTGTAGGGGATCACCAGTATATACACCATAGACCCACTGAGCATTTGGGACCTTGAATGCAGATCACAGAACCAACTATCCTGATAAAAGCTAAAGAGAACCTGTGACTGTCCCAAGTAAAGTTCTTTATCTGATTTATCTGCATGTACATGGAAACAAGTAATAGAGATACATTTCTAGACCTTGCTGCCACCATTAGCAGGTGACCTTTAGAAATTATTCTAGTTTGAATAAAATGTAGCCAATCTATCTTAAATCTTTCAAGTATTTGCTGGGCTGGAATTCAAATATTGGAATAAAATATTTAACTACATAGTTTAACTAGGTGGAGGCAGAAACATAGCTTCAAAGGCAGTACAAAGGCATGAAATCAGTCTTCCTGGGATCTAGGAAGTAGATCTAGAGTTGTCCAAGGAGCTTTTCACAACAGCTACACTCTCTGAGCATCCAGAATACTAAAATAAAAAGTAGATTAAAACAAAATGGGAGCCACATTTGTTATAAAGAAAACTATATTTGATTGGCTCTGTAAGCAATTGGAAAAATTTGAAGAGCAAGTTAAAGGTGAACCAAGAAATTCAGCTTCTCTACCAGTCAAAAGACAGAAGCTTATCACTGAAATCCAAGAAGGGAATAAGGGATGAAGCAGAGTCTCCTTGTAAGCAGGAGCAAGGATTCATTTCACTTCCAATCTGTTTCCAAAGTTTGGTGAGGTTGCTTGACCCTGAAAATAAACTTAGCACAACCCATGATAACATCATTTGACATTGCTTCTGCTTGTAAACCGGATGTTAGCACTCTTTTCCAAAAGAGTACAAGGAAACTTAGTACTCTAGTTTGAATGTATTTTAATAATTAAACATTATTTAAAGAAATATAAATGAATTTCTCATCCTAATTTATGACTACTTTTAATTGTTTTTGCAGGGTTTTTTTTAGAATTATAGAATCTTTTATAGTGCTATGACTTTAAGATCAAAAATTTAATTTATGTTTAACAACCTGAGTTGTTATTTATTGCTATACAAATGAGGCTTGATTGGGGCCAATTTCACTGTGTTATAAAAACCATAAAGTAAATTATGAACCACAAAGAAAAGGAAAAGCAATATTCCTCAAATTATGGATGTAAAACTGAGAGGATATTATATTTTGTGTAATTAAGATTATTATATAGATGAGGAAAATGAGTCCCCCAAAATTGAGTACTTTGCTCAAGGTCACAAAGTAAATCCTGGATCCATCACTCCTGATTCATTCTTCTTTCCACTAAACTGTGCTTTTTACTCCTTGTTACCTCATAAGTAACTAGAAGGGAAAGTCTACCTACCCAATTTTGTCTCTGTTGTTGGGAGATACAGCCTGGTCTGATGGAATGGATGGTAGAATTCACTATCTTAGAGTCTTACTTTGCCTCGGTTACTTACTACCTTTGTGACCTAACTTAATGGAGCCTCAGTTTATTTATCCATAATATGAGGGGGTAGATTGGATCAGTGCTTCTTAAATTGTGGGCCTCAAAGCCCCTCAAAACATTTGGGAGCAGCAAAAGATTTCTGAACACAAAACCAAAATTTAATTAAAAATCGAACACATAATGTATCTGAATTATTTTTGGCAGTGCTTGCCCATGTTACATCGCACAACTTCATGTAGCCTTGGTTCTGAATACAAAGCAGCCCTGCTTACTGAGCATGCCCTCGGGTCTTATAATGTGAACAAACACTACCTAATCTAGAAAAGGGGTGGCAAGTGGAAAAAGTTTAAGAAGTCTGGGACAAGATGATTTCTGAAGGCCCTTTCAGTTCTGGGTCTAAGATTCTATGAACCCTAACAGGAAGTGCCCCACTATGATTATGGCTTTGGGTTTTGTCTTATTCATCAAACCTGCTATAACCCTCTCTGTGTTATGACTGTATTTGGATATCAGAGGACCTAGGTTCCAATCCAAACTCTACTACCTATTATCTAGCTGTATGACCTTTGATATGGGATTCAGTCTTCTAGGGATTAGTTTCTTCATTATACCAAATGAGAGCATTCATTCAAAAGTTATTTGAGGGCATTTTTGAGAAATAAAACTATTATTCTATGCTTTCAAACCCTATATTATTTCTTCTATACCACATCGCCTCTGTCATACTATTCAGATATGCAGTATCTTGCAACAGGCTCTCCTAGGTGTTGCCATTAGTAACAAAGAGCATTCAGGACTTGGTTTGCACACTAGTATGGGGTTCTTTCCTTCAGAAACCAAAGTCCTTACAGTTCACGTGGAGGTCTTTCAGTAATATGTGTCACAATACCCCTTATACCTACTGTTCATGTTACTGTACTCCCCTTCTAAATCTAAGTGAATGAAGGCCAAGATCTCTAAAGGATGAGTCTATCTTTCCTTATGTGCCGCTGTCTTCTCCACCCCATGTCCAGTCCTTAAATGAATTTATTCCAGTAACTATTATAGCTCTGCCACCAGCACACACCAAGAGAGAAGCTATAAGGCAAGTTCAGCCCCTGAAAAGGAGTAGCCCAGCCAAAAATGGTAGGGGTAAAAAAAGTAATTTATAATGCCTAGACACCAAATCATCTATAAGTAAATACCACTGCAACAATCACCAAACTATTGGTTGTAGGTTCTCTCTTTCCAGTCTCCTGGTTCCATGGTTATGCCTTTTCTCATTCTTCTTTCCTTGTGTCTCTGTAGTATTTTACATGGTTAATCTCCCTTTCCTCTCTCTAATCTCTCCTCTCCTTAACCAAAGGCCCTGCACTGTGCCCTCTTCTCTTTTCAACCTACATTAATTATCTCACTTGGTGACATCATTCACTCCTGTGGGGCTAATTATCTTCTTTATGCACAGATTTCTCAGATCTGTGTCCTGCTCTAGCCTCTTCCTTGAGTTGCATCACCAACTGTCTTTTAGCCATCTTGAACTAGATGTCCAGTAAGCATCTCAAACTCAATATAACTAAAACAAAACTCATTCTCTCTCCACAAATCCTCTTCTTTCTAAATTTCCCATTATTCTCAAATTCACCATCATCCTCTTTCTTACTCATAACTTCAGTGTCATTACCGACTCTTCACTTTCATTCATTCCATACATCTAATCCATTAGGGACTTTCATTGTTTCTACCTTCACAACATTTCTCAAACGCATCTGTTCTCCACTCACTCAGCCACAACTCTGGCTCAAGTTCTAATCACCTTTTGCCTAGAGTTTGGCAATATCCTTCTACCTGAATTCTCTACCTCAAGTTTCTTCCCACTCCAAATTACTGTCCACTCAGTTGTCAAAAAGATTTTTCTTAATCATAGATCTGATTATATCACATCCCATTCCCACCCACTCAATAAGCTACTGAGTCTTCCTTCTTTCCTCTAGAATCAAATATAAATGTCTTGATTTGGTATTTACTATTCCTCATAAGCTAACCTTTTAACTCCACACACTCTATGATATGTATACAATGGCCTACCTGAAGTTCTTTGAATGGGAGACTTCATCTCCCACCTCCAAGCCTTTGAAATAACTGCCCCTCATGCCTGTCCCATCATGCCTGTCTCTTGATTTTTATGGTTTTCTTCAAGAAGATACAGCTCAAGTCCCACCTTTTACAGGAGACTTTTCTTTTTCCCTCCCTAATGCCTTCCTCTCTCAGAATACCTATTATATAATCTTTATATATCTTGAATATACATGCTGGGTCCTCAATTGGAACATGCACTCTCTGAGGGAAAGAGCTGCTTTTCCCTTTTCTTCTAAACATTGCACCTAATATAATGGCATACAGAAAGTGGTTAGTAAATATTCCATTGCTAATTGACTAATTTTTTGGATAATAACACTTTAAGCTTTAGAAAATTAGAAAATGCCTCCCTCATTAAATGCTTTTGAGGTATGCTGTGCAAATATTAAGCACAATGTAATTGTCTATCTTAATCTCCCACTGAGAGACTAGGACAATTGCATACATTGAGACTAAACATCACCTTGCTTGAGAATCTGCATTGGATGCATATCCCAGGGCAATGACAAGAAGCTGGAGATAAAGACTCAAAAGTCAAATTCCCATCCCCCTGCCCCATTCCTGCCATTTAATAAATAGAAAACAGATGAGGAAGCTCACACTCATGGTGTATCATTTGCCAGGGAAATGCACAGGGAAAACTGTGACTGTGGATTTGTACACATTTTTGGGAAATATTAATTATAATAACTCTTATTATACATCTTTTTTAAATATTCTTACTCATTTCATTTTTACTTTATGGAATAAAACAAACACTTCCATAACATGGTATAATAAAAAAGGTGATTTGACATGAAATTGCAAATCTTTTGTGTACAACTTGCTATTGTTTTAAATATATAATAAAGTTATCATGTATTTTTTTCCTTTCATTCTGCCCATCCTAGAGATGGCTAATATCAGATATAAATATACATATGTATATATGTGTATATGTATGTATATATAGATATACACACATACATAAATATGCACAACCATTCTATACATCTATTTACCAGTTCCTTCTCTGGATTTCACTTGTCTTTTGTAGTTAATTGGGTATTTATAATAGTCCAAATTCCTTAGTCATTCAAAGTTGTTCTTAAAACAATATTGTTGTTACTATGTCCAGTGTTCTCTTGGTTCTGCTTATTTTTCTCTTCATTATTTCATGCAACTCTATCCATGCTTTTCTAAGATCATTGAACTCATCATTTCTTATAGCACAATAGTAATCCATCAAAATCATATATCACAACTTAGTTATCCCATCACAACTGATGGGAATCCATGCAGTTTCCAGTTCTTTGTCACTAAAAAGAGCTTCTGTACATATTTTAGAACATGTAGGTTCTTTCCCTTTCTTCGTAATCATCTTTTGAAATACAACTAGTAGTGGTATGTTTAAAGGTCCTAGGATCACCAACTACAAGAGCTCCTTGACATCTTCTAAGATATAGTTAAAAAAATACTAAAAACTTGGGCAAGTGTTGTCAAGGATATTTATTCAAGCATCTTGTATCTTCCTTTCAATGAAGTTTCTTTTATAACACCATGAAATTCAAGTTATAGATGGGGAATTATTCTCAGCATAGTGCAGGGTATCACATTTATCTTTTATATAGTTTCCTGGGTGGTAGCTCTTAGCGAAGAGAGGTAGTAACATACCCCAAAATGGTTTTGAGTCCTTCATCTTATGAGTATTTTTGACTCAAGAGAGCATGATAGTTGATATCGAGAGAGACATGAATTTGAAATTCATCTGTGCCTCTTACTTTGTTCTCATAAACAAATAACTTAAACTCTCAGAACCTTGGTTTTCTGGTTGATAAATTGGTTGTGGTGATGCTGTTGTGATGCAAAATGGTTCTTGAACCTTAAAGTGGTATATCAGTGTCAACTATACATTATTGCCATCACAACCATTTTAAGGAGAAGGAATCTAAGAATGAGAGAGAATGAGTGACTTTTCCAAAATCACACAGCTGGTAAGCGTTCAAGCAAGGAATTGAATCCAGGTCTTTCACTTCCAAAACAGCATGCATTCCATTAAAATAAAATGCATGTTGACTGCATGATTGTCTGTTGTCCCTTATTGTATAAGTTATCAATTAGTATGAGGTCTGGTCAAGAGGGGCTCTACACTGACGTGGAATGCTGAAGGAATAAAATAGCTATTGAATGTAAAGGAATTCAAGGAAAGAACTCTCAATCCCAGCATTCATACACTTTATTTACCTGAGAGATTAGGAAGAATTTTGACCAAAGAGAAAGTGTTTTGGTATATATGGGGGAGGGGGCAAGAAAACTATTCCACAGCTGTTAGAGCTAAATTTAAAAGTATAATTTTGCTTTAGCTTCACATCTTATGCTCTCTAAATATAGAATGTTGAGTATATTTTCAGGCTTATAAGACTAAGGTGTCAACCTCATGATTCTATTTTTATGGACAGGTGATATTAAAGACTAATTAATATAAATCATTCATCCACTTTACTAGGAGGGACCCTTCTTAATTTTTAAGCATGGGAAAACTTTTTTGCTAAAAAAATTAACTGAAGTATAAATAGAAAGCATAGTGATATAACTTCAGTGAAATTATAACATAAATTGTTATTATACAAAGGATATACTTGCGCATCTTGTGAGGTATGTCAGCAATGCGACATTCTCAAAGCTTATCCCAATGGGAGTAAAATCCAAACTAGAAATACTCTGAAGTTTGTCTCCATGCTGGACTACGTTTCTGTCATTGAAGGGCCAATACAGCTAAACCTAAAGATTGCTCATTAGACTGAGTGTTGGACTTGGAGATGGGAAGAAATTATGTCAATTCTTGCCTCAGAAAATTACTAGCTGTGTGAGTCTGGGAAAAGCATTTAACCTCACATAGGCTCAGTTTCCCTATATGAGAAAATGGGGTTAATAAAAGCAACTATCTCACAGAGTTGCTAGAAGGATCGAATGAGATAACATGTAAATTACTTTGTAATATTTCAAGTGCTGTATAAGTGCTATTACTACACTCACGACCAGAGTGCTAAACTACTATGTGCTAGATTTTTTTCATCACAACAATTGAGCCAACTACTGATTAAGGCACAGAAATGTTGTGATCTGAATCAGTGAAGGGAAAAAAAATATTTTGAGTGAAATAATCATGTTAAATTGAGGATAAAATATG
Source organism: Potorous gilbertii (assembly GCA_028658325.1). Classification (NCBI taxonomy): domain Eukaryota; kingdom Metazoa; phylum Chordata; class Mammalia; order Diprotodontia; family Potoroidae; genus Potorous; species Potorous gilbertii. Next base: position 212,036,235 of record CM053770.1, read on the forward strand.
AAATTGTATATTTGGAATTTAAAGATTTTTTTGCAATTTATCTCTAGTCTTTTTTTTCCCCTAGGTTGATAGAGTTCTCTTCCACCCTTCCTCTACCAAACTATCATAGCTGAAGTTCCTGGTAAATAACATTTCATCTCCTGAAGCAATTTCCTTGTACACAGTCCCCATATTTAGAATGCTTTCTCTCCTCCCCTCCAGCTCTAGAAAACTATTTCCCTTAAGGGTTCAGTTCAAGTGACAAATCCTATATCAGGTCTTTCCTGCTTCCCCAAATTATGAGTACCCCAAACTTACTTTGTATTCATTTGGGATGTGTGTTTGTGTGTGTGTGTGTGTGTGTGTGTGTTTATGTTGTACATAATTTTCTTTAGCTCTAATTTTTGAACAAATCCTTGAGGATAAGCACTGATTTCTTTTGGTTTTTTTATTCTCAATGCTTAAGATAATTCCTGGGATATAGTAAACAATTAAAAATTCCTACTGATCTAAATGAGATTAATTCTTTAAGTACAGTATTTGCTCTAATGTGTATTATGTAAAGTTTAGGGTAATTCTTATTTTAATATATATGGTTATATGTGGTGTGCATATATATTTGTATATAGAGTAACATATAGTTATTTTAATAAAGAAACATATTTGCACTTTTAAAAAGAAGATTGAATTTATGTTCTTGCTGTTGTTATTGATTATGTTGTAGCCTTGTTCCTTTTTCTCACTTTCCTTCCCTCTCTCCTTCCTTATTTTTTCTTTTTTCCCATCCTTTTTCCTTTTCTCTCCTCTATTTTCTTCTCTCTTTTCCTTTTCTCTTCTTTCTTTTACCTCTATTTCTTCCTTTATCTTCTCAACAAATGATTAAGCATAATGTACAGAATACTTTTCTACATATTGGAAGAAATACAAAACTTACGTTTAAAAAATGTGTCCTTATGACATTTATAATACAAAATATGCATGTAAAGTTATAAAATATAGTTCTAGATGAGTACTGGCTAAGCTTAAAGCTCAGTGAGGATCCTAGCCTTCTACTGACATTTGGTATCATAGTATAAATATTCAATTTATAAAAGAAAAAAGGCTCCTCCCTTTGGGGAAATTTCTTTTCTGTATACTCTTCTATATGTTTTAGAAGTTTTTAAATGCTAAAGAGAAAAATGACAAGATTCCTTTAAGAGTACTTCTCTGAAACCAAAAGTTAAATAGTAAATTGACAATAATTTTAGTAAAAATTAAAATTAATAAGAAAGGTAATACATTTAGATCTTTCTATTCATGACAAAGAATGGTCAGGATGGATACAGTGTGACAATCCGCAAAAGAATCTGGGAGCTGTTAATGGTCCTGAACCATCAAGAACAAGGACAAAGAGTCCAATGGCTGAGACTTACCTGTGTTTTATCGTATTGCCAATAAGTAACTACCTGCATGTGACAAGAGATGTCAATTCATTTAGATTAAGCCCTACCATTCAAGAAACAGCCCGGACACAGAGAGATAGCAAAGTGCTGGGGGAAGGGGGAATGCTGTATAGGTATCTGAATACCTGCGTTCGAATCTCAGATTTCTCAGTTCACTTGGTGATTCAGTCAAGTAAGCAAACATTTATTAAACATGTACTATGTGCTAAATGCCGAGGAAACAAAAGAAGTAAGAAAAAAATCCCTACCCTTGACAAGTTCACAATCTAATGGGGGAGAAAACTTGAAAATAACTAGAGGGAAGGTAATCTCAGAATGACAGCACTACAACTGAGGGAAACCAAGAAAGCCTTCTTGCAGAAGGTGAGCTTTTACTGATGCTTGAAGGGAAACAGAGAAATCAAGAGGGAGAGATGAGGAGAGAGAACAATTCAGGTATGCATGTCAAGCAGGGATAAATCACAGTTGAGAGACAGTGTCTTGTGCAAGCTACAGCAAGAAGGCTGGTGTCACCAGATTATAAAGTGTATAGAGTGGAGGAAAGTATAAGAAAACTGGAGAGGTACAAGGGGGATAGATTGTGAAAGACTCTAAAAGCCAAACAAAGGGTGTTATATTTGATCTCATAATTAGTAAGGAACTACTGGTACTTATTGAGTGAGGGGGGATTAACATGGTCAGACCTGTGCTTCTGGAGAATCACTTTAGAAGCTTAGTTGAGGATAGATAGGAGCAGGGAGAGATATTAGGCATGGAGACAAACTGAAAGGCTTTTGTTATAGTTCAACTGTTAGGTGAAGTGGCCCTAAATAAGGGTAGACTCATGTCAGAACAGGAAAAAGTTTGTATATGAGTGATGTTGTAAGTAAAGAATCCATAAGATATGGTGACAGATTGGATATAGCAGTAAGACCAAATGAGGAGTAGAAAGTGGAACCCAGGTGGTAAGTCTGGGAGAGTGAGAAGAAGGTTGAAACCTATAAAGTAATTAAGAAGCTAGGAAAACAAAGGTTTGGGGAGAAAAATAACCAGTTCAGTTCGGGATATATTGAGTTTAGAATGTCTACAGGACATCCAGTTTGAGAAGACTAAAAGACAGTTGGAGGTGTGAGACTGGAGGTCAGGATAGAATGTGGGGCTGGATAAATACAGCTGAAAATTCATCTTCATAGAGGTGATAACTGAATTCATGGAAGCTGGTAAGATCACTAAACAGAAAAGAAGAAGACATTAGGGCCCAGGATTGATTCTTGCACAGGCACAGGTTAATGAGTGCAACCTGGATTACCATCACCCAGATGAAACTTAGAGGAAGTGATCATACATGCAGGAAGAAAATTAGGAGAGATTATCACCTTGAGCTAGTTGCTTAACTTTCTTGGACTTCAATTTTCCTCATGTGTTTAAAGAGGATCATGATAGATTACTTCAAAGATCTCTTATAGGGATAAATACATAATCTGATAAATTTATGCCCCTTCCCTTGAATCTAGCAAGGAACTAAAGATTTGATTTATTATCTTAGCACTAATCCTTCAATTTAACTGACTTTTTTTCTTTTCATATGTTCTTTCTCTTTACCTTGCTCCCACCTCCAAACCACATATATTCTGGCAGACCAAAATTGTCAATCTGGAAATATTTTGTTACTCTAAGAAATGTTTCAAATAACAAAACAATGAATATGAGAAAGACAAGGTGACAAGAGTAAAGGATGGGAAGGGTATAATATAAGAAATGATCAAAGGACTGGAAGCCACCAAATGGAGTTTAAATAACACCACCACCATTAATCACCAGTTGTATGATTTTGAGTAGATCGTCAGACCTTTGTGGGACTCAGTTTTTTTAACTTTAAAATTAAAGAGCTGAACTAAATGACTTTTAAGTTGCTTTGCAACTCTAAGTGTCATAAATTGAATGAGGAAGAACCATGAAAAAGAAAGTGGCATATAACTAGTCACATTATTTGAATATCATTTTCTGAAAAGTAAAAATAAAATTTTAATATAGATTGTTAGGGATGTAAAACTCAGACAAGACTATTTTAAGCAAAATTAAGTATTCAAGAATGTAGTTAAAGCACACTTTAAAGACTTTTTAAATAAATTGTATAGAGTGATAATTAACACCTAATGAAGAAACTTACTAGAGAAATATGATGAATTTGATTATTCTTCTTTCCAAGATAGTTTAACCTTCTATAATTGATTCCTATCTCTTAAAAAAAGTGATAATAAAGTTTTTGTTTCCAACTATCGTTCTTACACAATCTTAATTTCTCAAATATGCAATTGAGCTATATAATAACACGTAAAATGAGGTCATGGAATAGTCCTGCTGAAGCTCTCAAAATTCTGCATGTGCAATTATCTCATTTATCTTCACTATGTCTCTGTGATATAGGGATGGCTAGTTTATGGAGAGAAAAACTGAGAGCAAAGGATTGAAATGATCTGTTGAAAATAGTTTAATATACAAGAAGGGGAGAATAATCTTTTTCACTAGAATATATGGCAATATAACAAATATTTATGAAGCACCTACCATGTGCAAGGCACTGTGTTAAATCCTGTGTATTCTATAGGATAAGAGCCAATATTTAAAAAGAAATAAAGCTTACAAAGTGCTTTATGTGTATCTCATTTGAGCTTCTCTAAACTTTGTGATCAAGTTGAAAATCAAATAAGATAACGTGTAAAGGACTGAAAGAAGAGGCTGACACATTGCTCTCACTATATTATTTCCCCCATTTTACATATGAGGAAATTAAGATTGTAGAAATTTAAGTTGGCCAGGGTCACTCAGCTAGTAAGTGTTTGAGACCAGATTCAAACTCAGGTCTTCCTCCCTAGTCTAAGGTTATATACATTGAATTTGTGTGTGCGCATGCATGTGAGTTTACGTGTGTACAAATATAGTATGAAATACAAATTAGGTATGAATGTATAAATTTTTATATGTCCTCATCTTTTATACTTGTGTATGTACTTCATTGGGTAAGGGGATTACTAGGAATCACTTCCAGGCTCTGTAGCCTGGAACAGGGGATTACACAGAGCAGATTCCTAGATTCTTTGTCTCTACTAAAGAAAGAGAAAATTGAACTGACATAAACAAGAGAGCTCAGAAAATAATAATTTACTTCTTGTACTATCTATTTATCATTATTGTTACCAACACATCCTAAGTTAATTTAAAGGCTTAATTCTATGTTCAATCCTATGCTAACGCCAAGACAGCATATTTTATCACAATAAGGTTTTCAAAGGAAGAACTAGTAGGGGAAAATATATTCTGGATCTGATTCTGACCAAAAAGGAAGAACTAGTTGCTGGTGCATGTGGTAGGGAGGAAGAACAGTCTCTATGGAGGATGATATAGAGGAGAGAAAACCTTACAGGAGTGGAGAACCTGCAATCTCAAGGCCACATGTGGCTTTCATGTCCTTGAGCATGGCCTTTGTACTGAATCCAAGTTTTACAGAACAAATCCTTTTTTTAAGGTGATTTGTTCTGTGAAGTTTGGATTCGGTCAAAGGGCCATGCTTGAGGACATAGAGGCTGATATGTGGTCTTCAGGCCACAGGTTCCCCACCCCTGGAATGTGTACCCTAGATTTTGAGAGAAAAGATCTCAAAAGGGTCAGAGAAGGGATAGATAACTTCCATTGACTGACAGTTTTTAATTTTCAATGAACAGAAATCTATTTTCTCTCCCCCCAAAATTAAAATAAAATCCTTGTAACAAATATGCATAGTCACAAAAACTAAATTCTGATATAGCTCATGAGCAAATATACATTCCTATGCACATACATATATACACCGATACGTGTATCTGCACTTTAAGTCCATCACCTTTGTCAGGAGACAGGCACTGGTAGTCATTTCATGGATCAGAATTCTTATGCCTTTAAAAATTAATTTTTTTAATTACACTTTTAGAATGCATGTGTGTTATCCAGGGGCTATGCGTGTGTACATGAATCTGTCTAGATGTGACTCACAGGGAGGCATGAGTAAATCCTGTGGCAACCTCATTCCAAGATAAATTTTGATTCTTGGCAGGAATAGAGCAGGCTACTGTGATACCAAGCTGGCCGTTCTGTTCTCTTTAGAGAGAGATTACTGTGCTACAATTATACATACTCATTTCTTTAAATATTGTTAATCTCAAGAAAATCATTTTTATTTTAATTTATTTAAAATAAAAGCAGAATTCCTGATTTGTATCCCTTAATGGGTAAGGAGTACCTTGAGATACATGTCCAAGGCTAAACTGAAGCAAACAAGGTTCAGTGACTTGCCCAGGATTATATAGTTAGGAAGTGTCTGAGGTCAGGTCTGAAATCGGGAAGACGAGTCTTCTTGATTCCAGGTTGGATACTCTATCCACTGTGTCACAAAACCGCCCCAAACATCACATATAGTGAATAGCAAATGAATTCCTATATCCAAGTTGATAGCAAATAGAAATCAGAGAAGTTATACAAACAAGAAAACGTGCTGGAAAATACTCAAACTTCACAGACTTGCCTGAGATGCCTCAGTGCAACCAAAGGAGAGTCCCAAATCACATCTAAGAAGAGAGTAGGAGAACAGGAACAGGATCAAATTGGTATTTCCTTTATATGGCAGCATGCTCCCCTTCTTGCACATGCAGTCCACTAAGAACCTGGAACCCAATTCATCCTCTCTTGAAGCTTGAAATCCAGAGGAGCAGGATCTCCTTTATTCCAAACTCTTGACACCTCAGCCCCTCATGAAGGCAGAGAACAGTGACTAATCAATTTCCACTAATGGAAGCAAATAGAAATTACACAATGTTATTATATAAATCATTCCTTTGGTTCTACTTTGGTTCATATATCTTCCCAGATTACTCTAATACTATCACTTTCATCATTTCTTATAGCTCAATAGTATTCCATTGCATTCATATATCATACTTTGTTCAGCTAATACCTAGTCAAGGGGCACCTTCTTTTGTTTCTAATTCTTTGTCACAAAAAACCTCACACACAAATGTATATATACATATATATATACGTATATATACGTATATATATATGTATATATATATACGTATATATGTATATATATGTATGAATGTTTGTACATATGTCCTTCCTTTTTCTTCTTTTAGCTATAGTTCTAATACTCATATCACTGTATCAAAATATGTCACCCGGTAAACAACTTCTGGTACATAGTTTCAAATTTATTTTCAGAATGACTGGACAAATTAACAACTTCACTAAAGTTGAATTATTGTGTCTATTTGCCATAGTCCCAGCAACATTTGTTATCTTTTTTTCACCAACTTTTCCAGTCTAATAACTATAAAGTAGTAGAAACTTACAGTATACTTATTTTTTCTTTCTTTGGTAGTTAACATGATAAACATTCGTTTCATGTGGCTATGGATATCTTGAATTTCTTCCTTTAAAATTTACTTTGCTGGCATCCTTTGGTCATTTATAATTTGGAGAAAAGATATCATTCTTATACATTAAAGTCAGATCCTTATGTAATCTGGAAATCAGACCCTCACACAGACTAGAATTTTACAAGAGAAATTAGACTAGGAGGAAAGGTAAACTTCTAAGAATAAATTCTTAAGACAAAAATAGACATTTTTTTTGAAGAATAAAAGCAATGGAAGTTTCCATGGGATCAATCATGTGGCATAGGGTTAGGAGTGTGAAAATTTAAAACCTGTCTTGGGCAAGAGAAAAAAGTCAAATAAAACAATTTGGGGGGAGGTGTTATTTTTAAAAGCTATAGAAGAAAAAAAGGGAGGATCAAAGAAGGACTAAGACCCTCATTTGGTGTTATTGTAAAAATAATTAAAAAAAACAGAAATTAAAACTGGTTAATTTCCACTTCTTTTTCTGCCATGAGGACAAATCTGTGAATCAAAAAAAGGCAGAATGAAAATGGCTAAATGGGAATTTGATAGCCAAGTAAGTAAAGAGATATCAAGAGAACTTCTAATTGCTTTGGAGAATTCAAATTATGTGGAGTAAATGAATTACATTCCCAGCTACTGAAAAGAACTGGCAGATGTGATAAGTAGGTTTGTCAGGGATTTTTGAAAGATAATGCAGAAAAGGAAAGGTACTCTAGGATTGGAAAATGGAAACTATTTTTTTTAAGGGAAAGGACTATACAAACTCTAGCCTACAGAATTTGATAACTTCCTGGAAATTTTCTGGAATTAATTGTTAAACAGTCAGTAATTATCAGAAAAAGGAAAGATGAGGCAACTAGGTAGCACAGTCCTAAACTGAAGACACAAGTTCAAATCCAGCCTCAGACATATACTAGCTGTGTGACCATGGTCAATCCAATTAACCTCTGTTTGCTTCAGTTTCCTCAACTGCAAAATGTGAATAATAATTACATCCATTTTCCAGGACTGTTATGAGAATCAAATGAGATAATGTTTGTAAAGTTTTTAGCACAGTGCCTGGCACAAAGTAGTTGCCATATAAATGATGTTAATAATCGTCTAACTTTACTTTTGAGGTTACTAGATGTATTTTGAATTAATATCATAGATATAGCTTATCTAGATTTCATAAAGTTCCCTTCCATTCTGGTGGAAAAGATGGGGAAGTGTTGACTAAAGGAAAGAAATTGTTTGGATTATGAACTGGTTGAATGGCTGTACTCAGAGAGTAACTATTAATGATTCAATATCAGTTTGGAAAGAGGTCTCCAGTGAAATGTCCCAGGGATATCTGATTGTCTCTTTGCTCTTACCTTTGTATTAAAGTCAGTTAGAAAATGGCCTACATTAACATACTTCTTGATTTTTCAGATGACAAAAGGCTGAAATAGCAGAGCTAACACGCTGGACAAGAATATCCAAAAAACAAAAATACTAACAGGCTATAACTTTGGGCTGAATCTAATAAGATAATAGTGAATTGGGATAAAGGTTAAGTCTTACACTTGGGTTCAAGAATTTGATTTCACCAGTAGAATGTGAAGGAGATGTGTGTACACAGCAATTTCTATGAAAAAGAATTTAGTGGACTTTAAGTCTGATATAAATCAGCTATGTGATATAGCATTTCCTACCCTACCGCCTCACCAAAAACACCCAAGGCAATCAGACTGCATTGAGATGTGCAATTTCCAGGAAAAAGGAAGTGAGAACTTCATTGTAGTTTATCTTGGTCAGATCACAACTGGAGTAATAATGTTCAATTTTGAAAACAAGAATTTAAAAAGGCTCCTGATGAGGAGGATGACATCCAAAGCAGGTCAACCAAGATGACAAAGTGTTTTGAGACCCTTTCATTTGGTGGATGGTTGAAAGAACTTGGGATGCTTAACATGAAAAACAGGGGACTGAAGGAGAACATGATTATCTTCAAGTATTTGAAGGACTGTTATGTGGTAAAGGGATTTGTTATCTTTTGTTTACCTCTTAAGAGACGAACCAGGGGACAATTGTTGGAAGCTGCAAAGAGGCAAATTTATACTTGATCCTTGGGAAAGGGGTACTTACTATTAGAGCTAGAAGTTGAATGGTCTTACTTAGAATATAATAGGTTCTCCATTATTATAAAACTCTAAGCAGAATCTGGATGACCATTTGTGGATTATGTTGTAGTTGGAATTCCTTTTCAGGTATGGGTGTACCATATATCCATTGAGATCCCTTCTAATGTTGCCATTTTATGATTATGCAAAATATTTACAAAATTGATTTGTAAGAGAGTACTCAGGTATTTGACAAAATCTCTAGAGTTGGGTTTTTTTGTCTTGATTTTACCATCTATTTTATCTAGCCAGAAATTTGGATCAACTGGTCAAAACCTTAAAATCCCAGCTATATGGCATGAATATTGGAAAAGCTTCACTGATATTTCTAGTAACAGAAGTTGACAGAGAAAAGAAAATCCAGTCATCCATGTAAGTGTAAATTATTGTGAATTAATTTAAAAGGAAAATGTAGGTATCTGATATGCATAATATATAGTATTTCTGTCATTGACATCAAATATAAAGCATAGTATCTTGAAGGACAATAGTGTAATTAATATATGTTTACTTAGAAACAAAAATCAAACTGGTTTTCACCTATCCATAGATATAGACATATCAAAAAAAAAAGACATATGCCAAAGTCTTTAAACAGAAGTCTCTTTGCATATGGATCAAGTTATCTGTTAGGCCTTCACAAAATTACAGAATCTTAGAGTTGGAAGGGGCCTCAGAGTTCAAATAGGCAAACTTATTTATGCATATCTAGATGATATAGGTGAATAAGATTTGTTGTTCTCTTTACAACATACCAGGAAAATATAGTCATTCAGACTGCATGAAGATTCCTAGTGAGTGGGAACTTTACTTCTCCTTGAAGCAGTCCATTCCTCTTTTAAATAATTTTGATTATTGGGAAATTTTCCCATATATGAAACTTAAATTTGCCTCTCTACAACTTCTCACTGATCTTAGTTTTGTTTTGTTTTGTTTTTTCAGGAAAAAGTAGAACACACCCAATCCCTCTTTTATAGGAGAGTACTTCCAACAGTTAAAGTCAGCTGATAGGTTGCACCTCCCAACTCTTCCTTTGTTACAGTTTAACATTCTCAGTTCTTCCTCTGATCCTTGACATGATTTTACAAACCCTCATCATCCTTGTTGCCTACTTATGGATAGCATGCAGTTTATTAATGTCCTCAATAAAATAGGCCAGTCATTATTGAATACAATAGTCCAGATTTGATCTAGTCAGCAAGGAATTTTTAAAAGAGAATATAAGTTGTCTTTTTTATTCCACATGACTAAAAACTCATCTTATTTTTCTTTGTATCTTTCAGTGTGGAGTATCTTTAATTTGTGGAGTACAACAAACATATTCATAACATAGTACTATATAAAGATTGATTGCATATGAAACTGCAAAGATAATTACATCTCCTTTATCCATATTGACCTTGTAATTCACTAAACCAGATTTTTCCCCAGAACTTTTATTTTATCAGATCTCTTTTATCTTACACTTGGTGAGTTTTTGTTTGTTTTTTTTTAACCCAGGTACAGGATTTAATACTTATCCCCACTGAATAACATCTTAATTAGTTTGATTCAATATTTTAGCCTATCAATATCTTTTTGGAACCTGACTCTATAATCTAATGGATTAGCTATGCCTCCCACCATGAGGTTCTTTTCAACATACTGCCTAACATAATGCCTTACTGAAAAGCATTAAAATAACTATATATTGCTCTGAAAAAAAAATGATGAGTTTAATAGCTCCTTTCTTGAATTTGAATTCCTAATGAGTGCTAGAAAAATAACTTTACTTTCAAAAATGGGGCTATTGAATAGCAAGCGTAAATAACATTAAGGTAGATAGAGTGCTGGGTATGGAGTCAGGAAGACTTTTCTCCCTGAGTTCAAATCTGGCCTCAGACACTTCCTAGCTGTGTGACTCTAAGCAAATTGCTGAACCCACTTTGCCCCAGTTTCCTCATCTATAAAATGAGCTAGGAAAGGAAACCACTCCACCAAATGGGGTTATAAAAAGTAGGACATGACTGACCAACAACAAACATCAAAATCAAGCTTTTATATCACAGTATTAACTACCCATCTATAGATGGCCAAGCCTTTTTTTGCAGTATTAGAAGAGAAATTAGAGGCCAGCTGAAGCTTGAATCTGTCACACAATATGTTAGCTGTCATCTCCCAGAATTTTGTCTTTTGAAAATCTGATAATCACAGCCACTTATGCCTTTATTCAAATAATTATTAAAAATAATCAGAGTCAAGAACAGATGTTCTACCTGGGTCATGACACTGGAGCCATCTCTCAAAGGTAACTTTGAATCATGAATGACTCAAAGTCTCCTGTTCTGTAGCACACACTTCTCCATATTGTCAACAGAAATAACATGAGAGATTTTGTCCATTTTTTTAAAATCTAGGCAAACTATTCTATAGCATCCCACCCTATGCACTCAAGAAAAGGAAATTAGTTTGGTTTAACATGGCCTGTTCATGTGAGTGATATGCTGGCTTGTTGAGTTCTTTGCTTCCTATTTTGGATGTTTAGTAGTCAACCTTTTAACGATGCTTTACAGAGTTTTGACAGAAATAGAAGTCAAATTTACAGGGTTATAATTTGAAGAATCCATTCTTAGCTGTTACCAATATCCAGACAATATTTGCCCTTTCCCATTTCTGCTGCATCTGTTATTTATGGTATTTCAAAGATCACTAGTAGTGGTTAGGCAAGGAAATATGGCAACTTTTTTTTTTACAATTCTTCATTCTGGTCAAATTCTTTGAACTCATCATGTGAAGTAAGGTACTCTCCTACTATTCCCTTCCACTATTCTCTCTCCTTAGCTCTCTTTACAGTAGGCAATGGGCCTATGTCATTCACATATCCGGCTTGGACAAGAATCATTCATTGTCAATGGGTAAAATTTTTCTTTTGTTTATTTAAATGAGATTAAGATCAAGAGATAACACAGTGACACTGAAATATTAATACCACTTCAGTAAGATAGTCAAGAACAGAGAAGTAGAAAGCTTAGGAGACATTGGGAGAGTGAAAAAGTATTGATTATTTATACATGAGCCTATTTAGTAGCCAATTCGAAAGACTTAGCAACGGGCTCTTTGCTGAGAGGGAGATAGATGGATAGATGGATGAATGAAGTATTTATTAAGTACTGTGTTTCAGGTACTCTGTTTAGTGATGTAAAAACTGATATAAATCAACAAGATAGTCTCTGTTCTCAAGGAACTTACATTTTTTTTTGAGGAAGGCAGGGCAATTTGGGGTTAAGTGACTTGCCCAAGGTCACACAGTCAGTAGGTGTCACTTATTTGAGGTCACATTTGAACTCAGGTCCTTCTGACTTCGGGGCTGGTGCTCAATTCACTGAGTCACCTAGCTGCCCCAAGAAACTTACATTATAATGGAGCAGAAAACACAAAAATGGGAGTGGGAAAATGGAGAGAGAAAAGTGACTAGTAAGGAGTAGGGAGAGAAGTGAAGTGTAGAGAGTGGAGTGGGTAGTGAAGTGGAGCATGGTGGCAGCCTCTCCTGTGGGTCAAACAAGGCAGTCACCAATCTGGAGAGGGTTCTTCATGGTAATGGTTTGGCCAATCTATGTTTTATAGTGATGGAAGGTAGAATTAATTAGGAATGGATCTTCTTTCAGTTAAGCAAAGGACAGACGTGTACAGATTTGGGGGAATAGGGGATGGTAGATATGTGAGTCAAGTTATTTATTATTATCTAAAGTAACTTTGGCACCCAAGCAAAGTTGTTAGAATATCTTCATTTTGGAAAGGTTAGGCTTGCCTCCTTCCCCAAAGACTGAAAGTTACATTTACAATAAGCACTCTCCTTTTATTCTGAGAATTTTTATCTTGAGCTTCTAAGCCTTTCCTATCTTCTTATTTTGTCATCCTTGTAGCATCCTCCTGAGAGTCCAAAGTGGGTTTAGCCCGGTTTCAATTTCCATCATATTCTCCCAGGTTCAAAAAGAAAGCCTAAGGTTGTCTGGGAGTCTATAAAAGTATAGTGGAATTTAAAGGTTTTAAGTAGAAACTTACATAATTTAACATTCTTGTCTTCCCTGTCCTGTCTATACCTCTCTTGGTGGAAATGAGAGAACGGGACTAAGAAAAATAACTTCAGCTATTCAGAATCATAGATTTTAGTTCTAGTTTTTTTTACTATGCTCAAAGTATTTTCACTTAAATGCTGATTTATTTGATCTGCTTAATTTTATAAGCTAGTTAGGACAGCTATCAAAGACTGAATCTAAAATAGCAGAAATCTGAGATCCTGACCCACTTCACAACATGATAAACCCAAGAGCAGAACCCAGGCTTCATGGTATTCAACAGATAAAGAAAGATAGGCAGTGTGGCAGAGTGGATGGAAATATGACCTCATTTAAATAGATAATATAAATTGTATAAAATGACTCATTCGGCTTTATATATACTCGATTTCACTCTTCATTAGTTCATTCTGTTCCTACTAGTTTTTTTATTCCATCTCTTCTACCATTTTAATATTCCATTATGTTCTTATACCATAATCTGTTCAGTCATTCCCTAAATATTGAGGGAACTCACTTGGTTTCCATTTCTTTGCTTCAGCAATAATGACAAAAGAAGATGCTGCTATAAATGTTTCTCTGCATATAGGTTCTTTCCCTCCTTCAGTCACTTTGGGTTGCAGTCCACATAGTACTGCTTCTGTGTCAAAGGTATTTAAAGTTGAGTGCTTTTTTAAGTAGAGTTCCAAATTGCTTTTAATCTGGACATCTTCTTAGCTCTGCCATCAGACATCAAGGGGTCTACTTTCCCAAAGTCCCTCAAACAACTGTCACTTTCCTGTTTTATCATCTTTTTGATCAGGTAAGAAGTCAGAACTGGCAAAAAAATCTTCACTTCTTTTATGACTATGAAGGGAGGGAAGGAGGAGGAAACAAACATTTATTAAGCACCTAGTATGGCTAGGCACTATGCTAAGTGCTTCATAAATATTTTAACAACCTTGGGGGGTGCTACTATTAACTGTTGAAGAAACTGAGAGCCATAGATTTTTGGATTTATTTACTGATTAAGAGATAATCAAGGTGAAGTGACTTGCCCAAAGTCACACAGCTAGTAACTGTCAAACGTCTGAGGTCGGATTTGAACTGTGATCTTCCTGACTCCAGTGCCACTGCTCTATGCACCGCACCACCTAACTGCCCCTGCCTATGCATTTTAAATAACTTGGCCAAGGATACACTGCTAGTGTCTGAGGTCAAATTTCAATTCAAAACTTCCTAACTCCAGGCCCAGCACTCTACCCACAGGGCTACCTACTTATTTCTGTTAGTGATTTGGATAATTTTTTCACATAATTCCTGACTGCTTGAATTTCTTCTTTGAAGGTTATCTTTATGTCCTTTCACCAGTTATCAATTGGGGAATTTTTCTTGTTATAATACATTTATAACAATTCCTAACATAGCTGAGATATCAGACCTTTGTCAGAGAAATTTGCTGCCAAAATTTTCCCCATTATCATTGCCCTTCTAACACATTAATGTCTGTACAAAAACTTAACAATTTCATGTGAACAAAATTATCCATTTGATCTTTTGTGAGCCTTTCTTTTGCTTCTTTGGTCAAGTCTCTTCCACCATCCATCACGGGAAAAATTATTTCCTTATTGGTTTCTTTAATTTATTTATAATATGACTTTTCACATATAGGTCATCCATCCTTTGGGAGCTTAATATGGTATATGGAATGAAATATTGGTCTATATCCAATTTTTGCAAGAATTCATTTCAGTTTTTACAGCAGTTCCAATCAAATATGAAGTCCTCATACAGTTATTTGGAATCCTTAGGATTGTCTAACACTATGTGGCAATTTTATTTGATGCTGAGCTTGAGAATTTAATTTGTTTAACTTCTGTTTGTTTGTTTGTTTGTTTTTAACTAATATCAAATATGTGGTAGAACTCTCTGAGACCTGGTACTTCAGGACTTCCTTCTTTCCATCTGTTTCCATTCTTTCTCTTGAGATTTTTAAACTTTTGCTCCTTCAGATGAATTTTGTCATTTTTCTTCGTAGCCCTATAAGGTAACCCATTGGTAGTTTGATATGGCACTGAATCTATGAACTAATTCAAGAAATATTTTTATGTTTATTATGTTGCTGCCATCCAAATGTTAGCTATTAATCTCTTGCCAATTATTTAGGTCTACCTTTATTTCTGCAAAGAGCATTGTATAGTTGGAAACACAATCAGGGCAACATAAGATCTAGTAGCTTCTACATTAATGAGTCAAAGGGTGTGTATATAATATTCCAGGGGTCAAAGGAGCTAGAATTAAAACCAAGAATCACTTACCCAGCAAAACTGAGTATAATACTTCAGGGGAAAATGGTAATTCAATAAAATAGAAGACTTTCAAACTTTCAAACATTCTTGATGGAAAGACAAAAGCTGAACAGAAAATTTGACAGGGCTTTCCAGATTGAGTGGATATATATTATGGAGGCATCAAAAGGCAAGCAATGGAGTTTGTATTTTTTACAAGAGGGAACTGGGGACATATTATAAACTTATCATAAGTCAAAGAACATTTCCAAACCAAAGCTATACTAGGTGGGATGCACATTCAAAAATTTTTGCTGCCCTCAAGGAACTTACATTTTAAAGGAAAGATATATAAAAATTAGTATGTTCAATATAAATGCAGAATTAATGTTGTTATTGTTTGTCTTTCATTTTCAAAAAGGACCAGTGACATCATGGGTGTAGTCTTAAAGGGGAAGACACTAGGAAGTGTGGTGGGAGAGTCTTCTTGGAAAGCAGTGTTCTCTGTCATGAAAGATAAATATCTTTCTAAAAAACAATATTTTAAATGGTCCTTATAGTGGCATGCTCTGTATTGTGTCCTTGATGGTTGCCTCTTTGATTTACCTCTAATTCCAGCTTTTTTCTTAGAATGATCTCCAATTATTTTTTTCTCAAAGGAGTCTCATAGTTTCATCATCACCACTTAATATCTGTATTCTTTCAACAGCCTCCTAACTGATCCCTCTGCCTCCAGATTTTCCTTTCTAATGATATGTCAATGTTTCCTCTAATGGATATGAATGTGCTTCCTTAAGGCTACAACAATGAAGGGTAAGCTTTGGAAAGTCCTAACAAGTTGCAAAAGTTTCAATTATGATCTAGAACAGGGCATTAGGGGTTATCTAATTAGGGGAGGGGATAGACAATGGATGATGATCCAAGAAAAGAGACTGAGAAGGAGTAAATGAACAGATAGGAAAAGAATTGGGGGGGAAGTTGCAGGCATACCAAGAAGAAAAGGGTGGTAAACTGCATCAAATGCTGGGTATTTATAATTTTTAGCTCTCTTTAATGACAATTTTATCCTTCAAATGATCAGTATGGGAAAGAATATACACAGATTTCATATGTGTGTATGTATGAAACAGATACAAATGCAGACTATATTCAAATATGTGTCTGCATCTAAATATATGGAAACATTCTATAAATATGTGAATAGATATATAGTCAGATAGAGACTAGATCTATGATTTCATTGGCATAGTGGAATTCCATGTGAGGACATTCTTTCCATCAATATGAGTAGGCATCTCTTCTATAAGCTAGAGCATGAGAGTTACCCCGAGCATTAAGAGGCTCAAGACTTTTTCTAAGACCATAGAATAATTATATGTCAGAAATAGGACTAAAATTATTTTTTTTTACTTTAAGGCTGTCTACCTATCCACTATGCAACACTGTGTCCCATTTTTGTGTGCTTTTCTACCTCTTCTCTCCTTCCTCAGGCTTTTATCCCCTTTATCCCCTTCATCTTGTTTCCAGTTGCTATAATAAATGTTGTCCATGATTTTCTTTTAAAATATTCTGGTTTCCTTCAGAATTTCTACTTCCTTTACTGTAATATATAACAAGGTACCCACCTAACCCAGGAGGGGAAAACTTACCCTGCCCCTGTGTCATCCTTTCTCATAATTTCAGGTCAAATCAGATCTATGCACTTGGTAGCCTACACTGTTTTAGACTCCAACAGTTCCTCATGTACTTTGTAAAATAGGATTCAAAAGAGATGATGACACCAAAGAGTTTTCTACTGGGGAATCAGGAAAGAATGCAAAAGCATGCATAGCTGACTCGTACACTAGTACACAATCCAAAGTCTTCCAATGAGGTTGAAGAATCAAAGGACATGTTCAAAGTTAGGACCACTCTTTTGCCTAGATTTTAAGCTTCTCCAGGTGCAGAGCTACTTGTGTCTTTATTTCATTTTGTTGTCAATTCCTGCACTATGATCTGCACAGAATCAGTGGGTGATGCATTTTTGTTTCATGAGAAAATCCATGGAGGATATTTCTCAGCAGTTTTACTCAAATAAAGGCTTTCACCTATATCATGAACATAATTCAGATCCATAGCTATAACTAAGCTTGAGTCAACAGGGCTTCATCTCAGGGTGCTAGAATTTTCTCCTCACTGATATCATTTGCACATTCTATTCAAAAGAAACAATCTTAATATGTAGTTAGGAAATGTCATTTTAGTCTAACCTGCATTCAAGATTATCTAGATGATCACCCTTCCTGCCTTCTCTCAATTCCCAAAACTATACTATTCTCATAGTTCCCCACCATAATCACCAGTGAATTTACCCAGGCAAAAAATATAACTCTGATCATATTTCTTTTGTAAGGGAAATAACTATATAGAGATGATATGGAAAGGCTTTTGATATATCCTGCATCTTTCTACTTTTCTCCAGCCCCATTTTTTGATGAGAAAGAACTAATTTGCATGTTAATAAAAAATTTAAAAATAGCGATTCCCTGAGAACTATATGAATAATTAAACAGTAGTATGGTGGAAAATTCAAGAAAAGAACTACCAAAAAACTGTCAGTTTGTGAATCAAAACACTCAGAAATTCAGTCTGGTACACAGGCTGTGAGAGACCTTTGAGAAATTCCATCCTATTTATAGCAGAGGTTCCAGAGCATTCCCCTTCTTCATATTAAGTAACAGAATTACAAATGTAGTCCTAGCATTTTCTAGTATCCATGGATCTTGCCAAGGAGAAAGAACTGATCCCAAACCAAAGCAATGGTACAGAGTCACTGCTGCTTGGAGGAAAGAAAACCAAAAAAAAATCATAGAGGCATATGAGTGATAGAGAGAAAGGCAATCAGTTTTGACTGATTACAAGCCCGAAACACATGTGGAGGACAAGGTCTGAAGGAGACGATGCTGAAATGGAATAGACATTTGTGGAGGCCCCTGGGAATTGGGACATACAGTCTCAAAGGACTGTCCCAGCAGTATCAGCCAGGACAAAAACTAGCTCATGAAAGAGATGTCATTAGTTCTCTTAGCAGAAAGAGGCCATCAGAGTCCCTGGAACTCTAAGACGTTCTGAAACTACTCAGGGGAATACTTAGATTACTTCCCATCAATGCATGATGCCATATTTCTCTAGGAAAGTTTTCTAGGAAAGATTTCATACTTGGAAAATTAGTATGGCACAGTGCACAGACCTGGAATCAGGAAGATCTAAGTTCAAATTGTGTTCAAATTATTTACTAGCTAGGTGACCCTGGGCAAGTTACTTAATTCTTCTCAGCCTTAATTTTCTTATCTGTAAAATAGAGGCAAGTATTACATCTTCTTCAAGGTGTTGTATAGATCAAATGAGATATTAAAAGCAAAGTAGTTAGTAAGTCTTAAAGCAATATTGTAAATGCAAGAAATATCTAGTTTCCTGGGTGTGTCTGGCTAATGAAATATAGGATGCAAAACTTTATTGTCTCGAAATGTAACACAGAGGAGCCATGGTACAGTGGAAAAAGAGACAGATTTGAAGTTGGATTAAAATTCTCTAGTACCTATTCTTAAGAAACTCTGATATCATTAAAGCATAAATGTAGCACTAGAAGGGACCTAACAGGTCTTCAAGTCCAACCTTCACAACTGAGAGATGAGGTTAAATGATTTATCAAAGATCATCATATGAGATTAAAATGATTGAGAAAATCTAGTCAGAACGTTAATTTCTAAAATTCAACAATTCTAGTGCCATGAAGGCTGTGATAGACCTTAAGAAATCATGTAATGCTAGCTCATTCATTTGACAAAAAATGGAACTCAGGCCCAGAAAGGATAAATGACTCATGTCAGTGTCAGTGTGAATTTCAACCATTCTCTTCTCATGACATTGCCAGTGTTTGTTCTCTTAACCCTGAACAGAAGCACCTTGTTCATGATTGTTTCCCATATGTGAAAATTCTCTCTGTATAGAATAAATATCATTTGGTGACTTTTTGAAAAGAGCTTCTGTAGTTTAGAAATATCATTTGAAATAAATGACCTGGCTGTTGCCAAGGCAACGATGAAAAAAATTAATGCAAAAAAGTCTAAATTATGAGCATCTGAGGTCTGTGATGATATATAATATATATATATATATATATATATATATATATATATATATTACCACCCCCTGCAATTTAGTAAGGATTTATATTCAAAATGTGGAATATTCATTTCAGAACATATATTACATATGGAAATAGAGAAAAGGATTTTTAAAATACATTAAATGTTCAACCAGAGATTGGATTAATGCTTTAATATCTAATACCTAAGTCATGCTGTGTGACAAAGCTACAAACCTCTTAGCCAGCCAAAAATAGCTCTTTTTCTCCTCTAGCTACCTATGTCTCCTTTTATATACTAACTCTGAAATCCTGCCAAAGTGCCAACCCATCTTGGAGCTTCTGGAGATGTGACCTTTGTTAGAAAAGGAGAGCTTTCCACAGGTAACACTCTTGGAAAATATCAATACGTGAGGAAGGTAGTATCTAGTTTGAGAATACATGCCTCATCGGGGGATATGACTCTCAGGCATATTTAACTTAGCCATTCAAATCCAGCATGTCTAAAATCATAGCTAATGCCCTTTAATAAAATCCTGATTGCCACTTATTCTGAGAAAGCCAGGAACCTCCTCACTATGTTTCAAAAAAGAGATATCAGGATTATCAGTTTAGAGCTAGTTAGGATCTTTGAAGTTGACTGATGAACAAATTGTGATATGAAGTGATTTATTCAAGGTCACATAGGCGAAGTGGAATAGTGAAGACAGAATTGTGGCAAAGCAGTGAGGTAGAAAGAGTGACTAGAAAGCTCACTTCAGAGTCAGGATAATCTAGATTCAAATCCAGCTTCTTATATACACTAGTTGTATAGTGACTTAATCTCTCAGAGTACAGGGAACCTTTCTGAACTGTCTGTAAGGTGTTAGTACACATGGGTAGCCCCTTCCTTGGGATTCCCTTATAACAATGAAATCATAGATGCTGTAGAATTCCATGCTTCACACAAAGAGTAAATGACAGCCCTGTAATCTCAGTCTAGGAACTCTGATGCCAAATCCCAATATGCTTTCTGTTGTGCTAGGGATGTGAGTGGGGAGTACATCCTTTAAGTTCTCTAGAGATGGATATCACTTAGGTTTATAAAGGCATAGAGTCCAAACTTGATTTTTAGAATGTGTGGGTTCAAATTCCACTTCTGACACTTAATAACCTAAGACAAGTCAATTAGGCTCACTGTCCTCAGTTTCCTTATCTGTAGTACTGTATCTAGGTACTCAGTGGTTGAGATCACAGGGGCTGCTGATCTGAGGGAATTCCTGTCCTTTACCTTTCATTGTGGGTGGCCCTAGGTTCATTGCTCTGAGTTTGTCTGATTTTTCGAGAGCAGAACTAGGCTCCCCAGTTCTCACATTCAGATAGGTACTCAAAGCTTAAAAACCTTACCTAGTAGGGGAGAAAGATTAAGAAGGTACACATGAATCAGATATTAAACAGGTTTCTACTGAGAGAAAAGGAAGACAAACTAAAGGGAATAACAGACTGATCAGAGCAGAATCTATTATACTATCACTTACCATCACATATTAACATTATCATATTAGTACAGTCATTTGAGAGACTTTTATTCATGCCTCATTGAAACATTCACAGCTTTATTTTTCTTTTTTTGGAGGGCTACTACCTAATTATTTCATGTTTCACTTCTACTGAGCAGTCAGATGAAATACCACATTAATACAAAGATGATTTGTTTCTGTGGGGGCCTTCACCTCTCTATGATGATGATGTTTCCCTAGGTACTAAGTTTATTCTGTTGTAACTACAGTTAACCCCTCTGGTCAATACTGAGGCTACTGCCTTGATAGCATCCCATGACCCTATGAAATTCACAAGGGCTATTGAGGGGATATTGCTTCTCCATCACCTAATTGGAGACGGAAGTAGGACAAAAGAGAGACAGATCTTTCCTAATCACTGTCTTAGATAGATCATATGGTAACTGATATGTGGGGATGGTTAGAGAATAAAGCTCCTACTATTTATCCATCCATCTCCAGAATACAATTTTGATTTGTTTACTCTCTGAAGCCAGAAAAGGAAAGAAGTGCTGAGAGACAGGTTGCCCTTTTAGCACATCAAGTATTTTGCTCCAGCAGCCAATTAAAAGGCTTCATCAATATGTCCATCAGGAAAGTCAGATGAAATACAACCAGGTCCTGGCAGAGTGGGTTGTAGAAGTGGGGAGTTCATATGCTTGACTTAAATGCTGACTGAATATATCCTAGAAGGGCAGAGTGCTATTGGGGTCAATACATGTAAAATAAGGATAATAAGTCAGTAAACAGTCATTAAATGCCTACAGTGAGACAGGCAGTATGCTATGCACAGGAGATAACAAAGAAAAAATGGGTAGTCCTCCATCACTACCTCACAGAATAATGGGGGAGGGATAACATACAAATAACTAATTGAGGGGTAGTCTCAGTGGGATGGCACTAAGATTAAAGGGGATTGGGAAAAGATTCTGGCAGAAGGTAAGAATTTATCTGGGACTTGAAGGAAATCAGGAAGCAAAAATAAGTAAGAGAATATTCCAAACTTGGGAGATAAGGTTTGAAAGCCAGGGAAAAATGCCTGAGAGGAGTCTTGTGTTCAAAGAGCACAATACCTAGAGTCCCCCTCTTGAGGTACTCCTATGAAGCTCAAATGAAATGATAGAGCGTTTTGTAGCTCTTGAGGGACTATACAAATACATGTTATTCTTTTGCCTTTTCCTACAGTGTCCTGCTTATATAGGGGTCTAATAAATGTGTGTTACACTGAAGCCCCGAAGGACCTCAACATGTTGCTTTCCTTTTATTACTACCGTTGTCTTCATCTTTTTTTCATTCTGGAACAACAAAGAAACATGGTCTTCAGTTATGCTCTTCCAAGGCAGGGAACCATCTTGAAAAGGAGGCAAAAGCATGAAAAGGAAGGATTCATTGAGATGACTTGGGAGAACACCAAGTGGGTAGTCACATCTCCATAAATTACACCTCATGAACTTATGTAGTCTAGCAACCAAATCATGTGTTGGAAGATAGGACCATTTTTAGCATTTTCACAAATATGACTAATTATGAGGTTGGATTTTTTTTCCTTTCACACACAAGCCAACTGACTAGCATACCACCATGCCTCTGGGGGTGTTTTTCTAAAGGAGTTCCTTCAAAATGATATTTATAAAGCAAACACTTTACTTTTCTGCACTCCCAGCAGGTCTTTAGAAGGATTTCCATAGACAGTGTGTTCCCAGGCAACTGGAACAAAAGAGATATGGGTTCCTAATTGTGTATGGCAGAGGCAAATGACCCTCCTGATACTGTCCTTGTATTGGAGAATGTGAGGGATGATGCCTGCAATTTCTTCAGCTTATTTGTAGGATATAGCTCCAGGTCTGGGGAACTAATGTTGAGCTCTATAAATCATTCAGCAACCTTGGTGTGAAGGTATTAAATCAATGTAGGGAAAGAAAAGGCAAGCGGCTCAAGAGGATTTGTAACTTTAGACGTGGCAGCTGTCCGGCATTAACACTCACATCTATAGACGATAAACCACGGGGCTCAATGATATAGAGATAGGGCCTTTGGAGACATGGAGGAGGGGAAAGAAGGAGGAAAGGAGGGAGACATAAAGTGGGAACAGAAAAGAAGGAAGAAAGGATGTAGAGAGAAAAAGATAGAGAGAGGCAAAGACATGAAGAGAGCAGAGCAGAGAGAAGAGAGAAAGAAAATCAAATAGTGAATAAGAGAGGAGAAAGGGTGAGAACAATAGATTGGTGTATATGTACTTGTGGTGGGGTGGGAAAGGAAAGGAAGAACAAGAGGTAGAGGGAAATAGGAAAGAGGCAGAAGGGAGGAGAAAAGTCAGGGGGAAAAGAGTAGAAGAGTATAAAAAGAGACAAGTAGAGAAAGTGGAGAAACGATGAGAGACATGATAAGTAGATATTCTAATATATTCTCTCAGGAAATATGTTTTTGGAGAAGTTCTACACACAAACAAAAAGTATGCTGCCAGAAAACCCTTTAAAAATAATTTCTGAATTGATAGGTGAGCAATGAAAAACTGACCTCAATGAAAGGTATTTTTTCCTAATCTTGTATAGAAATTAGAGCAAAAGACAAGACTTTCACAATTCTAGAAAAGGAAATTAAAGCCCTTAACTTCCCAGTTAAGTTTTCCCACAAATGTCACAGGTAGTACATAATTACCAGAACCAAGATTCAGCCCAAGTTTTCTAACTGTAAAAAATACAGTGAATTTTCCAC
Organism: Potorous gilbertii; assembly: GCA_028658325.1. Classification (NCBI taxonomy): domain Eukaryota; kingdom Metazoa; phylum Chordata; class Mammalia; order Diprotodontia; family Potoroidae; genus Potorous; species Potorous gilbertii. Next base: position 212,059,915 of record CM053770.1, read on the forward strand.
TACTTGAGGCAAACCCACTCAGATTTTCTTCCCACTGCTGAGTAGGAGAGGCATTGACCTAGGTCATGGTCCTATTGGGCAGTGAAGTGTGTTTCTTTATCCATCTGCTCTTTTGTTTCAGGCTCAGAAGTTGAGGTGGTTGTCTTTCTTGCCAAGACTAATAACCCCTCCACCTGTTCTTCTGATGACCTTGCCTCTTGGCTCTCTCTGAGTCTTGCTCCACTGATCAATTCCTCCTGTTCTTATGCACAGTATCTCCCTTTTTATTCCTTTATCTCATATTAAAATGTATCTTCTCGTCTTCTCTACCTGCTGAAATCCTTCTTTCTGTTAAAGGTTCACCTTAGCTGATGCTTCATCATCAAATGTTCCTTCCCCCATTGAATTTTGTTAAAAGACTTTATACATTTCATTTTCTTTCATTTTATCTACCATAGGTCATTATATTTACTTCTGAAAGTCTAATCAGTCTAACAAATTATAAATTCCTGGAAGGCAAGGACTGTAGTTTTCCTTCTTCTTCCTTTTCTTTTTAAATCCAAGGTATATACCACAGTACTCTCACATTAAAGGTACTTAATAAAGGTTACTGAGTTGAAATGGGTTTGTCAGGGTCAGCAGTTTGGCTCCCCTTTGTCTCCACATTGCCCAAGTTCTGTTAGCCTCTTCCATTTTAGCCAATGCTAAATTTAGGGCACTGTCCAAGGTTCTGAGGATACAAGAACAAAAATGCCAAGGAGTCTACTCATATTCTACTAAGGGGATACAATATTCACATAAGTAAATGCAAGATGATTTGAGGAGTGAGACAAACCTAGACATCTAAGTGGATAAATAAAGGCTATCCATAGGACATGACAGCTGAAGAAAACTAAGAATTCTAAGAGACAGAGATTAGAAAGTAGGAAAAACAGGTGGAAAGAATATGTGTAGGCTTTTGTAAATACTTTCCATGATGAATTACATCCCTGCAGTCTCACAAATGTCTAAGAGTAGAACGAATATCTAGTCCTGCTGTGTTTTATTTGCTAATTTTAATAAATAATTTCATAAAATAGAGTAATTTAAACTTTAATAGCCTCTTCACATGAGACATCTTTTCTAAATGTACATCAAAGAATAGGAACTAGACTTGTGATTTGCATGTTATGTCAACTCCCAAGTGAAGAAACTCTCCCTACCAATGAAAAGTCAGCTCCATCCATTTCTGCAATTTATAATCTTAGAGAATTATCTAAAAACTGGGAAGTTGAATATGTTGCCCAGGGTCATATAGATAGTATGTGTCAGAGGTGAGATGTGAATACAGTGTCTTCCTTGTTTCAAGACTACATTGCTATTCTCTCCACCATACAGTATATAAACCAAAATCATAAAAAAATATACTGTGATAAGCATGGCTATACAGACAACTTTGTTTAAAAAAAATTCATTGGGTCTCCATTCCCTCATCTATAAGACAAGAAAGTTGGACTTGTTTACTTCTAAAGTCCTTTGCTACTCTAAATTTATGATGCTATGAACAAAATCTGATCAGGTGCATATTTCAACAATTTAAAGTGAAGGCATGAATTCAGGATATTTTGATGTCAGCTTCCATAGGTTGCAAGAAAAATAAAAGAGATAACCATACATATTATCACAAATAAGGAACTCACATACTAATGGTGAAGTTTTGAATTAATACAACTACTTTGGAAAACCAAATAAATTTATGCAAATAAATTAACTGAAGTGTCTATGATCTTTGAATTCTCCAGTGGACAGTTTCTTTATCTGTAAAATGAAGGAGTTACACTACTAAGGATATATCCTAAGAAGGTCATTGATAAAAAGAAAATGTCCATTAATACCATAATATTTATAGCAACATGTTTTTGTGATAGCAAAAAAACAAACAAACAAACAAAAAACCTGGAAACAAAGAACATGCCCATGGAATGTCTAAGCACATTGTGATACATGAATGTAATGAAATATTACTGAACTGAAGGAAACAATGACCATGAACAATAAAGAGAAGCAGGGAGGGACTTAAATGTACTGATGTAAAGTGAAGTGAACAGAGCCAAGAAAACAAGACACAATATCTAGAAGAATGGAAATAGAAAGAATGACCACCCCAAAAACAAAAAAACAATGTTGCAAAACTACAAAAACTAGCATGGCCCCAAAGGGGAAAAAACATGGGAAGACATCTCTCCCACCACTTTATCTAGAATGCCCTATTAGAGAGATTCTTCAAATCCTCTTAGGAAAAAAAAATCACTTGATGGGGGTAGAGTTGTTGGCACCTATATCTCTCCAGAAAGTGGTCTATGAACCCATCTGGGATGATGTAGGGTGTGACCTACATGGTTTCTTCTTTTTAAGACAGAATTCATATTTTATAAATTAACAATATCAAAATGTGTTTATCCATGTATCCATCTGGCTGCCCATAACAAAGGGAGGCAGGAATCAAATTTTGTTAAAATTATAACATGCCCATCACAGGCATAATCTAGAGGTTCATTGGAAGCATTCAGGTCTTGATTGGGGCTCATTGGAAACAACTGAACAATCACCACTGCAACAAATGAATTAAAATAATGGATTTTTTTTTCTCGTGGCCAGTTTCTGCTTATGGATATAATGAGTGAAGGTGGGTTGGTCTTCTAAATGTCATTATGTGTATTTTAAATTAACTTTTTTACTAACAAAACTGTTTTCTTTCCCTTCCTCTCTGTAACATCATTGGAAAAATAAACAACAAAAATAAACTCAAAATCCTGGTAACAATTTTCAATTTTGCATAGTCATATTACATATAGACATAGATATATGTGTCTGTGTCTTATCTACAATTATATTTAATGTATACGACTCATCCATCCCTCCCTGATGGGCATCCCCTTAGTTTCTATTTTTTTGCCACCACAAAAAGAGATGCTATAAATATTTTATGTTAATGAAGATCACAGTATACCTCAGTGTGCAGGAAATTGAAACCTCATTAAATTAGCTGAATGGTGCACACACTTCAGGCTAGGGGAACTGGACCACAGGGATGATTATTTCCACCCAATTCAGTCTAGTTTTAAATTAATAACTCTACTCTTGCAACCACAAGTCCTCATATAGTTATTTCCAATATGTCCTTATTCAACTCTGGGCCTTAATTGGCTAGTGCATCAGACTATAATGCTGCCACGCCACTCAGTGTCACCCAAGCTGACTCTAAGATTTCCCTGTGACTGAATATGGTTTTGAAAATATGTTAAATGAAAGAGAATATAGTCAGCCAAGATGTTTTATAATTTAAATTTTATACGTATCCAAGGTCAAATTTGTGGTCAATATTGAAAAATAATGTTTATGTTGACAGTGATCAAAGGTCTTAGAAATATATTTGACCTAAAGGGATTAATGTCAGAAACATAGTACAGGAAGGTCAAAGAGAGAAGGAAATGTCCCATAGGTGTAAAGTATTTGTAGTGGTAATTTTTGTTGAAAAAACACTGGAAGCAAAGTGATTTGTGAATGTCTAAAATAATTCACACTATGCGAGTGTAACATTATTTACAGCACAAAAAATTACAAATATCAAGAATACAGAAAAATAGGGAGATGTTTATGTTCTAACACAAAGTAAGCAAAATCAGGAGATCAGTTTATGTGATGATCAGAATAATGTAAAGGGAAACACTTTTGGAAATATTCAGAATTTCGGTCAGTCAAGGGATCTATTATGACATCAGGGAACTGATGGGAAGGAACTCCAAATGGTAAGTAGAGAGGTGGACTAGAGGTATGGAATATGATCAAAGTACTGATGCATTTTGCTTGACTGTACTAATTTGTTACAAGTAAGGGTTCATTGAGGAAGTGATATTTTGTAAAAAGGAAGTGCTGGTGTAAAAAAAAGAAAAGAGCAATAAAACACTATATATGTGTGTATGCATGTATGCATTTATATGTGTGTATATGCATACACATAGATATGTGCACATACATATATGAAGTTTGTATGGATAGATATATATGTATTAGACATTTATGCAAGATGCAGCACTCAGGTTTAAATTATGTCCAAAAGGACATGATGGTGTAGTGCACAGAGTGCTGGACTCAAAGTAGGGAAGAACTGAGTTCATATCTTGTCTAAGATCCTTACTAACTGTGTGATACTGAGCCAATAACAATCTCCTTTAGTTTCAGTTTGCTCACCTACAAAATGAAGATGTCCTCTAAAATCTCTTCTAGTTCTCAATCAAAAATTCTATGTTCTTAATTTAATAGCTGTGCAATTCTCTGTTCATCATTTTGCTTTCCTGTGTCTCAATTTCTTCATTTATAAAGAAGCAAAACTAGTTATCTAAACTCCTTTCCAACTTGAAAATCTCCCTATTGGAGTAGATACAGTTTACATGAAAAAGTACTTGGGATTTTATTTGATGGCAAGTTGCAACATGAGTCAATAGTGTAATATAACTGCCAAGAAAAAGGAAACAATCAATTATATTATGTCTACAAAGAGAGAATTAATATTCCCTCAGTCTCTGTTCTGGTTAGATTACATCTGAAATATTGTATTTAACTCTGATGGCCACATTCTTCTTTTATACCCACTTAATAGTATTTTTTCCAATTACATGTAAAGATAGTTTTCAAAATTCACTTTGATAAGATTTTGAGTTCCAAATGTTTTTCTCCCTCCCTCCCTCACCGGTACTCTTCCCAAGACAACAAACAATCTGCTATGGTCATATAATCATATTAAACATATTTCCACATCAGTAATGTTGTTAAAGAAGAATCAGACAGAAAGAGGAAAAAAACATGAGAAAAAAAGAGGAAATATTATGCTTCGATCTGTATTCAAACTCCATAGTTCTTTCTCCGGATGTAGACAGCATTTTTCTTCATGGGTCTTTTGGAAATATCTTAGATCTTTACAGTGCTTAAATGAGTGAAGTCTAACCAAGTCAGTCATTGTGTCATATTTGTTGTTACTGTGTAAAATGTTCTCCTGTTTCTGCTCACTTCACATAGCATCAGTTCATGTAAGCCTTTTCAGATTTATTCTTCTGAAATCTGCCTATTCATCATTTCTTGTAGAACACAAATATTTCATCACATTCATATACCACAACTTGTTCGGCCATTCCCCCATTGATGGACATCCCCTCTCTTTCCAATTTTTGGTCACCACAAAAGAAGCTGCTATATGAACCTGTCAATCCTTTTCTCTTTTTTTATAATCTCTTTGGCATACAGACCTAGTAGTGATATTGCTGTATCAAAGGGTATGCACAGTTTAATAGTCATGCAAGCATAGTCCTAAATTGCTCTCCAGAATGGTTTGATCAGTTCACAACTCCACAAACACTGCATTAGTGTTTGAGTTTTCCCACATCTCCAACATTTATCATTTTCCTTTTTTTCATATTACCCAATATGATATGTGTGAGGTAATACCTCAAAGTTGTTTTAATTTGCATTTGTCTATTCAACAATGATTTAGAATATTTTTTATATGACTACAGATAGCTTTACCTTCTTCATCTGAAAACTGCCTATTCATATCCTTTTACCATTTATCAAATGGGGAATGACGTATTCTTAAAATGTGACTCAGTTTTTCATATATTTTAGAAATGAGGGTTTTATCAGAGACACTGACTATAAAAATTGCTTCCCAGATTTCTGCTTTCCTTTTAATTTTGATTGCACTGATTTTCTTGTGCAATTTTTTTTATAATTTAATGTAATCAAAATTGTCCATTTTGCATTTCTTAATGTTCTCTATCTCTTGTTTGGTCACAAATTCTTCCTTTCTCCATAGATCTGACATTTTAGGAGAGACATTGAAAAGTAAGGGCAAGAAAAGCAACTCTTAGAAAGATATGATTTAAAATTATTTTGTATAATGAAGACTTAAGAGAAATAAGAATATTTGCTCCAGAGAACACAGATTTAATGAGGTGATGGTCAGAGGAATAGAAAAAATTACAAATGATATGTGCTTCCAAGAATTTTTTAGGGCTGCCATTTGGAAGAGAGATTAAACTTCTTTTTGTGTCCCAGAAATTCAGTATAGAAGCACGGACTGAGAGAAGGAAGTGATCTTAATTGTCATCTAGTTCAATCTCCTCACCTCAAAGATGAGGAAACTTAAGTTAAACTAGCTTGAATGACTTGTCCAAGGTCACACAGGTGTCATAGGTGATTGGAACAGAGGTCCTCTGATTTGAAATAAAGCATGCTTTCCACTGCATTATGTTGCTATTTTTAAATGGTAGAATGTATTGGGGCATGTATTATTTGTTTCATTAAGCAACCAATGTCTGGAATCCAGTCATTGAGAATGTACTTGCCAAGTGTAGCTTTTGGTTGCTTTCTCCCAGACTATGGCAGGAATCCTACCTCAAGTTATTCCTTATGCTAAGTCATCTATTCTACCAGTTGGATTGATTTACAGAAAAAAAAATTAATAAGGTCTAATCATGTAATCCCCTTTCACCACTCAATAAACTTTCAATGACTCTGTATTACCTCCAAGATAAAATATAATTTGCTCTTTTTGGCATTAAAAGTTCTTCAAAATATGGTTTCTATATACCCTATCAATCTTGCTATGCATTACTGACCTTTATGAACACTGCAATTTAGCTATACTTAGCACATGAAACACCACATCTCCTATTCCCATGCCTTTATACTGACTGTCCCTCATGCCCAAATTTGGAGCATCCACCCCAAATATTCACAAGGATTATCTGTGCCCAACCTGTGGTACAGCATTCCAAGCTCATATTGGTCTGATAAGTCACAGTTGGATACAATGGAACTTCACTATATCATGGTGATGTCATTTTGATCCTCTGAAAACAGACAACAACCAACCAACCCTCATGCCCAGAATGCACTCCCTCCTAACCTCTACCTCTTGGAATGTCAAACTGAGAAGTAAGGATAGTATTATACAATACCTGTTCCTGGACAGGAATGGGGAAGGATAGTAAAGACTAGACCTTTCTCTGTTCTGATTTGCAACACTTGGTAGAGAATGCTCTCTATCAATATGCCTGCAAAGCCCAGCAGCCATACTTCCATCTTTCCCTTCTCTACTGCTTCTGAGATCTACTTTCAAGCTTTTCTTCGATATGTTTCCCCCTGTGTCATTGATTCATTACAGCTTTATTCACTAAGTCATGGGTGGAGCTGGGGACATGATTTCCCCACCTCTGCTGCTGTTCAACTCTTAGTTCCCCTTCATTCATCTTAGTCTGTGTTCTTGAAAAGTCTTAGTTTCTCTTTTAAAAATCTATCTGCTTTCAGACTCCAAAGATGATAATGTTCTAAAATCCCTCTTAATGTCAAGGAGGAATGCTTGTCCTTCTGAACAATCCCAATAAGTCAATCCATTTTCAGACCCCTATACTTGATTAATTGCACATGGATTGGTTGAATGGATTACTAGAGGAAACAAGTAAACCAAATGGATAGACATTATGGTGAATGATGTTTGGATGCAAAAAGAGGAGCTGGCTCCTAGCAATTAGAGTTACACAATAGAAGGAAGGAGATATACATTTAATAAGTGTCTGCTATGTGTTGGCCACTGTGCTAAATATTTTACAAATACCGTCTCATTGGATCCTCCCCTGTAAGGTACCTCACCTTGTAAGGTAAGTGTTATTTTTACCCTAACTTTACAGTTGAGAAAACTGAGGCAGATAAAGGTTAAGTGAATAGCCCAGGGTCACTAGTGGATGTCTGAGGCCAGATAGGAGCTCAGGTCTTCCTAATTTCATATCCAATCCTCTGTTCACTGAATCACTCGTCTGCTTCTATTTTATGAAAGTGCTGGTTTTAGAGGCAGGAGACCTATATTTGAATCTTATTTCATATACATTGTCTTTGCAATCTTTATTTTAATAATTAATCAATCTTTATTTTTATTAATTAATTAATAATTAATCAATTAATCTCTTTAGAGTCTCATCATCCTCATCTATAGAATGACAAGAGGGAAGTTATACCGGGAAGTCACCGAGGAACCTCATGGCTCTAAATTCATTATCTACTGTCAAGATCTAGGGTTTCTCTACCAGTTGGAACTGTTCAGACATAATCCAGATGATCGTCTGTTGGGGATATGCAGAAAGACTTTCTATTCAGATAAAGTTTGAACTGAATGATGTCTTTTCTCTTCCAAAATAAAAGAAATGAGAGGAGGAAGATGTAACAGAAGGATCCATTCATGCATTTGGTAGATATTGGATTGATGACCCCTAAGATCCCATCCAGTTCTAATATTTGGAGATTTGATAAATGTATTGAAATGATTTCATACTTAAAATGGATGCATTGGATTGCCAAGCTTCAGAGTTTTTAGAATTGTTTGAAGATTCGGCAAGCAAAGATAACTGTATTGTTTCATCTAGAGAGTTGAACTAGAAAGCATGGCATAGTTTAGAGCTTTTTCATTTGTATTTGACAGCCTGAAAAGTATGTCTTCTACAACGCCCTATAGGACAATATAATTTGGCTTTGTAAGATCAGTGGAGGCAGCAGGAAGATGCCAGCCCTCTATGACAAACATCCAGCCTCTGAGTGCAGAAACCTTTAGTAAGAAACCCAAATCATCACAACTGTCAGGAGGGCACAATAGGGACATAAGTCATCCCAATGGTTCATAAAATGCTAACCATCTGGAGCTTTATACTGGAAGACATCTCCACTGGGATATCCCACTAGCACCTCAAACTCAGCAGTTTGAAAACTAATTTTGTGATCTCTGTCCCTCAAACTACTGCCCCTTCTCACTTCACTGTTGCTATCAATGACCACTATTTAACTTGTGCCCTATGTTTGGGACTTTGGATTTATCTCTGACTGATTCTTTTCCCTTGTCTTTTACATCTAGTCAGATATCAGATACAGTCAATAACATCTTTGGAACATGCTTATCATGAGGTAGCCCCTTTTTTTTTCTATTTTTCCCACCACCACTCTATTTCAGGCACTCATTACCACCTACTTGGACTTCAATAGCTCCTTATATATGGTTCCATCTCCATTTTCTCCATCAATAAAATGAAGAGATTTATTATACAGTCTATGAGAGTTCTTCTAGATCTATATCTTTGATCCTATGGTCTTTTAAACCACCTTTCATTCTGCTTCCAGAATCATTTTTCTTAAGGAGAGATCCTGTTATGTAAGTCTTTCAAGCCCATAATAACTTGTCTCAAAAAAAAATTATAAAAATAAACAACAGGTTGACTATATCTCACAGTATACATATTCTTTCATACCCATTTGTCTTCCATCTCTTCAGGGAAAGGAGTGAGGCACATTTTCTCAGATTTTTCCAAGGCCATCCTTAGTTATGGTAATTATATTCCAGAATTAATTACCAGAAATTTCTATTACTTTTTCAGGTATAACTCATGTTTCTATGCTCCATTTACTCCCTAAACTGTGAACCTCTGGTGTGAATTAATGTCTCTCAACCTTTTCTCAGGCTAGTTTCCTTGCCTGGAATCCCATCACTGAACCTCCTGCTGGATCATTGCCCCACTGAGTTCTTACCACTTGATTAGCTCCCATTTCAAGTGCTACTTGTCCAGGAAGTCTTCCCTGACTCTTCCAAATGGATATGTTATCCTTACACCTCACAAAATACATTGCCATTTCATTCTTTATTGTATTGAAATATGTAACATATGTATATTAGAGTTATATTTGTTGAAGACTTAATCTACTAGATTATAAGCTCCATGAAGGTAGGATGATGTTTTATCTAAACTTGTGTCTCCCTTAATACCCAGTACAATATTTTATACAAAGCCAAAGTTTCGTAGTTTAATTAATAATTATTTTCAAATTTTATTTAATTTGTTAATTATTAAAGGCTGCCCAAGCTATTAATTGTCTGCTAGATACAAAGCATTGTGCTGGGCATTGGAGGAGAAAATGAATTTTGGAAAGACCCTATTCATGACTTTATGGAGTTTACAGTTTAACATATGGTTAATTAGCATAGATTCTAAGGTATCTTTTCTCATAGAAATTCAAATTGGTTGCAGAACCTTGCACTATGTAAAGCCTAAGAATTTTCTTTAAGGAAAATCTCATGCAGAACACAATATAATATGCTACACAGCATATTATAAGAGTAATATTGTATGATGATCAACTGTAAATGACTTAGCTATTCTTGGCAATACAGTGATTCAAGACATTTCCAAAGGATTCACGGAAAAAATGTTGTCCACTTCCAGAAAAAAAACTGATGGAGTTTGAATGTAGATTAAACCATACTATTTTCATTTTTTTTCAGTTGTCCCCTTTGGGACTGTGTCTTCTTTCAAAACATGATTGATATTGAAATATTAACTGAGAACACCTGAGGAGTCTCAAACCTGTTAGTGAGCTAGGAGAGTGTCTGTCCAAAACATGTGAAGACTTCCTCCACTGGAATAGGCAGATGAGAACAATTTGTTCTATTGGCCATGAAAGTGGCTGAAGCAGGTGCTATGGAACTCTAACAGCTTGGTGGGGCATTGAAGATGTCAAAGTCATCCACTGCATCTTGGGCTATTGCCAGTAATCTTGACTTCTGTCTGCTACTGGACTCTGATACTTCTGGAAGATAGAGTGAGACCTGCAACTTCACTCAACTCTACCTCACTTAAATCCAATGCATGTGTGACTCAAAAGACATCAGCCATAAAATTTTACCATTTTTACCCACCTGTGTGGTAAAAAAATTTTTTTTTACCCAGTCCTGGGGTGACAGGCAAGTGACAAGTAGCAGATGTGGATACCTTGGGATATGTACTCACAGTTCTGAACAGGTGGCCCAGTCCATAAGGTCACCTTCTCACCAGACTAAAGTGGAAATGGGATTCAGTAGGCCCCTGGGTATCTGAGAAGCCATTATTAAGGACCACATTGACTACCTCCTAGAAGGGGAAGGGGCTAGAAAAGGTAGTTGAAAAATTATCTGCTTCAAACAATCCTAGCATGCTTGCTATGGTAGGCAAAGATTGCACCCTGCAGTCAAAATGTACATCAAAAAATGCAGAAAAACTTTTGTGAAAGTGATTCTAGTCACCATAGGTACATGGAATGGGTGCATGTATATGGATGACATGAAATCCAGTAGACCTAGAAGATGATCAGCTCTTGTTGTGAGAGAACTCAGTAGGTGTCATATTCAAATAGGAGCCCTGAGTAAGACAACACTGGCTAATGAAGGCCAACTTATGTAAGTTAGAGCTAGATGCATATTTTTCTGGAATGAACAAAGGGAAGGGGAGCACTCTGCAATCAGAACTAATGTAATCAATAAGCTTATATGCCAATGGAATGAACAACAGGCTCATGACAAAGCAATTGCCACTTGCAGGGAAGTGTCATCGCTAGTGCGTATGCTCCCACCATGACAAACCTTGAAGACTTCATCATTCCATTAATGTTCCAAAAGAGGACAAGCTTATAATTCTGTATAACATTAATGCAAAAGTAGGCACAGACTGTCAGATATGCAAGGAATCCTTGGGAGGAATGGGATCAGAAACAGGACCGTCAATGGACACTTAGTATTGAAGACTTACATATCCCATAACCTCATTACAAATACCATCTTCCATTTACCTAAATGCAATAAAACTTTCCAGATGCACCCTCCCAGCAAACATCGGTATTTAATAGACCATGCCATTGTAAGGTGAAGAGACAGACAGAATGTGAGAGTGAGGAAGGCAATGTGTGATACAGAGTGCTGAACTGATCATAGATTTAAATTCTTCAAGCTAAATATTTACATTCAACAAAAGCAGCAGCCCCAAGAATAGATGACTACCAGAAGACAATGTCAGTAGATTAGAGAAATTCTCCAAATGAGAAGAGTTCCTTGCTAACCTGGAGGGAAAGTTGATAGGACATATGGTTGTAATAGTGGAGCAGAGGGGGCAGAGCCAAGATGATGGAGTGAGAGCAACTACCCACCTAAGCTCTTAGACAAACTCCTTCAGATACCTCTAAAAAGAGAATCTGACCAAATTTTGGAGGTGCTGAATCCAATAGGAGACATGAATCCAATAGGAGACAGACTGTGGCAGATTTACAGCCTAGAACAGACTAGAAAGTCAATGGGAAAGATCTTTTCCATGGGGGTAGAGGAGCATACAGAGCATAGTACAGCATGTCCCTCTGTGGCAGGGCTAAGTAGTAAAACCCCAGGACAGTCTGAAACAGTGGAAGCACAGTTAAGTGGCAGTCCAGGGTAGGAGTCCAGCAGAACTGAGTGAGAGTCACTGAGCCCGCAGGTATCAGCAGCAGCTGTTTCTGAGACTATCAACATGCAGACTAAATGTCTGTAAGAAACCTACTTGAACTTCCAGGAATCAGAACGGCAGAATGATAAGTAAATACTCTCTCCCCTCCCCTTGTTGACCTTGAAGAAACCATAAAATATTTCCCCAGAAAAATCCTGGATAAGTGAGATCAGCAGAAGGGACAAACAGTCTCTTAGCACATGAGGCTAGCAAAATCCCTAAGGAGAATTCCTCTGGTTATTGTGGAGAACGAGAGCTGTCCCAGACAGACCCACCTCAGTGAACCAGGGGGATATCTGGAGCTCCAGGGGGTGGAGCCTCACACCAGGACCTCAGGTGTGCCTCAGCACTCCAGGGGAAATGGGAAGACACTAGGGCAGCCCAGGATCACCAAGTCCTGAGCTTGCTTTTGCTCCAGCTCAACTGAGGAGATCTCCTGTGACCAGACCAGACCACCCCTCCCCCACACTTAACAGCTCCAGGGCTAATCCAGGGAAACACAAACAGAATTCACTAGACATTTGCTTTCTCACACCAGCCAGCACAGTGCAAAGTTCTTTAGCATCTAGATGAAAGAACCAGAGACCACAACACACAAAGCCTCATCATCATAAGCCAGAAGCAAAAGAGGAAGGAAAAGACCATTGAGTCTTTCTATGGGGACAAGGACCAAAACACGAATACCAAAGAGGTCAGTATTGAGACTGTACTCCTATCTGAAACTTCAGAAAGGACTATGAATTGGTCACGTGCACAAAGAGCACTCTTTGAAGACCTGAAGAAGGAAATAGAAGAAAAACTGGCCAATGATTTTAAAAGTATGAAAAGAATTCCCTGAAGTGAACAGCTCCTTAAAAAAGGAAAATTGAACAAATGGAAAAAGAAGCACTAAACCTAACTGGGAAAATTGGACAAATGGAAAAGGAAGTACAAAAACTAACTGGAGAAAATAATTCCTTAAAAGGAACCATTGGACAGATGGAAAAAGTTAACTAAAGAAAACAATTTGATAAAAATTAGAATTGGGCAAGTAGAAGTAAATGACTCTATGAGACATCCAGAATCAGTCAAACAAAATCTAAAGAATAAAAAGATAGAAGAAAATGTAAAATATCTAATTGGAAAAGCAACTGACCTGGAAAATAGATCCAGGAGAGAAAATTTAAGAATTATTGGCCTCCCAGAAAGCCATGATAAAAAAAAAAAAGAGTCTGGACAATAACTTCCAAAAAATCATCAAGGAAATAATGTGATGTTAAAAATGTGATTTAAGCATGGAAAGCAGAAGATGTGAAAAGAAGGAAGAAGTGAATGGTAAATGACATCGCAGAAAGAAGCACAAAATTATATTACAGTAGAAGGAAAGAGGGGAGGGGGATGAGTGTTGTTCAGAAGTACTCTTATCTGATTTGGTTCAAGGAGGGAATAACAAACTTAAGTTTATAAATATAACTAGCTCTATAGGTAGTAGGAAGGGAAAGAGAAAATAAAGGGGAGTGAGGGTAAAGGGGAATTAAAGGGAGGGGGGACTGAAAGAAGGAAGGGAAGACTGTAGGAGGTGTTCAAAATAGTGGAGCAGTAAAGGAGTGGACAACTTTCAAAGATTTGATGTATAGCATTCCATTTATCAATCTGGGTCAGAACACTCACAAATATCGACATTGGTTTGACAAAATTCGTGGTGAAATTCAAAAGCTGCAAAATGAAAAACAAGAACTCCACAGGGTTTACCGGAAAAATAGTTCACCTGTCTCTAAGAAGGCTGTGTTTATCTTTAGCATAAAGTGCAAGTGAAGCTTAGAGAGATGCAGGATTCTTGGCTCAGTAAGAAGGCAGATGAAATTCAGTTTTCCACTGATTGAATTAATCATAAGATGATTCCTGAAAGCTATTTATGGTCAAAGACCTATGGTGCATCTCAGCTACTCAGTGTTGATGGAGCCACATTGATTAGTGATAAGAACATGATCCTAGAGAGATGACCTGAACACTTCCACAGTGTTCTCAAAAGACCATCATCAAGTAATGCTGAAGTCACTGATCATATACCTCCAGCTGAAGTCAATTCCTTTCTAGCCGAACTTCCAATCTAAAAAGAAATTTTTGTATGCCATTATGTTCCTCTGGTATAGCAAAGTACTTTGTGCTTTTTCTACTTCTACTGATATTTCCAAGGCATGGGGTCCACTGCTTATACAAAAGCAGACAGAAATTTTCTGGGTTAAATGGCAAAGAGAGGTTGTAACTCAGGTGTTCAAAGACGCTTCTATTTAACCCTACAGCAGAAAAAGAAATAGGTTGTCCCATGACAATCACAGGGGTTTCTCTCTCTTAGTCATTGCTGGCAAGATCCTTGAAGATAGAGTCCTCTTTGATAGACTGATCTTTCACCTGGAAGATGGTCATCTACCCAAGAATCAGTGTGACTTCAGAAAGGGCTGAAGAAAAGTTGATATGGCATTTACTGCTCAACAACTCCAGGATAAATGCTAGAAACAAAACAGAGGTCTGTAGGCATTTGTTGATATGATCAAGGCCTTTGACATTGTCAGTCATGAGGGCTTATAGAAAATCATGGCAAAATTTCACTGTCTGGAGAAGTTCCTCAGTATTGTACATCTTTTTCTTGATTGCATGTTTGCCCAGGTTCTGGAACAGTATGATGCTCTCATGCTTTCCTAGTCACAAATGGAGTGAAGCAAGGCCGTATATTTGCTCCTATCCTTTTTAGCATGATACTTTCTGCAATGTTGGATGTCTCAACAAAAGTGAAAGTGGCATCAACTTCAGCTACTATACTGACAGTAAATTATTTAACTTGGAAAAGTTTAAAAAGTGTTTTCTAAAAAGTGTTTTAAAAGGCATTTGGTACTGTCATTGACTATTTGCTGAGTGAGTTCTAAAAAGAATTCTCTGCAGATCACAAGGCTATCTAAATGTTTCCATTCAAAGACACTGTTTCTATTGAAATGAGACCCTACAGGAAACTTTCAAATCAAAAAAAAATCCAAGACTAAAATTAAGGGGGAGTTGGTGCATGACTATTTTTTTCACAGATGACTGGGCATTCAATGCAGCCTGTGAGACTGAGATGCAGCAAAATATGTCTCAATTCTCTGCTGCTTGTACTAATTTTGGCCTAACAACAACAAGAAAATATAGGTTCTTTACCAGCCAACACCACATCATCCATACATAAAACTATAGGTTACAGCGAATGGAGAAATTGTGAATGCAGTGGATAAGTACTTTCCAGGGATGTACATATAAATGATGTGAATGATATATGCATTACCACAGCTAGTTCAGCATTTGAGAAGCCCCAAAAGAAATTATGGGAGAAAAGAGGTATTAGGCTATCTATCAAACTGAAGGTGTACAGTGCCGTTGTGCTGATCTCACTGTTGTATGCTTGTAAAACCTGGACAGTATACAAACACCATACCAGGAAACTGAATCACTTCCATCTGAATTGTCTTAGGAAGATTCTGAAGATCACCTGGCAAGATAAGATATTGACGCTGAAATTCTTTCTTGAGCTGAACTGTCAAACATGAAAATTCTGGGGCAGAAAGCACAACTTTGATGGGGTGAACACACTGTTTGAATGCCAAAATTATGTTGATCTAAAAAGGCTATTTTACATAAAACTCATACAAGGAAAGTGCTCACATGGAGGTCAGAACAAGGGATATAAAGATACTGTCAGGGTTTCTTTGAAGAATTTTGGGATCAGTTGAGAAACATAGGAGACACTGAAACAGGACCATTCAGCATGACATCCCTACATCAAAGAAGGTGTTATATTCTATGAGCAAAGCAGAATTGTAGTAGCTCAAAAAAACATCTCCATTCCAAAAGAGCCTTCTCCATTCCAAATATTTATATGGATTATTTGTACCTTACCTGTGGTAGAGTACTCTAAGCTCACATAAGTCTGATCAGCCAGTCAAACACACTGTACCTTGACTCTAACACAGTGGTTTCATTATGGTCTTCTTTAAGGATGAAAGACAGCCAATCAACCAATACGAAAATATGTTTTGCATGAATGCATATGTATAACCTACATCAAATTGCTTACTGTCTCGGGGAGAAGTGAAGTGAGGGCAGGAGGAAAAAAATTGGAACTTTTTTTTAGTGAATTTTAAAAACTGTCTAGGAAAAAATATTAAAAAATAAAAAGAACATAACACACCAGACAGATTTAGAAACCTGAGAGGTATCATGTTCTTTCTATTATATGCACCTAGAAAAGGAAAAATAAAAAAGGAAATGAAAAACAATTGCTATTTGTGGTGTGAAGAGTACTTGATATAAGAGAACCCTCAGATTACAAATATGAGAGGCTAGAAGGAGATCAATTTCTCTAAAGACCTTTCCTCCTTACTCCTATCCCTTCAAGACTAAGCATGACTACAGGACGTGCTAAACTTATGCCTTGGGATAAGAAGAAGTATATTTTTGGCATGCTACATCGCCCTTTCCTGAATATCGCTCCATAAATGTATTCTGGCCTCTGCAGTCACACTTCCCAAGTCTCCTTTCTAATCCCTCCTGGGAACTGATTGTAGCTAAAGTTCACTTTATAGATTTGCTCTACAATATACTCTCAATAAATGTCACTGTGTACTCAAGATACCAAACTAAAATTAAACCAGACCCTCTGTAATATATTTTCTGAACCTTGCAGGTTAGTGAATCCCATGATTTCTAACACTCTCTTGTGGTTAAAATTATAACTATATTTCATAGAAAAGGTGAAAGTCCTTTGATAGTCAGAAAAGCATGTCAAAACATTTCTTATTTTTAACCATTCTTTAACGAAAGGTATTAGGAAGGGGGGGAAGGAAATTACAATAGATTATGAAAGATATAAAATACTGAAATTACACAAAAGCTTTAATGAACTCTTTGTTAGAAGGTTAGAGTTGGAGGGGACCATAGAGATCATAGTGCATCCACATGTTGTAGTTTCCTCCACCACTTGGCTTCCCTCTCTGCAGTAGAGGTATCTAGGTGGCACAGCAAATAGAGTGTTGGATCTTGAGTTAGAAAGATGTGAGTGCATTCAAATCTGGCCTCAGAAATTTACTTAATTGTTCAAACTCTTGGCAAGTCAGTTACCTGTCTGCCAGAGTTTCCTCATTTCTAGAATGGGGATGGTAAAAAGTCCTTATCTGTCAGCCTTGTTGTAAGGATAAAATATGATACTATTTGTAAAGCATTTTTGCAAACCTTAAAGCACTATGCAAATAGTAGTTATTATTCAATTATAACTATAAAAAGTCATGCAATGAGGGAGATCATCATATTTTACCTTTATTATTGAGTCCACATGTACTAAATGAAGAAGTAAAAAGAATTTGAAATCTGCAAGAGGAGGCAGACCCAACCAAGTATGCATAAAAGTATTGCATACTAGAGGTGTCTCAAAATCATTTAGGGATTAATTTTTCACATTTCTTGAAAAAGAGTAAGACTTCAAAAGAATGCAGGAAATATGAATGGTCTTTGACTCTGGTCAAATCAACAATGATTTCAATGAGTTGGGAAGTTTTAGGGGATGGTTTGACTTGGGATTTTGTGATAGAAGGAACTCTCAGAAAGATAACTCTCATTATCAGTGGAATCTGGCATATTCTCTTCTACCTTCAGTTTTAAAGAATTGCCCAGAATATAGATTTAGACATTTATTCAGAGTCTCCTAGACAAGATGTATTCGAGGCATAACATGAACAGTTTTGAGGTTGATTATTTGTTATTCAACATAACTACCACTACTATACATATAGTGTTTTAACATTTTCAAAGAGTTCCATTTGTTTTATAATTATAACAGATTGCTACGTTTGTCCTTTGTTGCTGAAGAAGACCATGCCATCAGAGAAATGATGACATGACTTGCACTTGACTTTGTTTTGAGTGAGGGAGGGCTATGCAAGGTCACCAGCCTCGTTTCTCCTGCAGAGTCATCTGAATCCACAACACTTTGATGTAAGTGCTCCAGATATCCTTATTTCCATTTTCAAAATGAGAAAACTGAGTCTGAGAGGGAAAAAGCAATTTAGCCAAAGTGACATAGGTGGCATATGTCTCAATTGGAATTCAAATTTCTTTTCTTCAGTATTCTATGTACTACCTACTCTCTATGTCATGTACTCTCTTCCCCAAAAATGGCAAACAAAAAGACATCAGCAGCTACTCTGTTGTATTATCTTTTGAAAATCTTCACCAGCATGGGTTAGGCAGACATAGAAGACATACAGAAGCAAAACGTAAGCAGGGAAGAATTAGGCTTTTATTGACAATTTTCTATAATGGACTGCTAATCACAACAGATAGAAGAGTGCAAAGAGAAAGTTGTGATACTACCTATCAATTTTTAAGAAAGGATTTGACTTGATGAAGTAAAGCTTTTCATGAACATGGTGGCTCTCATGCCTATTTCTGAACTGTACAGGACTTCACAACAAATATGACCACAGAGGTGGCTTGATTGATGCAAGGAGTATTAATTGACAAAGTAAGAAGCTAAACAGGGAGATGTGTGTTCTCCCAAAGGTGTTTGCTGATGTCATTGACTACATGCAGAGTAAGTTCCAAACAGAAGAATTCTCTGTAGATTCTAAGTCTCTATAATTGTTCCTATTCAAAGAAGATTCTAATTGAAATGAGACCCTACAGGAAAACATCTCAGTAAATTCAGAAGTGGGAAAGGAATTTGACAGAGAGAGAGAGAGAGAGAGAGAGAGAGAGAGAGAGAGACAGAGAGAGAGAGAGAGACAGAGAGAGAGAGACAGAGAAGAAACCACCTATTGTCCAATTCACTTCAGTTCAATCAAGAAGTATTTATTAAGGACCAACTATACACAAAGTACTTAGACACAGGGTATATAAGGAAGAAAAATGACATGATTGCTTCCCTACAGGAGTTTATAGTCTATTACAGGAGATAAGAAATGCCTACAAATAAGCATGATACAAAATAGATTCTAAGAATAGTAAAAGAGGAGTCTAGACAAAGTTCTATAAGAAATAGGAGAAAATATTGGTAATTTTTTTCACAATGGACCTATTACAGTGGTAAATTTGATAGTAAAAGATTTCAAACTACTCCTGATGCTAAAGACTGCCTCTTAAACAACATAACCTCATGGTAATCGCATACAACTGCAGGTCCTGGAACACCACTTTCCTGAAACAATTACAGACTCAAAATATGATGAAAATATACATGTTGACTGTACTCAATATGTAGCATGTTATCTACATAGAGTTGCAGACAACTCCATTGGGATGAAAGAATGGATCTAGAGACAATAATGAAGAAGTGTAGTTAATGAAGTATCAAAAATAAGAGAGCAGAAAGACAATCTGAAGGAATATATTAATATCTCTGAGACTTAAAAGGACAAAAAGATGTCTTTTAAAGAGATTCTAGGTGGAAAATTTATTAACTCATACACATACAAGCACATATAAATACCAAAAAGAGATGAACAAAATGAGAAATAAAAAGGGAGACAGAACATCTAGACTGTGGACAGTGGGCACCAATATTAGCGAAATTATAGATCATTCAAAGTATCAATGATTATTTAATTTCATTTCAACTACAATGTGTAAGATACAATACTTTGACTTAACAATGAAATTATGACCTTGAATGTAATAATTATGCTATTAATTAAAAAATTGTAATTTCTGTAGCTCTTTCATGCTTGCAAAGCATTTTTGTAACCCATTCACATATTTTCCTTCTATACAACTCTTGCCCACATCCTATACCTTTCAAAGTGGAGGAGAGAGGCTATCCAATGTGACAGAGTCTTTCCTCTACTTATTTTGACATTGCTTTAGTACCAATGAAGCACAAAGACTGTCAGCTAGTTATCTTTCCCTCATGTTAAATGACCAATTTCCTTCAGCAAATAGGAGACATGATAACCAGTGTTTGACTCTACTTGACATAATGGAGGCACATCAAATGAGAATTTAATTTACCCAAGGTTTGTTATACATGCCCAAAAAATAAAGAGGAGAAAAATTTAATAGCTCAGGGGCAAAGGAAAAAAAAAGAAGTCAACAATTCAAATAGTTCATGCAATTCCACTCATCATTTGCCTGAGTACATGCCACAGAGTGTGCATTAGCTATGAGATGAGAATCTATTGCCACTTTCAAATGGTTGATCTGAGTTGCTGTACAACTCTGATTGTGCGAGCATATCAATCACATCAAAGTTGATTTTAGAGTCTCATTTTATCAAATGTGCAGACAGCAGTTTCTTGATTTTCTACTTTGAGTGGTAGAGACAATAACAGTGATAGACTAAGTTCGCTTTCTTAATGTTCCTGGTCAACTCCAAGGTCTCTGATGCCATGCTACTTCCTTGTGTTCCTTCTTGCCTTAGAGTAAAATAAAAATAAAGAAATATTAGTGAAAATATTGACATTTATGTGTAGAGATCTTTTGAGAGTATTTTCTCCTAGTCATTAGGGTATTCCTTTCCTGCTAGCAAACTCTTTACCATTTTTATTCTAGTCCCTTTGAGTAGAAGTCCTGGTTCCTTCCTGTCTCCTGATTTATGATTTAGCTGGTTACAATGAAAATAAAATGAACCTTTGAGTTGTTATTTGACTTTTTTTCCCCATAGTAATCATCTCAGATTGGCCTGGCCTCTGAAAGAGAATATCTTCATTTACAGAGACTTTAACCTCTTTCCAGTTACAACTTTTCAAAAATAATGCATCATAATTAAATTATGATTTAAGAGATTTCCCTGAGTATTTTTCACTATGCAGTATGTGGTTTTCATTTTAAGAATCTACCTCCATTTCCCACATTGTAAGATGTAAATTCTCTGTTATAAAGAATAGATGCTGTCAAATAGTCAACCATACTTGTCACACTCAGCAACCACCATCAGAAAGTGCTTTGGAGTAACTGCCAAGTTCTCTCTGGGTGCTTCTTTTTCCTGTCCTTCTGTAGATAATACCATCTTCTTCTGTGAGTCATGGACCCCCTTGGAAGGCTACTAAAACCTATGAACTCCTTCTCAGAAACATGATTTTAAAGGAGTCAATTTTATAAGATTATAAGTAAAAAAAACCCCACTATTGTACTGAAATAGTTTCTGATCTGTAAAATGAACTAGGGAAGGAAATGACAAACCACTCCAGTATTTTTGTCAAAACAAAACCCCAAATGATGTGGTGACGAGTCTGCACAACTGACTAAACAACAATAAAACTGAAATAGTTACTAAAATCTGTTTTGAGAACACTTTCATAGACCTCAGATTAAGAATTCCAGGTGCAGATTTAATGAGTTAGTTTCACTCAATCCCATGGTTAGCTCTAGTCCTCATCTCATAAATTCCTCCCTGCTATATATCAGTGATTATATTTCATTGGTTTAGAGGGAAAATGTCTAAAACTTTAGACTTGATATTAAAAATTAATAAAGTAAGTAACATCAATGAATCCACTTACAGAAACCTTTGCATGATATTTTTTCATAACTACCCTTGTATAGGTATATCTTTATACAAAAATAGGCTACATATTCAGTTTCTATTTTAAGGCATTTGTTTAGTGAATTGACAAAATTTTCACCCCTTGGTTTTTCATTCACAGCAAAACCTCCATGCAAGTCAATAACCAGTCTTTTGGGTTAACTTAGGTACTCAGAGTGTTGCTTGGAATCTCTGCTTTCTCTCAACCTTGATTGGATATGATGTATTACTAGATCTCATTAAAGATCTGCAGATATGCTGGTTTTCAGTATTCTTTCATCCCTCAAGTGTAGATGAAAGTTTGTAGCTTGTGCTGACATAAGTAATATTCTAAACCCAGCATCAACAGTGGAGAAGTGATCCATTCTATCTGTTTGGTCAATAATCCCCATCCCCTTATTGTTGGGAGAATTGTCCCCTTCCCTGCTCCTACGATTCATTTATGATATGAATTTTATTACATTTCCCCTCGGTCTTCCTTTCTTCACACTAAAAATTTCTAGTTTTCTCATTTGATCATATGGCATGGACCAGAGAACCTTCACCATTGTGGTATCCCTTCACCTCTATGTCCGCCCTCCCCAAATGATCTCCACAAGTACAAATGAAATCAATAATATAAATCACTCTGGAAACTTTAAGCACTATACAATTGTTAGTTCATATTAGTAAGACAAGCAAAACTATGAAATCTGCTTGGATGAATCTTGAAATATCCACAGTATTAGACAATCCAGGATAGGTCAGGAGTTAAATTAGAGATTGAGAAATAAAAGGCATGAACAACAAAGGGTCAAAACTAGGCATCTAGATAGTATGGGTATAGCTATAGTTAAAAATATCTTGAGTCCACATAGGCAAACGAAGTCCAGAGAGGGGAAAAAATCAGGCAGAAAAGTAAATATCAGCACAGGTGGAGTTAAACAGGCAAGTATAGTTCTAAAGAATTCATTTATATCTGAAGAACTTGGAACCAATAAGACCTAGATTTACAACTCTCGCCTTCTTCACTTATTAATAATACTGGGAAAATTATTTAACTTTTCAAAATCCTAGTTTCTCACTCTGTCAGAGGGGGAATAATAACTATATAATGTACCTCCCAGGGTAGCCATGAGACATCATCATCATCATCATCATCATCACCACCATCATCATCAACATAGTCATCATCATCACTGTCATCACCACCATCATCATCATCGTTGACATCATCATCACTGTCATCGTTATTAAATCCTCCCAGTATTTATATATTGCTTTTTGGTTTGTAAAGTACTTACAAACATTATCTCATTTGATCCTCACAATCACCCTCTGAGCTAGTGTTAATATCTTTATTTTACAGATTAGGAAACTGAGGTGGAGAGGCCTAGTAAGTGAGTGTCTGAGGCAATAATCAAACTCAGAAATTTCTGAGTCTAATATTAATGCTCGTCATTGCCACATAGCAATCTAATATGAGATAATGGATGTAAAGTTCTTTGCAAGCTATGATTTAGTATGTAAAAGTCAATAATTATTTTTATTTTTATAATTTAAAGACAAAGCATATACAAAGAAATTCCCTCTGGGATTACCTCCAGTGTTTCTTATATATATGGTTTATTTATGATTGTTGGCATTTTTCTCTTTAAGGGTGTGTATGAATTTTGCCTTTCTTTGTATCCCTTGTACTTAGTTGAATGCCTGGCACATTGCAAGTATTTAATTAATGTTTGTTAAATTACTGGCTAAAGCAAAGTAATTTCAAGAGGGGATGGATATTAATAACTAGGGTTGGGGTGAGAAAAAGATAGGAAAGATCTAATGGAAGTAACACTTGAGCGTTACTTTTTGAGAAGCTAGATATTCTACAAGATGGGAATGAGGAAGGAATGTATTCCACATAAGGAGAACAGTTGGTGCCAAATTATGAAGATGAGTGATGTATTTTATAAGGAATAACTTACAGGCCATTTTGACCAGAATATCAGTATATGAAGGGGAGAAATAAGAAATGAGTCTAGAAAAGTGGGTGAGATCCAAATTGAGTCTGGTTTCTAGATAAATCTTTCAGTATGATATGGAGAGGATATAGGGAAAAAAGAGAAAATAATGAAGTCTCAAAATTGCACAAATTTGAAAATAAGACAACTTCTTAGTCCAGATATAGAAGCTCTTAGAATCATCTTCTTTTAGACCAAATCAATCACCAGATGGCACTAGCTGAAGAGTCAGTGATGGAGATGAAATGAGAATAGAGAAAAAAGACATCTGGATAGATTTAAACTGACAGAAAGAAGTGACAATAGACTGCTCTTAAAAAGGCATGACTCTGGAAATAACCATTTCACTCAACTGATAGATGTAGAAGCCAGGATGTAAGAGTGTTAAGGATTAAGTAGAATTTGGAGGGAGGAAGTCCTACAGATGTGGTCGCTTTTGTTCAGTTGTATTTTGGTTAGGTCTGACTCTTCATGACACAATTCAGGATTTTCTTGTCAAAGATACTGCAGTGGTTTGCCATTTCCTTCTCCATGTCATTTTACAGATGAGGAAAATGAGATAAACAGGGTTAGGTGACTAGCCAAGGGTTACACAGTTAATAAGTGCTTGAGGTCAGATTTGAACTCAGGAAGAGTCAGATGAGTTGACTCTGGGACTAGTACTCTCTGAAAAAAAGAAAAGAGATAGGATAGGAATATTGCAACATCATATGGGCTAGTTGAAATTGGCCTTCCTAAGGAAGAAAAATGTGATTTAGAGCATATAAGAGAGTCTAGGCCAAATCATTCAAATAGAAACCAGAAAGTCACCAGACAGCAGTCTGGTGGACATGCCTACATCATCACCTTTAGATCCTTCAGATAAAGGAGCACCTAGTCACTGCTCTACTCCACTGCTCTAGCTTGGAAATCAATTTTAATGGAAGCCTAATTAAGAGAACATCGCAGTAATAAAGCACAGTGGTCACAAGGGCATGAACAAGCAATATTCTGGGCCAAGTAAAGAGGAATGAACAGATTTTCCAGAGACATCAGAGATAGTAACAGCAGTTCTGAAATAGCCTGGCTCTCAACCTTTAATTCTCAAGTCATTTTAGGAGGCACAGCTGACACTGGTATTGACTACAGAGCAGTAAAAAACACAAACAAACAATGAAGGGCAATGTATTGTGGCTTTTCCTATTTGTCTTTTGAGGTCTGATTCACAAACAAATGGAGAATGCCACAGCAAGTCTATTCACAGAAGCAAACAGCAAAACACTCATGTCTCCCTCAGAAACATTCAGCTACCAAGGACAGTTACTTTGCTGCCTGGGTAGAGAGCAGATGATGGCTTTATATTGAAAAACTGCAAAGCTCAAAAAAAAAATACTCTGAATGATCTGAGGTCTTCACGTAGAAAGGTCCTTTGAAAAATAGGAATCGCTAGGAATAAAGGCAAAAATGTAGATAAACAGATGTTTACTGGAAACAAAGTCTGTTTTGCAATAGGTGTCTCCATTTGTTATTTTCTTGTTTGTGTTCAAACTTGCTTTTCTATTATGTGATGATTGGTAAGACCCATTATTGTTACTGCTGATATTAATTTTATAGTTGTTATTTATTTTCAGCATTTTGTTTGAT
Organism: Potorous gilbertii; assembly: GCA_028658325.1. NCBI lineage: Eukaryota > Metazoa > Chordata > Mammalia > Diprotodontia > Potoroidae > Potorous > Potorous gilbertii. The sequence goes on from CM053770.1 coordinate 212,085,381, forward strand.
GGAATTGGCATTTAATAAATGCTTATTGATTGACTGGAGTTTAGGTAAAAACAAGTCGTGACAAATCATCATCTTATATTTTTTGTTTACTGTATTTGAATCACTATATTAGGATTCAGGTTCATCTTATATAGATTTACTGAAAATAAATGATGATGATGGTGATGATGTTTATTGGTCTGGAACTGTAATTTTATCAGCAACTTGTTTTCTAGGACCTTTAGGACCTTTCTCCAAGAGAATATAAGCTCCCTGAAGTCAGAGACTGTCTTTTGTATCTCCAACACCTAGCACAGTGTCTGGTAAATAGTATTTAATTAATATTTACTGGTGGCTTCACTGATGTAAATCAGCTATCCTTATGCTAATTAGAGTCTTTGATGTTGGCTGGGACATTCAGAAAATAATTGACTTGTCCATGATCACAATGCTACATGCCAGAGGCAGACTGGAATTCAGAACTTCTCTACTACAAAGTGGGTCTCTTAGCAGCTATGCCACACTGCTAATCAAGGATAATTTTACTCTGTACTGATGAAGTGCATTCCTAATGAGCTTTTCATCTGATAGTGCTATTATGACTTGATCAGAGGAAGTTTTTTGATTGGATGAGATCTTTGAGATCTATAGTTCAACCCCATTTGTTTTATAGATGAGAACCGCTAAGATCAATGGATGAAAAGACTCACCAAGGTCATAGAACTATGGGATTTTAGGATTGGAAGGAACCTCACTACTCTACTAGCCCAAAAGCTTATAAAGATAGCCAGTTCAATTTGATATTCTGGTTTATTCTAGACTCTCTGATAAGGGAAATACTATATCAATCAATAAGTCAATCAATCAACAAGTATTTATTAAACACACCATGAGCCAGGCTCTGCATTAGATACCAGGAGTCTGAAGATAGAAATACAGCAGTCCCTGCCATCAGGAGGCTTACATTCTAGCAGAGGAGATAAAATTTACATAAATAGGCATAAGCAAGATATACTAGTATCAAAGATTAGAAATCAGGAAAGACTTTCATGTAGGTAGCAATTGAGCAGAGTGTTTTTTGAAGGAAATGAGAATTCTAAAAGTCAAGGTAGGAATGCCTTGCAGGTACAGAGTCCAGCAAGAGCAAAAATACAGAAACTGGAGGTGGAATTTTATATGGGAAGAATAGTAAAATGGCCAGTTTGGTTGAACTAGAAGGTATAGGAAGGGGAGAAATGTATAATAAAGTTGAAAATATTTAACTAAGGTTGAAGTCAGATTGTGCATTGTGAATTGATTCTAGAGAAGATAAGGAGCCACTAGATTTTATTCAATAGGGGAATAACACAATTAGATTCACACTTCAGGGAAATGATGGAGGCAGTGCAAGTGAGAAGAAGGCCCTGACTGGAAACATCACATGACCTTTTTTCTTTTTAAGTTGGTTCTGAATTTAACTCTAGGGGAAATAGTCAGCTAGGACAGTTTTCAGTCTACTAGAGGCCAAACTGAGGAGTTCAAGAACATTCAAAGTCTCTTAGAAAGTAACTCTCAGAGTTATCGTTTCCATATTTTATTGGACCTCTCATTTTGTTGTTGTTGGGAGTTCCCAGTGATGAACTCTGTCTACCAACGGAAAATGGACATTTCTTTTGCAACTTACAGTCTTAGAGAATTGCAATGAGCTTTGAGAGGTTCTGTGACTTGCCCAGGGTCACACATCTAGCATGTGTTAAATGGGGAACTTGGAATAATTTTTTTTTTAATTTCAAGGTTAGCTGTGTGTGTGTGTGTGTATGTGTGCCACACTGCAGCTTATTAGAATAATACTGAGATTTATATATTTCTTGTTGTTTGGTCATCTTAGTCATGTTCAACCTTCTGTGCCACCATTGGGGTTTTCTTGGCATAGATACTAGAGTGATCTGCTCTTCCCTTCTTCATCTCATTTTATAGATGAGGAAACTGTGACAAATAGGGTTAAGTGACTTGCCCACCATGACACAGCTTGCATGTGTCTGAGGCCAGATTTGAATTCAGCAAGTTGAGTCTACCCTGTCACTCTATCCAGAGTGCCACCTAGCAGCCTCAGATTTATATATACAGAGTACTTTATCTCCAATAAGTGTATAGGAAAGGTGATATAAGTCTTATTCTCATTTTATAGTTTGAAAAATATTATATACAAAGATTGGAAAAGATTGTATATACAAAGTGTTTTATCCACTACAAGTCTGTAAGATAGGCAATCATCCTTATTTTATAGATTGGAAGACTTGAATCCAGAGAGGTTGTGATTTGCCTGCTCTCATATAATCCTAAATAATGGCACATCATAACTGAGAATCCCAGAAGCTAAGGGTTGGAAGAGAGCCCTCTGGCCATCCAGTCTGACTTATATCTGAATGACAACCCCATCAACGTCACACTCAACAAGTTGTCACGACCTTTACTTGAAGACTTTTAATAAAGGAAAATCCACTACTCTCCAAGGCAGTTCATTCTACTTTGGGGCAGCTTGAATTGTTAGGGAGTTTTCCTACATCAAGACTATCTCTTTGAAACTTCAACTCATTGTTTCCAGTTCTGCCTTCCAGGATCAAATAAAACAAGTCCAATCCTTCTTGTATATGACAGTCCTTCAAATACTTAGGCAACTGTCATGTCTTTCCTAAGCATTCTTTTCTTCTGGGTAACCAGCTCCTTCAATTAATCCTTTTGTAGCATTAAGGGCTTTTATCACAGTGCTAGATACAAAACAAGAAGAGTACTTCCCCTCAAGAAACTTATATTCTCTGGTGATAGGGGAACATGTGCCCGGATAAGTAATTTTAAAACATATATAAATTAATCAAGGAGCTTCTGGGAAGTTGAAAAGAAGAATTAATGACTGGAAAGTCAAGAAAGACCTTGTATAGAAAGAAGATGGTAGTTGATCTGAGTCTTGAAAAGAGATAGTTAGGGATTCCAAAAAGCAGAGATGAGGAGGAAGGGCCTTCCAGGCATGGGAGACAACCTGTGCAATGGCAAAGAGTGAATAGATGTTCAGGGATATTTCTATTTATCATTTCTTCCTCCGGACACAGATAGTGTCTTCCTTCACATGTCCTTTGTGGTTAATTTAGGTATTTATAATAGTCAAAATGGCTTATTCACTAAAAGTTGTTCTTTAAACAATTTTGCTGTTAATGTAATCCATATTCTCTTGGTTCTGAAAATTTTGCTCAATATATTGTGCAAGCAAATCCATGTTTTTCTAAGATCGCTGAGCTCATTTCTTATAGTACAGTAATATTACATCATAATCATCCACCACTTGTTCAGCCATTCCTCAATTGACAGGCATCCCTACAATTTCCAGTTCTTTGCCACCACAAAGAAAACTGTGATAAAAATTTTAAATATAAAGGTTCTTTTCCTTTTTTTCCTAACCATCTTTGGAAATAGACTTGGCAGAGGTATTTCTGTGGTATATTACTTTTGTAGCAGTGTGGAGGATGGACTGGAAAGAGGAGAGGCTGAATAAAGAGACTAGTTATTATAAAAGCACAGGCAAGAGGGGGTGAGTGCTTGAATTAGGGTTGTTGCTATATAAGTGAAAAAGGTAGGTTGATACAGATATATTTTGAAAGTAGCATCCACAAGATTTGGCAACTGACTAGATATGAAGAGGGGATAGGATAGAAACAAAGATAATGGAAACAACAATGAATTTCAAGGGGAAAGATGAATTTCATTTTAAAGATACTGAGATTCTGACAGTGCTTTAAAGTTTGCAAAGCTCTGTATCCATTATTTCATTTGGTCTTCCCCAAAACCCTGAGAGGTACATTATCTCTCACTACTATAATCTCCATTTTACAGATGGCAAAATTGAGGGAGAGAGTAGTTAAGTGATTTGTCTAGGGTCATACAGGCATTGTCTGAGGCAAGATTTGTACTCAGGTTTTCCTGTCACCAAGTCCACCTGGCTTTCCCAATAGGACACGAGGAGGCTGGGGGATGTAGGTGAGGCTTGGTATGATCAAAAGGAATTTGGCAGTGACTGGATGTCAAGGGAAAGATAACATTTCTCTCCTGTAGATTTGGGAGGCTTCTTTATGGAAAGAATAATTGAAATCTAATGAGGTGATGAAATCACCAAGAGTGTGTAGAGAGAGGAGGGCAAAGGATTGTCATGCACTCTCTCCAACCCACAGAGGGAAGAAGTATTTTGATGGAAATAACCATTCATGGTGTTCAGTATTTGAATTTTGTATTATTTTGTATTATTTTCCTTAGACATTTGGCCCTTGAGCTCATTGTCAGAGACATCTGAAATCATATAGATTTTAGTCTGTGAGTCACATTCCTATTCTACTGCTTCACTGGTGGCAATATGGAGAGCTCGATCATAATCAATGACCCAATTGTAGGGCTGGCATTGAACTACAACTATGAGAAAACTGTCACTTTCTGTAAATAATGGAATAATTGATACAAGTTCATTTAGCCCTGCATAATATGGAGTAACTACTGTAGGCACCACAGTGAGAAACAGTTGAATGCTCACAAAGTCTTCATTTTGTCAGAAAAGGCTGTTCATTATTTATAACTTTTTTCCTTAAGAAAACAATGATCTTAAGATTTTTGCAATGCACTCTGGAGCTAAATTCCCAAATAGATTATCCCATCAGCGTAAGACTTGCAATGAAATGAAACATACACTATAATTCCATGTGTGATCTTTAAATTGATAAAACAATTACATAAGCAATTTTTCTGTTGAGAGATTTTCTGTACTGTCAAGAGGAGACAGGGTGGAGATTTGTTTTATTTTTAGGAAGGACAAATCGGTCAGTCTATTTCTTTTACTAGTATTAATATTTTTATAAGTGATTAGACTCCATTCATAAATGCAAGGTCATTAAGGTAATTAAGAAATATGGAGAAAAGCATAATTAAAGAGGTAAAATTGATAGAGAAGTCTCCATTGGAGTCAGGAAGATCTGAATTCATGCCTGGTCTCTGACACATACTAGCTGTGTGACTCTGGACAAGTCATTTAACCTTCATTTAACCCCCACATAACTGTCTAAGACTCTAAGATGCAGAGTAGATGCCCATTTACATTGGGAGAAAAGTAGAAAAAGTTAACTCATGAGCATTTCCCTATACCAATTAAGTCACAGATCTCCTCCCTCCTAGTTAGACCTATTTATACACATATACAATATATATGGATAGTGTAACATAAACATATTTCCAGCAAAAAAAAAAATAGTACCTCAATTTTATAGATAATTTAGATAAAAGCATTACTTTATTCTGTATTAGCTAGAAAGTTGCCACAAATCTTTATTCACTTTCATTAAGAAAGCATTTCTCTCCTTGAGATTTCCAAGTATAGCTCATGGTAATCTCAAAAACTAGATCCCCACATACAAATCCAGTTTATACTTAGGGAAATAGCTCACCATTAATCATGTGACTGGAATAAATTTCTTTTGCTAACAGGACAGGACCTCCTTGATTCAAGGCTCCTTTATCTCTTGAGAACTTGGGTACTTCTAGTAGCTTTCACACAAAGCATAGAGCTTTGAATGCTGAAGTATGAACCTCTTATCCTTGGGAAAATTTGTGAACTGACCCAACCATTCTGGAGAACAATTTGGAATGATGCCTAGAGTTATTAAATTAGGTATCATTCCAGATTGTTCCCCAAAATAGTAGGATCAGTTCACAAACTTACGAACAATGAATTAGTATCCCAATTTTCTCACATCCCCACCAACATTTATCACTTTGCCCTTCAATCATTTTAACCAATCTAACACGTGTTAAATAATATCTAAGGGCCGTTTTAATTTGCACTTACCTAATCAATAGTGATTTAGAGCATTTTTTTGACTATAAATCGTTTTAATTTGTTTAATCTAAAAACTGCCTGTTCATATCCTTTGACCACTTATCAATTGAGGAATGACATATTATAGATTTTAAATTGTTCTGTGTATGTTTGAGATACAATGGGATCACTTTCTATGTTTGGTCTTCCCCAGCTGCTAGTGCCTTCTATCTCAAAAAATATATGGTTTTCATTTTGTATATATTGTTCATACACAGGCATATGTACATGTTATCTCCCCTGAGGAAATGTGAGTTCCTGGACAGCAAGTAGCACTTAATGTCTATTTTTGTGTCTCTGGCACTTGGCATATAGATGACCTAAATGTTTACTGGTTGGCAGATTAGGTTAGACCTTAAATGGATCTAGGATAGGTATTAATTGTTCAGTTCCATCTTCTTTATAAAAAAAAATATGTATTTGTTTTTTTCATGCTTATTGTTAACAATTATAGCCCTCCCTTTTTTTCTACTTTCTCCTTTAGGATTCGTATGATTACATTGGGTTATAAATTTCCCTAAAAATCAATGTAATCTTTAGTAAATACCTTTTTCTATCTCCCTTGAGCACGAGTGCTGTTTATCCATGGGAGTTCAGCCCATTAAATATCCTATGTAATTTGCTAAGAATATTTCAAATTACTGGATGAAAGGGGAGGGAAACAAGTCATTTATACTTCTTGGTTCTTCCTATGAAAAGTTTGACTCCTTAAAGAATCATGAATTAAGATGAATTGAATGAATGATTGTTCTTTTTTAATTTCTACCCTGGAATTTCCAGGAGCTGACTAGATCCACAATTACAGTATTGTTAGCACTCTTGCCACTTATATGGATCCTAAATATTTCCTGCCTTACTAAATACATGTCTTTGAGTTGCTCTGGTAACAAAGCCTCTGGTAATTTAGCTAGACTGATACACAAGCCATCCTAGGGCCATACTGAAAGCCATTCATTTTTGGTGAGATTTTTAAAAGTTCTTCTTAGCATGATTACCTTTGAGAACCATAGGTCAATTTCATATTGGAATGAGATATTAGAATAGAAGAGTTTGTCTCATTGGTGAATAACAGGAAATAGAAGGAATTAAATCAAAATTGAAAGCAAAAGAACTTGAAGTTTAGCACAGTGCCTGACATAAAGTAGGTACTTCATAAATGTTTACTGACTTTACTGACTTCTTGGTAGCATATTGAAATTTAGTGGAAGACTGTTATATTACGAGTACCAAGGCAAAATTTAAAAAATCACCCCAGCAAAGTGTGTTATCTCTATAGCTCTAGTAGACTGGGTGGATTGGGATTAGGGAGGGGTAGGGTTGGATCAATGTTCAGTGAATAAAGTCTTTTCATGTCAGACTATGCTTCTTAAAGGGATTAATGGGATTTTACTTCATTTCACTTCTTGATATTTGCATAACAAAGACGTGAAGATCTGAGTAATCTATCAGTGGATTATCAATAAACAGGCAATCCATATAATTCAGCCTCCAAATTATGCTTCTATCTCAATTGACAATGCATTATAATATAGCTTTGTTCTCAGTTCGATGTATAATTCAACTTTTTACTCTGAACTTTTGGTCTTAAAAGTCATAAATTTATAGAGGTGAAAAAGAACTTCTGAAATCTTTGTCAGAAATCATCATCTTGCAGCTGAAGAAAATAGCAAGGTCACATACCTAGTTAACTGCAGAGTTTCAGAGTGGTATGTGAGGGCATCAGAGGCCATCTAAAAAAATCGGGAGCTATTGAAAAAAATTACCTCTACAATATCACCAAGTGGTCACTGAGCCTTCTGTTGAAGATTTGTAGTGAATGGAAAACCATCTACTTCTGGGGTAGTTTATTCCATTTTCAGAAATATACAATTGTTATGATGTTTCTCCTTAAATCAGACTGAGATGTACCTGTCTGCAACTCTCTTCCACTAGTACTAAATTCTACCCTCTTGGTTAAATAGAGCAAGCCTCCTCTACATGGAAGTCCTTCTAATACTTGATGACAGCTATCATTTTCTCCCTTTTAAATACCTCCTCTTTCTTCTGTGTGGAAAATGGATTGGAGGGGGAGAAACTGGGGAAAGGGAGACCAATTAATATGATGCTAGAATAATCTAAGAGAGAGATGATGAGTACCATAGTGTCTTTTGCCTCTGTATCTCTAGTACTTAGCACAGTGCCTTTCACATAGTAGGCATTTAATAAATATTTATTCATTGCTTCATAGTTAAGGTGGTGGCTCTGTGATTAGAGAGAAAGGAGTTGGATTCTCGAGATGTGTTCATTCTTGTGTTAGGTGTTTTACAAATATCTCATTTCTCATTTTGTGAAAAAGTATATTCTTTTTTGGGCAAGTTATGTTTGTTTCGTTTCTGTGTTCTGCTCTGGATTGCTCTTCTAGTGATGTAGAAATAAAGAGACTAAGGTTAGATCAAAAGATATATGAGTAATCTTCATAGAGATGATAATTAAACTGGGAGAGTAATGAGGTCAGCAGGAGAGTATGGAGAGAGCAAGAGACCTACAGAATACTCAGCTGGAAGGGTATGGTATGAATGATGAGTCCACAAAGAAGAGCAAGGATTGATTAGACAGGCAGAAGGTGAACTAGGAAAGGATGGTGTCATGAAAACCCGGCTAAAAAAGTGTCCAAGAGAAAAGGGTAGTCAGCTCTGCCAAATGTAGCAGAAAGGGAAAAAAGGATGAATACTAAGCAAAGAACATCAAATGTGGCAATCAAGCACTGGTAAATTTAGAGGAAATAGCTTCAGGTGAGTGACACAGATAGAGGTCAGATGGTACAGGTTTATGAAATCAGGACAGGAGAAGTGATAAGTGTTGAAAGACCAGGGGATTGTGGCTAGGAAAATAAGATTTGGGTCCCTTCTGCTTCATTTTATTGGTCTTCAATCTCCAAATGATCTTAATTCTTACTGTACTCTTCCTTACTCTTGAGACAGTGATTTTGTACAGGCTGTCCCCTTTTCATTGTTCTCTCTCTCTGTCTCTCTCTCTCTCTCTCTCTCTCTCTTTCTCCCTCTCTCTCTCTCTCCTCATGTGCCATTCTTGTCCTACCTTGGGAATATCCCCAAATGTGGTGCCTAGAATAAGAACATGATGTGCCTGATTTCCCTAACCAGGGAAGAGTTGGGAATGGGCATAGCCCTCACCTTTTTCCTCTCCTGTTCCGTGAACCATCTCATTCTAGGACCACCTCCTGCAGTCAGAGTCCACTGCCTCTCATATAAAGGTCCAACCAATGACAAGAACCTTGAAATAGTTGCCTTCTAGAAACCATAGAGTTCTTGGTTTTGTACTTGGATTTGATTTTCCCCAGGCTTCCATTGTCCTCAATGAGAACTGTATTATTTTTCATCAAATTTGATGTCAATCAGGGCACAAGTACTCAGTGCCATACAATCAGAACATTTTTTACTCCCCTTAGTAGGCAAGATCCAACCTCTCACATTATCAGCTCCAACAGATATAGATACATTGGGCATTGGTGAGGTGGGGAGTATTCTTTTCTATCACACACATTGTTTTACCCCCCAGTTCTAAAATATTGGGGCAGTTTTCCTTGATAATTTCATGAAAGGTGATGTCTAGGCTCTTATTTTGATCATGACTTTCAGGTGGTCATATAATATTTAAATTCCCTCTTTTGGATCTATTTTCCAAGTCAATTGTTTTTCCAATGAGATATTTCACATTATCTTCAATTTTTTCATTTTTTGCTTTTGTTTTGTAATTTCTTGGGTTCTCATAAAGTCACTAGCTTCCATCTGCTCCATTCTAATTTTTAAAGAACTGTTTTCTTTAGTGAGCTTTTGAAACTCCTTTTCCATTTGACTAATTCTGCTTTTAAAGCATTCTTGTCCTCATTGGCTTTTTGGGCCTCTTTTGGCATTTGAGTTAGACTATTTTTAAAGGTTTTATTTTCTTCAGCATATTTTTAGGTCTCCTTTAGCTAGCTGTTGACTCACTTTACATGATTTTCTTGCATCATTCTCATTTCTCTTCCCAATTTTTCCTCCACCTCTCTTATTTGATTTTCAAAATTCTTTTTGAGCTCTTCCATGACATGAGACCATTGCATATTTATTTTGGAGGTTTTGGATGCAGAAGCCTTGACTTTTAGTTCTTCTTCTGATAGTATGCTTTGTTCTTCCTCATCCAAAATGATGGAAGAAAATACTGGTTCACCAAGAAAGTAACCTTCTATAATCTTATTTTTCCCCTTTGTGGGGCATTTTCCCAGCCATTTACTTGACTTTCAGTCCTTTGTCAAGTGAAGGGTATACTCTAAGGACCTGTAAGTTCTCAGTTCCTCCGAGGTGGCACAATGAAGGGAGAGGAGTTTACTCCTCTCCTGGCCTGTGCTCCTGTCTGGGAGCAACCACAAGCTTTTCTGCCCAGGATCTGCCAGTAGGGCTCCCACCATGCCAGAGCTCCTCCTCACCTCAGAAATATCACTCAGGACTGAGGCCTAGATTGGTGCTCAGTTCCCCCAGGATCTTCAAGTGGAGGTCTCCAAAAATGGACACTGCTACTACAGTGGCTGCCTTTGCCCTGGAGTCAGGGCTATCACTGAACAGTTTCCCTTCTCACGCAGGTGAAAGAGCTTTCTCAATGACTTTTGAACTGTCTTTGGTGTTTGTGGGTTGAGTAATCTGAAAATTGCAGTTGCTACCTGTGATTCCATGCCCTGAAGCCTGCTCCAGTCCTTCCTAGTAATGTTGTGGCCAAGGCTTGACTTCACTCTGCTCTGAGCCCAGTGTGATAGACCTTTCCTGTCAGCCATCCAGGCTCTCTTGGGCTGGAAATTTCTTTCACTCTGCTCTTTTTGGCTCCTGCTGCTCTGGAATTTGTTTAGAGTCATTTTTACAGGTATTTATGGGCTATCGGGGTAGAGCTAGAGCAGGTCTGTCCTTCTACTCTGCCATCTTGACTCTGCCTCCTATCACGTGCAGTCATGTCATCTTATGTATTGCTCCAAGGAATTGAGATAACATTGGCTTGATGCTCTGTTTAAAGAGTTTAAGTCCTGGTACAGAAAGCCATGAGGATCATAGGACAATGTTTCCTCTATTACATCATTGTAGCTTCAAAAATAGCATGTGCCCTCCAAAGAGAATTCAGTGTCATAAGAAAATGACTAGCATGGCTTTCGTTATTAGAAAATGGTATTGCTGATGGAGCTGTGCGATTATTTGTTACTGACACAACTTAGATAAAGATTTTTATATTTCAGTCTCTACTTTGTACTTTTATTCATTAATTGAAATTGTTACCAATTACTTTAGTTATTGTTCTTGCCTCTGCCTCTTATGAATCATGATAATTTCACCCCAAAAAGGTCACTTCGTATCTTATTCTGTTTTGTCTCCTAATTGTTGCTCCTGGTCAGTAATGACTTTTTCTTTTTTTAATCACTAACTAATCCACTCTGTTCTCTAGGGGCCCCAAATTCTTTTCCCTAATGAACTGAGGGTCTCAATCTTAAAACAATGCTTTGGGCCTGAAAGAATATCTTCATCACTTAGGAAGGTAAAGTTCCACTGGACAGAGAGGTGGGGGAAGGGTTATTTAGACCATTTATAAGTTTAGGTGCAGATCCCCCAATTTGCATATTTTTGTTCAGCAAAATAATGTCTGTGCTATATTTGATGACATGGTTGACTGACTGTTTACATGGGAACTATGGGTCACTGAATTTTTAATTTCATTCTATAGGCAATGGGGTTACATTCAAGATATTTGAGCAAAGCACTGGTAGAATGAATGAATTCATGACCAGTATATTAGGCATTATCAAAAGTATTATTCTGGCATAGGAATGTCAGAAAGTCAATCCTAAGTGACTTGATTGGGGAATTCTGATGATTCTTAGAGACTGATGAGTCAGAAAAATTTGTTAAAGGATGTGTATTCTAACCTCTATTTTTCAGGTCTCTGTAGTATTCTTCAAAGCAGTCTGCCATTTACTATCTGTGTGACCTTAGGCAAGCCACTTAAATTCTCTGGGTCTTAGTTTCTTCAACCCTAAAATAAAGGGACAAGACAAAATTCCCTCTGATTTTAATTCTATAATGTTATAGTCCTAGGGACAAGACAAAATTCCCTCTGATTTTAATTCTATAATCTTATAGTCCTATAATCAAATTACATATTAACTGATGAGGAAATATACTAAATAGGATATAATTCATTCCTAATTATCATCAGGCCTGAGGATCATGGTGAATTTAACTTCATTAACAAATCCACTCAACAGTAACCAGAATCTAGAATTTATGATAACATAAAATGACTTTATGTCCTCATTCATGATTGAATACAGGGCAGGACCCAGGATTAAGTTCTTTTTTATTATTGATATGCTGAAATTTTTGAGTTCAATATGCTAACAAAAGGTTTCTGAAAGGCAATCAGACCTAGAGCTGGTCAATTATTGAACCAAATCCCATGATCGTTGCGTAATAGTTATCATTCAGTCTATGTCTCTCCAATTTTGTCTTTTAAAATATCAGAGTTCCATTCTAAAGTGACCAAAGATGCCTTTGAACAAACCCAATTTTAAGAAAACAGAGTCATTTACATAGTATTGCCAAAGAATCATCCTTTTTGCCTCTGTATTTCAATTAAACTCTTGAAAAGGATTGAATATAAAGAATTTTACAGAACTTGTTCTTCCAGAAGACATTCTTATAAAACAGAAACACATAAATAGAATGTATGAGTAAAACATACAATGAAGGAAGTAAGATATGTTGACAGATTCTGATATATAGATGTTTTTGTGGGTATATTTCTCAATTAGCATATACAGCATCATGTTGTCAAGTTAGTTTGTTGATAACTATCAGTCTTTCAGTATGAAAACAAGGTCATAAAACAGCTTTACAGAAATATATTTGTTTTAAAAAAACTTACATAAAAATAATTAGCTAGCAGCAGAAAAGACATTAAACATATGTCTAAACTTGATCAGTAGCCCATAATATGGAAACAAAAACCAATGGGACTTAAGTAAATCAAAGAGGATGATAAGGAGAAAAAAGGTGATTAATTTTTTAACTGTACCTAAAAGAAGTCAATGTCACTTTCAACATGTGTGTTCTCCTGTGTGTATTTACACGTCTTTGTAAAGAAGATCAAGTTCTGAAGAGGAGACAAATATTAGAGTGGAAAGAACACTCTGGATTCAGAAGAACTAAATTCAAACCCTGACTCTCATGTTTCCTTAGTTAAGTCAAAACCTCCCAAAGCTTCAGTTTTCTCATCTCTAAAATGATGGGTTGGATTAAATGGCCTCTGAGGTCCCTTCTAGCCCTATAACTATGATTCTAGGAGCAAGTACATAGTAGTCCTACAAGCTAATAACACAAAGGAGAGAAAACGTCTCTCCTCATCAAGTTGGAGTTAAGAAATTGAATACATGGTTATTGGTTTTCTTGATCAGAACAATAGGATTTCAGATATAATGGCATAGGACATAATACAAATCTGGGAAATCTTGATCATATGTTCAAAGGAGATTCCCCAGGAACAACCAAGGGGACCAGAATGCTGGAGCAGAAAGTACTAAAGGAGAGTAGCGATAAATGCAACCATATCAGGAGCAGTCAGTATGGGGCATACCATGAAGTATACCTCTTATACTAGATATTTGGGGGAAAAAATTCAAATTTCTTAGGAAAGGGATAGTTATGATTCTGTGGAATCAAATTCTATAGAGAAAGTTAATCTAAGAGGATCATAGAACTACGCATCTTAAGCTAGAAGGGAAACCAGAAGTTGTTTAGTCCAACCCTCTTATTTTACTAATGAAGAAACAGGGACGCAGTGAGGCTAAATTATTTGATCAAATAGGTAGTAAATAGACTAAGTAGGATTGAAACAAAATATTCTGACTTCTGATCCAGTATGGGTTCCACTATGACTAGAGAGGGGTGTTTTCCAGAATAAAATCACAGACATAATTTACTACATTGTAATTACCAAGTGAGTGGGAGATGGTTGTTGTTTGTCCTTCATTCTTGAAGAGGACCATTCCATCAGGAAGATGATGCCATGATTTGCATTTAAGTGATCTGAGTGAAGGAGAATTATGCAAAGTCCAAAGCCTTGATTATTTTTCCTTCTGGAACCAGTTGGGTCCAATGGCAAAATATAGATCATGATGACTACAGATGGACCCACAGCCTCCAGATCCAATACATCAACAAACATCCAACTTATGATTGATTTTATTTTTATGTTATATCAATTGCTTGCAAGTAGAGTCAGTTATTCAACAAGTGTTTAAGAGACTACTATGCAATATAATATGCTAAGCATTGAGGACACAAAGAAAGGCAAAAACAGTCCTTGTTCTCAAGGAACTCACAATCCAATAGAAGTGGTGAAAGTGCCCCTCTTCTTCTCTTAGAAGTATAATTATGGTATTTAAGAAATCTCCATGTTGGGGACAGAGCCAAGATAGTGGAATGAAAGCAGGGATGAACCTGAGCTTTATCACAAATTCCTTCAGATACCTCTAAAAAGTGAATCTGGACAAATTTTAGCATGTCAAAATCCACTAGGAGACAGAGTGTGGCAGATTTCCAGGCCAGGATAGCCTGGACAGTCAATAGGAAAGATCTGTTACATGGGGTTGGGGGAGTACAGAACCCACAGGCGGCACCAGCAAAGACTCTCCCATAGTGGAGTGGGAATGACCCTGGGAGGACTGAAACAGAAGTAGCAGTGTGAATTCTCAAACATATCAGCACAGGACAGCAGTCAAGTGAGAGAAAGATGAGTGAGAGAGAAATGTTGAATCCCTGGTAACAGCAGCAGTCACTGCTGAGACTATCAACCCATAGATTAAATATCTGAAAGTCAACTACTTGAACTTCTGGGAGCCAAGATGGCAGAGTAAACTCTGAGTGTTCTCACCCTCCCCTTGTTAACCTTGAAAAACCCAGAGAATATATCCCCAGGGAAAAATCTTGAATGGTGGAATCAGCAGAAGGGGCATAGCAGTCTCTCAGTTCAGGAGATTAGGGAGATTGAACAGAAGAGTATACCTCTTGCTGTGGTTAAAGGGGATCAATGTAGAACCAGAAGCATCCTGGCAAGTTTCAAGTCAGCAGAGTAGGAGGAGATCCTGAGCCCCATTATGGAGCCCATAAGCACCAGCACCAGGACTTCAGCTATGCCTTAGCACAGCCAGAGAATTAGGCAAACAGCAGCACAGAGAGGGGTTCACCAGCTGCTGAGCCTGCCAGTGCTCTAGCTCATCCATAGGTGAGGAAAATATCTCCTGCTAGCAGAACACCCTTCCCTCATACCTCACACAGTAACCTTCAGTGTAACCCAGGGAAACTCAGGAAGACTTCGCCAGGCCTCAGCTTTGGCACACACTAATCAGCTCAGCATCAGGTAAGCTGCAGCATTATATACAGAGGCCACAACATACAAAGTCAGAAACCAGGTCACAAACTCCCAGCATAAGAAACGTGGGACACAGACCCCTGTGCCCAGAAGCAGAGATACGCTTTAAAAGTCAAGAAAAAAGGCAATTAGCATGAGCAAAAAGCAAATCAGAAAATCAAAGATCATAGACTCTCACTATGGGCACAGAGAAGATCAAAATATGAATTGAGAAGAGGACAGCACTGATAATATATCCACATCTAAAACCTCAAAAAGGAGTATTAACTGTTCTCAAGTCTAAAAAGCATTCTTGGAAGAGCTCAAGAGGATTTTAAAAGTCAAATTAGAGAGGTAGAGGAACAATTGGCCAATGATTTTAAAAATACAATTGACAAAATGGAAAAAGAATTCACTGAAGAGGAAAGTTCCTTAAAAAGTAAAATTAGCCAAATGCATAAGGAAGCACAAAACCTAACTGGGAAAATTGAACAAATGGAAAAGGAAGTATAAAAGTTAACTGAAGAAACAATTTAATAAAAATTATAATTATGCAAGTAGAAGGTAAGGGCTCTATGAGACATCAAGAATCAGTCAAACAAAATCAAAAGAATGAAAAAATAGAATAAAATGTAAAATATCTCATTGGAAAAACAAGACCTGAAACAGATGCAGGAGAGAAAAATATCTAATAATTTTTGGTCTACTGAAAATCCATGATGAAAAAAAGAGGCTGGACAATATCTTCCAAGAAATCATCAAGGAAAACTGCCCTGAGGTCCTAGATCCAGAGGGCAAAATAGTCATCAAAACAATTCACTGTTCACCTCTTGAAAGAGATCCCAAATTGAAAACACCAAGGAATATTGTTGCCAAATTCCAGAACCATCAAGTTAATGAGAAAATATTGCAAATGTACAGAAAGAAACAATTCAAATATGAAGACACTCCAGTCAAAATCACACAGGACCTTGTAGCTTCTATATTAAAAGATTGGAGGGATTGGAATATGATATTACCTAAGGCAAAGGAGCTCAGGCTACAGTCAAGGATCAATTACAAAACAAAACATAGAATAATCTTTCAGGCAAGAAGATGGATATTCAATGAAATACAGGATTTCTAGATCTTCCTATTGAAAAGAACAGAACTCAAAACATGCTAAAAGTGTTTTGTAATGGTGTTCGTATGGTCCCTGCATTTGTTTCGGCAGGTATACTCCCTAATATTTTATAGAATCTATTGTAACTTTCAGTGGGTTTACTCTTTCTATCTCTTGCTGTTGGGCTTTTTATTTTAGTAATATATAGAAATACAGATGATTTATGTGGGTTTGTTTTGTATCCTGCAACTCTGCCAAAGTTGTTGATTATTTCAAATAGCTTTTTACTTGATTCTCTAGGATTCTCTAAGTATATTATCATATTGTCTGCAAAGAAACTTAGTTTCTTCTTTGCCTATTTTAATTCCTTCAATTTCTTTTTATTCCTTCATTGTTAAAGCTAACATTTCTAGTACCATATTGAATAACAGTGGCAATAATGAACATCCTTGCTTCACCCCTGATTTTATTGGAAAAGGATTTAGCTTATCCCCATTACTTGCTGATGGTTTTAGGTAGATACTACTTATTATTGTAAGGAAGGCTCCATTTATTCTTATGCTCTCCAGTGTTTTCAGTAGGAATGGATGTTGTATTTTGTCCAAAACTTTTTCTACTTCCTACATGGAAAAATAGTATTTGTAATTCTTGAAACTTTTCTCAGTATTTGGGTAGTTGGAGGAATTATACTCACACACACACACAAACACACATATACATACAGATAGAGGGCACAGGCTGAGTTGAATAGGAAGGGATGATATCTAAAAAAATAAAATTAAGGGGTGCAAGAGGAATATATTGAGAGGAGAAAAGGAGAAATGGCATGGGGCAAATTATCTCTCATAAAAGAGGCAAGAAAAGGTTTTTTCAGTGCAGGGGAAAAGGGTTTAGGTGAGAGGGAAAAAGTGAGACTTACTCTCATCACATTTGTCTTAAGGCGGGAATAACATGCACACTCAATTTGGTATGAAAATCTGTCTTCCACTACAGGGAAGTATGGGAGAAGGGGATAAGTAGGGTGGAGGAATGACAGAAGGGAGGGCAAATGAGAAGAGGAAGTAATTAGAAGTAAATACTTTTGGGGAGGGACAAGGTCTAAAAAGAGAATACAATAAATAAGGGGCAGAATAGAATAAAGGGAAATATAGTTAGTCTTTCACAATATGGCTACTATGGAAGGCTTTAGCAAAAGTACACATATATAGCCTATATCAAAATGCTTGCCTTCTCAATGGGGATGGGTGAGGAGGGAGGAAGGTAAAGAAATTTGAACTCAAAGTTTAAGGAATGAATGTTGAGAATTGTTTTTGCATGCAACCCAGAAATAAGAAATACAGATAAAGGGGTATAGAAATCTATCTTGACTTACAAGAAAAGAGAGAAGATGGGGATAAGGGAAAGGAGGGGTGTGATAGAAGGGAGGGAAGATTGGGAAAGGAGTAATCAGAATGCATGTTGTTTTGGGGTGGGAGAGAGAAGGGATGGGGAGAAAATTTGGAACTCAAAATCTCATGGAAATGAATGTTGAAAACCAAAAATAAATAAATTAATTTAAAAAATTAAAAGAAAAGAAATATCCACGTTGTTCTACAATAGGTTTAGTGAAGCATTTTATATTCTTAGGTAACTCATAGGCTGAGTAATAAGTAGGAATTAATTTACTTGGGGGTAAAAAAAAACAAGTATAGCAGGTAATATCACATATGTGCTGGTGAACCCATGCAAATGCTGGCACCCTAAAGAAAAAATTCTACCACCTTCACACTAGATATGGCTATGCTCAGAGGATAGAGTGGACACTGATATAATTTTATGTTTGTTGAGCTAGATAGAATGATTTTAAACTAGATACTAGGGAGGAAAGGGAGGAAAATATTTCTCTTCCTCACCAAGTTTGGGGAACATGAAAAGGAGTGAATCAAAACATTAATGTGCTATTTTACAACATTCCTTTAGAAGCTGAGATCCTTCATTATTTTTGATGACACCATTTCAACACTAATTACTTGTGGAAATGTGGAGTATTTATTGTACTATCATATTTTTATGCATAAACCTCCATGAGAACCCTTTGCTGTTAATGGAATTTAATAAAGCATACAAATCAACTACTTACGTTTTTTTAAAGGTTCTTTATAAAAGGAGTATCAGGGTTATAAGATTTTAATATCAGGTAACTCTACCTGATCATAATGATGTAACATAGAACTTTATTAACCATGGATGATGACATAGTAATTTTAAGATATTTCAAGTAGTGGATTCATAATCAATTTTTAGGTACAACATTTTGCTCAGAGAATGAGATTTTTGTTGCCTCAAGCAACATATGGTCTGTATTTATGAATGGAAATTTATTCTTTTAGTACATGAACTTGTCCCTAGAGCTTAGAACACACACTCTAACTTATTCATAAGCATTAAAGACAATTCTTTGAATTAGCATTAGTGCTTTATGTTAGAATACTGTGGGAAAGCTTGCTGGATACCTTATACATATGTGTTTATATAATTTATAGGTAGATAGGAACTGTGATATATCTGTGTGTGTGTGTGTGTGTGTGCATTTCATGGATATTTAGATGCAAAGAAATATGGCATGGTGAATAAACTGGTCTTGGAGTAAGAAGCTCTGGGTTCAATTCCTTCCTGTAACAAACACATAATTATGTAACAAGTACAAAATCATAGAATTTAAGAGTAAAAATGGACACCTGAAGGTGGAGGAATAGAGGAAGTGTTCAGCTAAATCCTCCCAACATTACCCTCCAAATAATACCTCAAACTGAATTCTGGAATGATAGTGCCAACAAAAGGTTAAAGCGACATATTCTTCCAGGCCAAGACAACTTAGTAGTTTGGAAAGAGAGTTCTGTGACATGAAGGTGGAAGCTGGGCCAGAATATAGGTGAAACACTGGTGGTGACCAAACAAGAGATAGACAGGATTAAAAAACCTAAAAACAGATAATTTTGACTAGATGAAATAAAAAATACACAAACAAAACTAATATAGCAAAAATTAGAAAGAAAGAAATAATACACAAATAAAACTAATACAGCCAAAATTAGAAGAAACTGGAGTGGGGAGGTGTTGTGGAATTTATAGTAACTTTCTCTGGTAAAGGTGTTATTTCTCAAATATATAGGGAACTGAGGCAAGTTTGCAAAAATACCAGCCATTCCTCAATTGACAGTAAAAGGATGAGAATGTGCAGTTTTCATAAAAAGAAATCAAAGTATCAATGGTCATATGAAAAAATGTCCTAAATCACTACTGATTAGATAAATGCAAATTAAAACAACTCTGAGATATTACCTCACACTTATCAGATTGATTAATATGGTACAAAGGGAAAAATGACAAATAATGGAGGAGATATGGGGGAAAATGGGACATTACTTCACTGCTGGTGGAGTTATGAACTAGTCCAACCATTCCGGAAAACAATTTGGAACTAGACCCAAAGAACTATAAAACTGTTCATATCCTTTGATCTAGCAATATCACTCCTAGGTCTATATACCAAAAAGATTTTTAAAAAAGGAAAAATACCTATCTGTACAAAAAAAAATTATCACAGCTCTTTTTGCAGTGGCAAAGAAGTGGAGATTGAGGAGGTCCCCATCAATGTGGAAATGTTTTAAGAAGTTGTGGTATATGATTATGATGGAACACGTGTGCTATAAGAAATGACAAGCAGGATGGTTTCAGGAAAACCTGGGAAGATATATGAACTCATGAAAAGTGAAGTGAGCAGGACCAAGAGAACATTGTTCACAGTACCAACAATACATTAAAGACTATCAAGTATGAAAGATGACTTCTCTGATCATGACAATGATCTGACACAGTCCCAAAGGAGACATGATGAAAGATGCTATCCAGCTCCAAATAGAGAAGTGATGAACTCTGAATGTAGAGCAAAGCATACTTTTTTTCACTTTCTTTGTTTTTGTCATTTTATTTTGTTTGCCTTCCTTCAAAACATGACTAATATGGAAATATGTTTTGCATGGAAAAGAGAAAGTGGAGACCTCAATGGTCATCTTGTCCATTCCACACATGCCTATATAGAATGTCAAATCAATGAATACAGTAACTGATAGCATTGGAGGGGCAGGGAGAAATACCCTGATGTCTGAAGGAAGGCAAGCTGTGCATTAATGATATGCTAGGGATCCAGCTTTCTCCTATATCTGCCTTCCAAAACCTGCTTTTGCTGTCTAAGTTTATCCTTGAAGAAGATCAAGAACCACATATCCTCTCTCATAGCAGGAAAGAAGAATGTTTCATCTCCCAAGCTCTTGTATCAATACTAATCCTCAAGTGGGAAGGGTACAAGTATTTATTACGTGCCTACTATATGGTGAGCATTTTTCTGCTTTATAAATGTCTCATTTGGTCTTCGCAACAACTTTGTGAAGGTGGGGCCATAATGACTGCTATTTTACTATTGAGCCAACTGGGACCAAAGGTAAGTGGCAAGCCTTGTTACACAGCTAGAAAGTGTCTGGAGCCAAATTTGAACTGATATCTTCCGGACTTTGGGCCTCATGCTCTATCTACTGCACTACCTAGCTCCCTGAAGAGTGGGCTCACCTCCTTGAGTCATTTTTCTCTCCATCAATGAGGGGATTCTTGTGCAAATACTCCTGCCTTGAATCCAGGGTGCCATTAAGCAAATAATTTTGTTTAAGATCTAAAAATATCCATTGTGAGTGGATGGCTTTGTGTATATGTAAGTATAAGATAGGAGCTTGAGTGAGGACATGGTATTGGTCCTACAGGCAACGAACAAAGTTTTGTTTTTTGTTGGTGGTGCTGGTTTTTTTATTGCAATCTTGTGGTAGTAGTCTTTTTTTGGGAACCTGGAAATGCCTGTATTAGAGAAGATGGGAGTCCAGCTCAGAGAGGGAATAGGTATCCTTAAGCACTATGTGAGAAGTATTAATGCAACAGTTTGAGTGGCCAGTACATGTGATATTTATATAAGATAATAGACTTTAAAACTAAAGAGTACCTCCATAGTCAACTAGATGAAACTTCTCATTTTACAGACAAAGAAATTGAAGTCCGGGAAGAACAACTTTACTGATGTCACAGAGGGATAACTGTAGAATCAAGATTTACACATAGGTCTTTTCACTCCAAATTTAATGCTCAATCTTTTGGTCACTGGTAATATCTAACATCTATCTGTTTATATAATCTATCCATCCATCCATCCATCCATCCATCTATCTATCTCTCTCTTTCTCTATCTGTCTGTCTGTCATCTGCCCAGGAACAAGTCACCTTGAGCTACCAACATCCTTTACATACCAAACGTTAATTTGTCAAAATAGGTCTTATACATAAGAAAGTGAAAATTTCACTTCATATAAAATGAAAGATGTGATTAAAAGTACCAGGAGATCCCTAAAAGAGATCCACAATTTTATTTATACCATAAGCAAAAAAAAAAAAAACGAACAAAAAACCCCGCAAAGATCTTTTGCACAGCAATTTCCAGGAAAGCTGTGAACTTTCTTTTTTTGAAAAGTGTCAAAACTGTCGAGTTTGTTTTTTAAAAGGAGCATACTCTCTTGAATTCTTTATTTTTATCATGTTTACGTCAACCAGAGCCTAATTTTAACATTGTCATACAAAGAGTGAGTCTTACTCAATATGGGGCTATTTCTACTTTTACCTCAAGTCTTAATAAAATAACCCAAAGCATTAAGGAAGATATTTTGCTAAATTCATCAGATGAAACCCAGTGATGGGAACTTTGTGCAGTGTTAATTGCTGCACCTCTCCTTGTACATTCAAAGCAGAAATATTCCATGTGAAACAAAATGAAGCTATTTTAGTCTTATTGTAATTATGCAGCTGCTGGAGAAGAGACATTGTCTTTTCCTTGCACAATAAATGTAATACTTTAATCTATATTTCCCTGTTCTTATAAAGAAGTAAAATTTATTTCAAAATAAACCATTTTCCAGTAGGTGGAATATAATGCTTTGATAAATAATATTTTACCTCTTCAGGGAGAGTTTTACATGAAAAACTCAGCCAAGCAATGCTGTTTAAAAAAAAGCCAAAGTTAATAATTAACAAATTAGCATAGTACAAAATGTAGTACAATGATGAGAAAACAAACATAACAAAATGAATATGAGCAGTGGGATAGAAGATATACGAGAGAGAGAGAGACAGAGACAGAGAGAGAGACAGAGACAGAGAGACAGAGACAGAGAGACAAAGACAGAGAGAGCACTCTTTAATAAACTTTTGAAGAAAACAATGTGCTAATGTCAGATAATGCTGACTACTGACACAATTGACTATGTCAAGACACAGATCTGGATTTGCATCCACGTGGGCATTTTTCCGCACGTTCAATGGCCTTCAGCAATCAGTTTCCGAAAAACTTAGCACCCCATTATCAGTCTAGTACTGTTTCTCTGAATTTAGCCTGACTGGTCCATGGATGGCAAATATACAGAGCCAAAAAAAGGTAGAGAACTGAGCACCTGACATACTTGGAAAAGCATTGTGCAAACATTAAAGCCTTATATAAATGTTATCTTGTGCTCACCACAACTTTGAATAAATTGTATGACTTTTTAATGTGTATTTATTTATATGCTGTGTCCCCAATTAGAACAGAAGCTCTTTGAAGGCAAAGATTGCTTTTGCCTTTTCTTGTATCCAATTTAAACATGGTATTTAACGTATAGTACTTTAAAAAAAAGTTTCTTTTATTATAAGATTCTAAAATAGAATTCATGAAAGCATACCTATTCCCTTCCCCATCTTCATCAATGATGTCTGTATTGTACATGCATTGTTCTCATAAATGTTTTTTAAGGATGTCAATACAATGGGTCAGCAGTCATTGATGTTCTCTCACTGATTTGTTGCTGTTAATAAGAAGAAGAAGGCATGATTTTTTTTTTCTCTAAGGATCTTGTATCCTCCTCTTTTTCAGATACATTGATAATCCATTCCTTTAATAGTAGTTTGTCCATGGAAGGCTCAATTGGCTTATAATTATTTGTAAATATATTATTATTTATAATCAGGAAACATTTAGAGAGCACCCGTTGAGTGCACAGGCAGTTAGGTGGCATAGTAAATAGAAAACTGGACTTGGAATCAGGAAGACTCATCCTCCTGAGCCTTACTCGCTTTGTGATCCTGGGCAAGTCTCAAGTTTCCTTGGCTGGAGAAAAAAATGGCAAATCCCCCAGTATCTTTGCCAAGAAAATCCCCCAAAAGGAGTCATCAAGAATCAAGACTAAAATGAGTCAATGAAAATAGAACCTATGGACTAGTAGTGATTGATGTTTTCTTATGAATTTTGTTTTTGGTGCTGATATCTGTGACTTTATTTTTGGCGAAGGATCTTGAATTCTCCTTTTCTTCAGATACCTTAAGAATCCAGCCCTTCAGCAGTTTCTCTTTCACATAAAACTCAAGAGGCTTCTAATTACTTAGATACAATCAGGAAGTATTTAGAGAGTACCTACTGAGTGCACAGAACTAGACTAGACTTTGGAGGAGTGGAGAATTGGCAATGAGTATGGCTCCAAAATGTTGAAAATAGTACCCCTGTTCTCTAGGATTTTGTCCTATCTAGTAACTTGAGTCCATCAGAGATGTTTTAGTGAAAAAAATAAATATTGAATGTAAATCAAACTATTTCATTAAAGTAACATAATCTTATGTTATTTTATCCCTGAGTAATATATGACTTCCCCCTAGAAGCAGCTAGCACAAAAATAACACTGTTAGGCCTTCTGAAATTCATGTTCTTATCTATTTTCACCTGTTAGTGTGCTTGTTCCCTTTTATTATGTAGACTAAGTTTTCCTCACATCAGATGATTTGGGGCATAGCTGATACAGCAAAATGTGATTTTCATAAAGTAGAAAAAGAATCAATAAAACTGGTAGCCTTCCTGTCTACAGAAAGGAGGAATAAAATTAAATCCATATTGAAAATTCACTTCCACATTCAATAAGCAACAGAATAATTTGATTTTTTATATCTCAAACCATTAAAGATAACAGAGGTGTCTTGTAGATTTGAGAAAATATAAAGGTGATGCTTAAAATGAGCTTCCTATCAGCCTTTTAAGGAAATCTATATTTTTCCTCTGAACAATCTTTTCAAATCCTCACATGTCAATAATTTAATTCAATTCAACTAACATTTATTCTGCTAGCCTTTTATGTGCCAAGGGCTGGGGACAAAGAGACAAAACCCAAATGTCTCTTGCCCTGAGAGAGCTGACAGTCTATTGGAGAAAAACAGGGTGGGTGTGGGTAAGTAAATACTGAAAATACTTGAAATATATAAAATGCAGTCATTTGGAGATGAATGCTCACTACTCCACATACATTGACTCAAATAGTACAAGTATTAACTTACATTTAATTGACATTTTGAGAGTTATTTTTAATTTATGGAATAAAAATAAACATTTCCATAACAGTATAATAAAAAGATGGTTGCCCATGAAGGTGCAAAACTATTATGAACAATTGTTATTCCTTTTAAATACATAAAATATAAAGTTATAATGTACATTTTTTTTCTTCCCTTTTCTCTTCCCACCCCAGAGATGGCTACAATTACCTACAAATTTAAAGTGAAAAGTAATGTAATATAGTTATCCTCATTATGAAGATGAGGAAACTGAGTCAAAGAGATTGATAGACTTCCATGATCACTCAGTTTACAGATTAAACATTGTTGGATATTGGGAAGAATACTGGATTACGATTCAAGGACCTGTGCCCAAAACTCACTCTACTCACAACTATTTTGCCCTGAGCATAGCCTTCCCCCCTTGGTAAGGTTCATTTCAGTCTGTATCTGCAAAGCAGGAACAAGAAGTGAAGAAAATTAGATGTTCTCCGAGGTTCCCTTCAACTCTAAATCCTTTGATTTGTCTGAGAAAGGTTTCAAACTGATGTTCCCGATTCAAGTCATCTTTTCACTATTCACTATATTACCTCAAATAAAAATCAGCTGAGGAATTACAAAATTATTAGTGTTGCAAAGATTAGCGCCAATCACTCTGCGTATAGTCTGTGCAAGGTTGTTTTCAGTCACTCAACAGGACATTACTTAAATGCCTACTCTGTGTCAAGTACGGTGCCAACCAAGGTTCCAAATCAGAAAAGTAAAGACAGTCTCCACCCTCAAGGAGCTCACAATCTAATGAGGGAAAGACAACAGTACACAAAAGCAGGCTGAAAAGCAGGCAAGAAGAAAATATCCAGAAAGTAGTCATGGTAGAGTCCAGTACAAAGAGTACGGCTGGTGGGAAATGAATGGTTGGCTGGCCTGGGAGTCTTCTTTAAAAGGAGGCTTTGGGAGGAGTATTTTGGTCAGTCCTCCAACCTTTCAAACAGAAGGGCACAAAGTAGGAAGGTACTGAGTACGAAACATGATGTGATCTTGAATGATGCTGTTTTCCTGGCCATTGGGTTTCTTAGTGGCATGATCCTAATGAACTTTTTATGTGCTACTAGTTTATCTTCCCTGTTCTTTTTCATTCCTGGTTCTAAGGTAAATAAAGGATTTGTTCTGATACTTTTACATTAATTGCTAAAATTATATAAAGACAGAGTCAATCAATTGTCCTTCCGTATTTAAGTAAATAATTAGTGTAATTTTGAGACTTTTATCAAATGAAAACATTTTAGTTCCTCAAAGGCATTAAATATACTTTCTTTCCCCACACCCTATCTTGACCTGTGAGTTTTCTAGAAAATAGCAAGCAAATTCAGATTGAGCAAAAGTTTTAGAGGCAAGCCAGGAGAAAATACTCATTTTTGCGTAATAGAATCCCTAACTTATTTTCAAGTATGACTCAGGTGTCACCTCCTACACAAGGCCTTTCCTGATATCTCCTCCCCTAATTGTTAGCTCTCTTTCCAGAAACTGTTTTGTTTAACTTTGCATGTGAGACATAATCACTTGTTTGTGTATTGGGGAGGAGGAGGCAGAGGAATATTAGGGGAGGGAGAAGAAGAGACTGCTTTTTCTCCCCTTTCCTTAACAAGAGCATGACCTTGTCAGCTTTGGAAGAGGAGGAGATTTGGACTTCTTATGAGTTTCTTAACAGTGTACCCAGACAGAAGTGACTTGTAGCACTATTGCACTGGAAACTGAGGACAAACTCAAAACACCAAGGAAAGCAAGTGTTAAGATTTTACATGGAGCCTAACAGAAAGCTATGCCCTACCTAAGGGGAACATTTTCAGAACTCTTAAGTAAAAGAATTCCAGGAGCTTCAAGTTATCCTTTTTTGTCACTATATGTGTTCTAACTTTGAGCCCCAAAGCCTTGAATAATATATGTATTTGGGGAAGAATACCCCATCAAGTTTATGTATTTTCTAGCCCTACATAATAGACATTCCCTCAATTTCCAATGTTTTGCTACCATAAAAAGCACTATTAAAAATATTTTTTGTTCAGCCTGAGAGTTTATTTTGTTTAGAACTAATTACTCCATTAATTTACTCTCTTATCACTCCCCTCTCCCTATCCCCTATTTCCCTATAGAGTGAAATGAATTTCTGTACCCAGCTGTGTGTGTTCTTCTGTTACTTTAAAGATCCTATTTTTCTCCTTTAGGGGAAATATTTACTCAGGTTTTCTGGGTAAGTTGCTCTTGGTTTCAAGCCTATAGTCTTCTGTTTCTGGGATATTGTATTCCAAGTCTTCCACTAATTTGTAATGGTGGCTGCTACATTGTGTGCGATCCTAGCTATGGCTCCCTGGTACTTCAATTCTTTCTTTCTGGCTACTTGCAGTATCTTTTGTTTAATCTGGCTCCAGTGTTTTGACTCCAGGGTTTCTGGGAGTTTTCATTTTGACATTTCTTTCGAGAAGTGACTGATAGATTCTTTCTATCTGTGTTTTGCCCTCCATTTCTAAGAGATCTGGATTGTTTCTTAAAGTATAATATTTAGGATATGTGTATGGGTGTATATGTAAGTATATGTATATGTGTGTGTGTGTGTGTGTGTGTGTGTGTGCACGCTCTGAGCTTTTAAGTAGCCAAATGATTTGCAAATTATCTATCCTTTGTCTGTTTTACAGATCAGTTAGTTTTGATGTGAGGTAATTTGCATTTTCTTCCATTGTGTTCAATCCTATAACTTTGCTTTAATTGGTCAGAGTAAACATTTATGTAGCAATTACTATGCCAGGCATTGTGGCAAACACTTTTACAAATAGCATTTCATTTGATCCTCACAAAAACCCTGCAGGTAAGATTTATTATTTTCCCTATTTTACTCTTAAGGAAACTGAGGCTAACAGAAGCTAAGTGACTTGCCCAGAATAATACAGCTAGCATCTGGGGCTGGATTTGAACTTATCTTCCTGACTCCAGGCCCAGCACTCTATCCACTGCACCATCAGCTTGCTTCCATTTCTTGTCTCACAGAGTAATAACTATCTATTTGGTTCATTCTGATTTTTAGGGAGTTTGTTTCTTAGCCAAGGTTTTGTACTCTTGTGTCAAAATGGTGGTTCCTTTTCCCATTCTTCTTTGCATAGTTCTCATTTCTTTTACAATTTTTCTCTAGTATTCATATATCATTATAAAAACATCACTTAGAGGGATACTAGTTAAACTTGTACCCCAGTTGTGTTTTAGATATTTGGCAGTTAATATTTTCTTCTGGTTTCTGTCTTGAGCATCTCCATTATCATAAAAGTTTTATATGGGATTCTGATTTTTTTGCTTGTTCATTTTCCCAGTCTACTTCCTGATTTCAAACTTTATGTTAAGACTTGGCTCCACCTACTCCTGGAGCAACTGTTTGTCTAAGTCTTCCAGCTACTTTCTTGGGTACACTAACAGTTGTATTATTCCGACACTTCCAGGACACAACTTAACTGGGGACCTTCAAGCTTTCAGTTCTCCCAAAGTGTTTTGATCGAGGGGGAAGTTTGATTTCTGCCCTTCTGGCATGAGATCTTCAAGTTCCTGCTCAGGATTTGGGTCTAGACCAATGTTTCTTAAACTCTGGGTTGCAACTATGAAAAATTTGGCAACAGTAAAAGACTTCTGAACTCACAATCCTGAGGTGTTTGGGGAAGTGCTTGCCTGTATTGCATCAGGCAATACAGAACACAAAGCATGCACACTGTGCCTTGTGAATGCCCTCAGGACATGGCAATATCAAAGAACATTGCCTCCATGCAAAAAGGGGTCAAGAGTGAACAAAATTTAAGCAGCCCTGGTCAAGACAAAGCATCTATAGGGTTTACCTACTTGGAATTCAATAGACTGCTGTTGGATTCATCCACTATCAACTAGTAGGAAAAATCTGGTAGTTCAAAGTGGTCTGGAATGTAGTACTAAGACCATGCTCTATTTCTTGGACCCAAGACACTCAAAGTTGCTGTCTACTTCTGAACTTGCTCTTTGCTCAATACACAATCGAGCACCTATGATTACTTCTCACCCTGGATTACAATCTCCCAGTGCATATCACCTAGTCACTCAGTCCTGGATCTCTGACCCAGAATTAGGTAGTAAACGATTGAGATGCCAATTTACACCTTTGCATATGTCTCACAGAGTTCATACCCCTCTGATTGATTTCAGTCCTCCTCCTGTCTGGATGCACATCCTCTTCTATGGTACAATGCCTTACATGACCGTATCTAGTTAGACCCATCCTTCCATCCCCAGTGTTTGCAGAACCCCTTCTCTCTATACCCAAACCCATGATTCCTTGTGATTTTTTTCTAGGACTTTGACATCAAGATTCAATCTAGTCTGTTTTCTACGTCCTTCTGGAGGTGTTTTGCCCTAGCTGTTCTTCTTGTTCTTACTCTGCCGTCTTGGTTTTGCCTTCTAGAGTTCTCTTTCAGTTCAGAATTCTTTATAGAGAAAGTGAGTACCATGACCCACATTTTGTCCTACTCCCTAAGCTCAGTTCTGTCAATTCCAGTTCCTGCATGGTAATAGGAACCAAGATGCCAAAACCTGACAAGCCCTTTTCCCATCCTCCAGCTTTTAATATATGTCACTTACAGCCAGAGGCAGTAACATTATGTAGATGATCATCTCAATTTTATTAAAATTCTCCCACTTCCTCAATGCAATTGCTTTTAGGGCATTCCCAATTTCTTTTTGACCTTTTTCTTGTAAGTGGTTACTTTCAGTGAATTTCTAAAAGGCATATATACATATCATCCTCTATAATCCTATCCAAATTGAACCATGAAGGTGACCCCTGACTACATCAATGAAAACCAAGTACATGTAGGTCTTTAAAACTAGAAAGTCTTCAAGTACAGATGGGATGATGAACCCTCTATATGTTGTTCAAGGAAAAGTCTAGCTAAGGTAGTACAGCATTACCACAGTGTTGGAAATAGGTAATGAATAAAGGACATTTTTATTATAAGAATCCATCTAGATTTGCTATCCTTCCCCTTTGGAGATGGAACTCAAGGTTTCTGCGAATTATGAGAAATTAACAAGACTAAGAGAAAGATTGGTTAACTTGGGTGAAAAGGATATGAGAAGATTCATGATCTGGAAAGATAAACAAAATGGCACTCCAGAATCAAGACAAATAATTCTCCAGGTTAAACTCACCCAAGAATCATGAAA
The DNA here is from genome assembly GCA_028658325.1 of Potorous gilbertii. NCBI lineage: Eukaryota > Metazoa > Chordata > Mammalia > Diprotodontia > Potoroidae > Potorous > Potorous gilbertii. The sequence goes on from CM053770.1 coordinate 212,115,416, forward strand.
TAGCTAGAGGCCAGTAGCTCAAATCAGCAGGAGTAGGTCACAATGGAATAGGTTAGAATATGGAGGAAATAGAACAAATGTAGGAGAAGGACAACTTGCCTCAATCAATGCCTATCAGTCATTTAAAAAGCATTTATAACGTGTCAACTATGTACTGTATAGAAAGGCAAAAGACTGCCTCTATCTCAAAGAGATACAATCTAATATGGGAGACAACATGAAAAATAAATACATATGAACAAGTTATATACAGAATAAGCTGGAGATTACAAAGGGAGGGTACTAGTATTAAAAGGGATCAAGAAGGGGGATTTGAGCTGAGACTTGACAATAAGTAGGGAAGCTAGCAGGCAGAGAATTCCAAGTATGGGAAACAGTGAAAAATCCCAGAGTTTGGAGATGATTGTTTTGTTCATGGAACAGCAAGGAAGTCAGTTGTTCAGTCATTTTTAGTGATATCTGAACCTTTTGTGGGGCCTCAATTTTTTTGGGGGGGGCGAGTTCTTGCAAATATACAAGAGTGATTTGCCATTTCTTTCTCCATCTCATTTTACAAAGAAAGAAACTGAGGTAAACAAGACTAAATGACTTTTGCTGTGGCAAACAGCTAGTAAGTATCTGAGGTTAGATTTAAACTTGGGTCTTCCGGACTCCAGACCTGGTACTTGGGCTACCTACTTGCCTGTGGAAGTTAGTAGAGTCCTTTTAGGGCAGCCACATCACCCTTACTCACCCGCAGTTATGCTGCAATAGACCAAGTGTTGACGATATAAGCCCATGTCAAACTATGCTTTTTGGCTTCGTGCCTCAATTATCCTCATTTGGAAGACTGAACAAAAGTCAGTCCATAAAGTTGTGTGAAGCAATGGCATTCTAGCCCAGAACACAGCAGTTAGTTACTAGCATTAATTACACCTTTGCCCCCCTTAATCCCACGCAGTTGAATTTACAACCCCTTACAATAGGGTAGGTATAAAAGTTCATTATATCTTATTATTTATGCTGGTTATTTTCAAGGAGTTATAAAACTAATTTCCCTTTGTGTGCTAGAACTTACTTTAACTATCCATTAATTGTCCATTAGCAAGAACAGAATTTATGAAACATCAGAAGAGACCTGTTTTGTTTTTTCTTCCCCAGTTAATAAACTACTTGCTGCAGTCTCACAGCACCATGGATTTAGTCAGTCCAATACTCCCCTCTCTCTTTGCCGGCACCACACACTGGATTAAATCTGACTGTCTTCTGTAATGGAGAGAGGGGCTAACCCCAGTGACATCTTGGGGCTGTCTCATGGCAGTCAATTGGCCTAGAGTTTGGCCCTTTTCATTTTTCACTTGGGTGAGAGTCCTTTTCCTAATGAGACCTTGAATAATTCTTTAAGGCATGGAAGGATTCCATTGTCTTCCTGAAGGAATATTGCAGATGCAACAAAAATGTATGGGGAAGGCAATTCATGTTTGCTTCCTGCCTTTCCCCCCATCACCAGCCTTCAACAAAAAATCCTCACTGCTTCTTCTCCCCATCCCCCTACCGCCCCTGTAACAACTACTCCAGATAACAATGACTTGGATTAAATATCCCTAAATCATGGGCCTAACACAGAGCTAGAATGTACAACAATCGAATCACTCAGATGGAGGCATAGATCAGTTATTTGTCCCCTAACTGCAATTAATTCATTCATTTTTTTCTTCATCTGGGTAAATTATTTTCCTGCAACACTTCCTTCCATTCTTAGCTTATTCGTTGTATCTGAGCAAAGGGTTTTCCACCCATTAGTCAAAAATGCCATCCTGGGATACGAAATTATGTTTCAGGCAGGTTAAACTTTAATTCAATCCCCAACTTTTTATTGTACTGCTTGGAAGTGACATCATTAAAAAGAAGAAGGAGAAAATAAAAAAAAAATGAGGAATGTGTGAGTGTAATGGTTTGAAGTGTCTGGTTCCAAAGGGGGAGAGAGTTTTGATTTCTAATAGTGACAAATCGATAAGTCGATTACTGCTTAGCTCTAACCTATTGTTAGAAGGAAGGAAATGGGTCTCTGCTCAGGCCAACAACAAAACGCCCCTTTTCAAAGAGTGCCAAATGACATTGTACAAGGCCATAGACCCAAAGGCCAGGTGGATGCTAATATAAATAGGAGGGGGTGGCACAGGGTGGCATTTCCAACTGACAAAAACAGCTGGATGAAGACAGCACTATTACCTCAGCCCCTAGAGAAGGCTGGATGGAGTGAAACTGAGACCTCAAACAGAAGTGAGAACAAAGCCCATCTAGGCAGTTCCCATGAATCTTAGACAGCCTTTGGATGCCTCCCCGACTCTGAGTCAGGATAGATTAGGCCAGTATCCCCAGGGATAGGTTTATAAGAATTGTCTATATTTTAGCTTTTGAAGCTTAATCTAGCAGTTACCTTTAAATAATGCTTACAGAATTTTCACATTCCTGTTTGACTTTGTAAATTGTCCTCATAACTCCAATAAATGTAATCATCTCTGCCTGGGATATGTTTTAAAGGTATCCTCCGAAAACCATGAGCTCAGATTACAAATAGCTAGGTATCCCTTTCACATCAGTTGCAGAAAGCAGAATAAGAATGAATCACTTCCCTGAAGTCATTCATCTGCAGGATCATTGAGATAATAGCCAACTCCCTGCTGTATTTCCATGGTTAAGGTAAAGAAGGAGGCACTCCGAAGTCCTTTAGGCAAAGGGATATTTTCAAATGCATACAACACAGGTTCTTAACCCTCCACAAAGTCTATGGATGGATTTCAGGGGTGGGGAGGGGAGAATCTATGAATTTGTGATGCAGATACATATACATACAAATAGGAATTTAGACAGCCAGGTGACCCAGTGGTAAAGCACAGAACCTGGAGGGAGGAAGACTCATCTAGCCCTGAGTTCAAATCTTCCAGCATTCAAATATATGTAGTCAATATCAGAGCCAAAAGAAAAAACGCCATAGACACAGGAAAGGTACATCTTTCAGTAGGAAATTCTCTCTTGAATACGGGTATTATTGCACACACTCAGTTCAAGTTTCCAGTAGAAAAGTACAGTAGAAAAAGTAATGGCTCTGAAATCAGGAAAAACTGAATTCAAGTGCCATCTCTGATACTGACTAATGAGTCTCTATATCAACCCTTTTAGGTTGAAAAAGCATTTTTACAGATAATATCTCATTTCATCCTCATAACCAACTGGGAGTTAGGTATTACTATTAATTACATTTTACGGATGAGAAAACTAAAACAGACAGAGGTGTGCCCAGGGACACACACCTAGTAAGTGGTTGATGTGAGATTTGAATTCAGGTCTATCTGACTCCAGAACTAAAACTCTATCAATTGTACTATTTCCCTTTGTTGCCTTAGCCAGGGATGTAACCTTGAGGCCACATGTGGTCTTCTAGGTCCTTGAGTGTGGCCTTTGCACTGATTCCAAGTTTTATAGAACAAATCCTTTTATTAAGAGGATTTGTTCTGTGAAGCTTGGATTCAATCAAAGGGCTGCACTTGAGGACCTAGAAGTCCACGTGTCTTGGAGAACTAAGGTTCCTCATCCCTGCCTTAGATAAACCATTTCGTTTCATTGAGTGTCAGTCTCCTCCTCTGAAATGAAGGGGGTTGGATTACATAAGGTCTGAAGTCCCTTCCAGCTCAAATTTAGAGCAATGACCTCCAGATGAATATTTACTAAGCAGATGCTGTAAATCATTAAGTGTTCATTAATTGCCTATGTTCCAGGTACTATGGTCAGAATACAAGGCTATCATATATTGGCAACTATACTCATTTCTAAGTAAGATACGAAGATAAACCAAGCATAGTCCTCAATATCATCATGTTTTCAGTGAAAAGGTTACAATGTAAAGTAAAGAGGATTGAGCACACACACACACACACACACACACACACACACACACACCATAGAAAGCACAGGTAATATGTGAGGCTGGAAAAGAGAAAAATTATTTCTGACTGGGGAAATCAAAGAAAGTTTCATGGAGGAGCTGAGTTTCAAAAGGCAAGGTGGATTTTTGAGAGCTAAGGATAAAGCTAGAAAGTGCCATTCCAGGACTAAAAACTGTCAAAAGCTACGGAAGTGGGAAAAAATGGTGGGTGAATGGGGGTTGAAAAGTGGTCCAATTTAACTGGAGAGTAGCATATGTGGAAGGAGTATGAGAGATGTCAAGGGGCCATTGCTGAGCCAGCAGAGCATGGCAAACTGAGGTCAGCCCCTGAAGAGACATATATCCAAATTGAAATGCCTAGAGGTGATGGTTTCTGAAGAAGTCAAAATCAGACATGATAGTTACAGATCAAGAAAGAGCCAGCAGCTAAAGTGATGTTAAAAACTGAGGACAGGTCAAAGGTGAGATTGCAATGGAATCCAAAGTGCTAGTGGGAAGCAAGATCCACAATTCAAGGGTGAAAAATAGATTGTGGGGTAATAGAGGTCATAGAGTAGAACTTCCTCATTTTATATTCAGTAGAGGCATCCTGTATGTAGCTAGTTATGTTCATATTTTTACCCCTGATTATAATAAAGACTCCTTGAGACCAGGGACTGTTTTTGCCTTTTTTTGTTGTTGTTGTTGCATCTCCAGCACCTAACCCAGCTGTTGGAAGCTACCTTAGCAATTAATAAAAATTTGTTGACTGTCTCAATTTCATTTTGTCATGTATAACACTATAATGGTGCTCGCGAATCTTATACGAAAGTCTTCATTGGCCACACCTTGCACTCCAGTTTTTGCTGAATATCTTGTAGTTAGAAGGCTATAGCTGCACACCTTCTTATCTTCCCATCAAGTCTATGCTGTGGCAAAGAGGTAGCTCTAGAAGGGACACTAAAACAATGTTTTATGGAGAATGGTTGAAAGAACTATGGATGTTTAGCTCAGAGAAAAGGATATTTGGTGGATATCTGACGTTGTCTGCAGGGATCTTAGAGGCTGTCACATAGAAAATGAATTAGATTTGCTATTGGATATAGAGAAATAACTTCCTAACAAAGCTGTCCAAAAGCAACTGACTGCCTCTAGAGATATTGAATTCCCTGTCACTGAAGGTTTTCAAGTGCTGAAGGTGTCCGTCAAAAGCACTATAAAATGAATATCTGGGGAGATACATGATGAATTAGATGGCATCTGAGATCTCTTTGATTCATGATTCTGGGTAATATTCTATATAGCAGTCTATTGTTATAGTGCTAAACAATTTGGCATTGACTAAAAAGGAAGAAGGAGTTTAGGAAAAGGAGACCAGTGGGGGAGTTTTTTATCAAGAAAACCTCAAGGAGGAAGTGAGATTTGAGTCGAACCGTTAGAAATGAGTAAAATTTATGCAAGAGGAGGGAGAGAAATCTTATTGGAGACTTGCTGAAATAGTCCCTAGTCTCTGTGTTTATCTTCATTTCTACATCACCAAAGGCTTCCTAGACACTTTGAATTGGATGTCCCACAGGCATCTCAAACTCAGTATGTTCAAAACAAAAATCTTAATCTTCTCCCCTGATACCATCTCTACATGGTGTAGTACACTTGAATCAGAAAGGTCTGGGTTCAAATCTGGCCTTAGACACAATAATAACTCTGTGACAACTGATTATGGATATTGCTAACTTTTTGGTGTTTCGTTTTTCATCTACAAAATAAAAAGATTGGATTCAAAAGTCCTTTCTAGTTTTAAACCTAGAGGCAGCTTAATGGCTCAGTGGATAGAGTGCTGAACCTGGAGTCAAGAAGACCTAAGTTCAAATCTGGCCTCAGTAACCCTGGGCAAGTCATTTGACCTCTGGCTACTAGAGAAGAAATGACAAATCACTCTAGTATCTTTACCAAGAAAACTCCATGGACAGTGTGGTCCACAGGGTTATGGAGAGTTGGACACAACAAACAACTAGCTCTAAATCTATGACCCTGTTATCCTAATTGCCAAAACTTGCCATTCCTACTTCCATATCTTTTATACCCATGCTCTTCTCATCTCTCCCACAGCCACAGCCCTTCAAAGGAGCCTTCAGCACCTCTACATTGCATTATTGAAAAGTCTCCCTAACTTGGTTCTCTTCCTCAGGTCTCTACAATACTCCTTCCACACTTTCCCTGTGATTTTCCTAAAGATCAATCAATATACATTTATTAAGCCAGGCGCTGTGCTAAGTGCTGGAGATACAGAGACAAAAAAATAGTCCTTGCCTTGAAAGAGTTGACAGTTTAATGGGAGATATAATGTACAAGTATATATATACACACACACACACACACATATACATACATACATATATACATGTGTGTGTTTATACATACACACACATACACATAACAAACTGAGTTATATCTAGGATAAATAGGAAATATTTAAAAGAGGGCAAGAACCGGAATTAAGATGCCATTAGCAATCATGACTCCAGAGGACCCAGATAAAGCATCCTATTTGCAGTCTAACAGATCTGAAGGAATCAAGGTGAAACAAGAGACAACATGGCCAATGGACCTGTTTTACTTGGCTATGCTGACTTGTTACAAGGATTGTCTTTTTCTTTTTATTCTGCACTTTAACATAAAAAAAGAAACACTTACATATGCAAAGTAGGAGAGAAAAAGAGGATTATTTGTGAAACTGGGGAACTCCATTATAAACATGTATGTTTATAACAAGATGTTACTTTCAAAGCTGTCCTACCTGTCTGTTTCCTTCTGAACTTCTTTCTGCTATTTCTGTGCATTAAAAAAAATGTCTCAATAATCCTCTTTTATTTTATTTCTCAGGCGGGGGTGTGGGGGGAGGGGACAGAACTATTGCCAGATTCGCTCTTCAAATCTTCCTACTCCAATGAAAACCAAGTGCTGAGGCTATATTCATATTCCCTACACATATGAGAATAAATGACATATGAACACAGTGAAGGTTGTTTTGTTTTGTTTGAGAAAGCAGAGCTTCTAAATACATATGAACTCAAATTCTGAAAGTTCCCAGACCCTTACCAACACTCTTCCAAAAGTTGAAATCCAATGGCCTCTTGGCTATTGAGCTAGGAGTGGTCTCCAAAGTTATTTGATTGCACAATACTATCAGTTTTTAAAAATGTGAATATGTACACAATATATGTGTAACATATGGTTTAGGACTGTTCTTCAGGTATGGCCTGAAGGGTAGGGAGGGGGCTGATTATTTTTCTACTTGCTCCTAACTCATTTTCCTTATTTATTCTCATCCCAGCTTCTAAAGAAACAAAGGGAAGGGCAGGGATAGTATGTCTAATATTTATGTGAATTACTAAAACTATAGCTATAGCATTTCTATCAGCAGTCAATTCAGTTTTGAACTCACATTGAAATATATTAAATATTATTTACTTAATAAATTGTAATCTAGAGTAACTTCTCTTCCCAGAAATGTTGCTTATTTCTCTCTTTATATCAGGCTGTCTGTGTTGGTCCTTCATTTTCAAAGACCATGCCATCAGAGAAATGATGACATGACTTGCACTTGACTTTGTTTTGAGTGAGGGAGGACTCTCCTCCTCTTTATGCCAACCCCCTTTTCAATTTCCTAGACTTAAATAAAGGCCAGGACTACTAACCATAGTGTCTACTCATTATGAGTATAATAAAACAAGATAGAAAAGGCATAGTTATTTACACTGTATAAACTAAAAGATCACAATATTATCTATAACCACAATTATAACTGCTGAGTTATCCCCAGTTCTGGAAATGCAGTTCTAGTAGTAATTTCTCTTGGAATAGCAATTAAAGTCTCTTTTCAAGAATTTGTTTCATGTTTTCTCACAAAATAATCTTTAAACTCAATTCTCTCAGGAAAAACAGTCTCAGTTGTTTTAACTCTGTACTCCCTTCAGCCGTCAATGCTTTTTTGAGAACCACAGTTAAGTCATCACCTCACGGATTCCTCAAAGAACTATAATTAAACTATCTCCCCAATATTCCACTGCCGCTTAAAAATACAGTACTGGCATCTGCAGTAATGCTGGGAGGAGTCATTAAAACTGATTTTATTTTGAATATATATATATATGTGTGTGTGTGTATTTATTTATTTATTACTAAATTACATACATGTATACTGCACCAATACACATACCCTACCAAAAAGAAAAACTTAAGAATATTTAATTAAGATTAATTTAACAGTATTTGAAAATAATGATAAATGGTTTTAAAATGGTAAAGGGTAAAAAACAAAATAATGGTATGAAAATCTTTAATAATAGGAAAATATTAATGATACAAAACCCTTTTAGACCCTCACTAAAACAGATTATTAATAACTTTTTAACAAAAGTCTGTAAGGGTACTGTGACAATACATCTTACATCATAGAAGAGCTTGGTTTCATTCTTATTTTTTAGATAAATAGATTTTTTAATATAACACCCTACGTCTTGTAAATTCTTGGCTTGACATTTTATGATACAATAATTCAAAGCCATGATTCTACATTATTTATTCCAATACTTGCTTTTAATGGATGGAATTTTCACTTTTTAAAGCCATTCACTAAGTATGCTAATGTTTTTGTTCAATTACAGCTAACAAATTCCCATCCTCCTGATGTCAATCCATTGTTCTTGCAGACTAATCAGAAGGTGTCCTTTTTATATTTGCAACAAATGGGTTCAAAGACAAATGAAACTATTCATTTTTGGAAGTCTTTAAAAGAGATTAGGAAATTCAGTTTCAAAAGTATCTTTTGAGTATTCAGATATGAGATCCTGAGGGCAACACAAAACATTTTCAACAATAACAGCTTAACTTTTTTAAAATATCCTGATGACTTCATTCTATCATTAGTTAATATTTTAAATTATATTAAAAATATGAGGTCTGGTACATTGTAAATGGTAGTAGACATAAATATATCTATCTATATCTACCTTTCTATCTATATGTGTATACATCTCAAATAATCAGAATTAGTCACTTGACATATATTGTCAAATATGACTAGATCACTATTAATTTTACCTTTTTAATATAACTCATAAAGAAACTGTTTTAGATATAGAAGTGTGAGCTCTGTTGTTTTTCTTTTTTTCACTGGTGCTAATATTAATATTATTTTAAATTAGTATTTTGCAGTAATCTTTTTTTGAGCCACTTCTCCATTTTCTGAGCATTAGTTTAGTTAAACCTAAATAACAAAACCCATAAGTACATTTAACCAATCATGGCAATATGATGTAAGTGAACAAATGAAGAAGGGCATGATTTTCAATCCTTTCATGTTGTTGAACTCCCGCTGACCCTCAGAATACTTCAGGTACTATACACATGGTGTATATACAGTGCTCTATCCACACACACACACATATATATATACATATATGTCACATCTGACATAGGTAATCAGTAAAGTTACTGTGACAATCCATATTTTAGATAATAGGAGAGCTTTACTTCCTTTTTATTTTTAGATAAATAGAAGTAGAATTTCTAATATTTTCATATCGAACCCACGGTGGATTTTCATGTGAACCTACAAGGATACATATGTGTCGCTTTAAAGACTAGAAAATTGCTTCTTAGCTTTATTTTGAAAAGGGACCCAATGGTAGTACTTCCAGTGCCTTCATGAACAAGCATTCAAAAGGACAGGAATATTTTCATCACCATGTAACATAGAAACACATGACATATTAATTATAAATACATTTTAATCAACTAAATTTAATTCAATATTTAACAAGTGTCTACTATGGGCAAGATGAGGAGTAGTATGGCAGCGTGCTCTACAGGGTAGATACTGAGGTCAGGTTTAACCCCTCCCTCTAACACATTTTTGCATTGAGGCCATGGGCAAATTACTTGACCTGCTAGTGTCCTATGGCAGTTCTCTAAGATTGTACTTAAATTTGCTGCTACTCTTGCTCAATCATTTTGCAGTTGTATCTCTTTGTGACCCCATTTCAAGTTTTCTTGTCAAAGACACTGGAGTGCTTTGTAATTTCCTTCTTCCGCTCATTTTACAGATGAGGAAATTGAGGCATACAAGGCTAAGTGACCTGTCCAAGGTCATACAACTAGCCAGGTATTTGAGGCCGGATCTGAACTCAGGTATTCCTGACTCAGGGCCCAGTGCTCTATCCACTGTGCCACCTAGCTACATTTAAATTAAACAATTCTTAAATTATAATTTGCCAATTGCCATTAATAGGGGGAGTTTTACCACCAGGATTTTTCTATCCCAGTGAAATCACAAGTTTATGCTGCCCATCCCCACTCCTACTTTCTAGAATAAAAAGAGAGAAAAATAAAAGTTTTTGCTTTTAAGGAGCTTGCCTTCTCTTGAAATTTCTAATAAAGGAAGAATCACGTATTTTTGTGATTATATGCTTATGTGTAGATATATTTTTCAATTATGAAATGACCCAATAGTAAATATCTGCAGAAGAATATGATGTTTTACCTTAAGGATTTAGCAAAATGTTGAATGATGGTGCTCCCATTTATCATATATTATATTTGCAGCTTAAATACATAAATTATCTTAGTAATTACTCATAGGGTAACATTTAAAGGCCTATTTTATTCAATTCTGTCCAAATAAAAACGTAGACTAGGTTGGCAGATGAGTCTGACAGCTCCACAAGACTTCCTATTCTAGTGAAGGCTCCTTGGGGTTAATGTCCCTTGTACATGGAGCAGTAAGCACCTGGTCATACACAGGAAGACCTGCTGCACAGGTTCTTAGATCTACTTTTCCAAAAGGAAAGCAACTTTTGAGGGGTCAACAGCCCCTTTAATCAAACACATATGCCAACAGAGAGAATGCAAACAGGACCAACAGACAGGGCTTCCAAATGTCTGACCATAGGCAATGTATACATCATTGCCAAAGAGAGAAACATCAGCATCTGGGTTTTCAAAGTCAAGGAGCTTCTTAAAATGACTGCTCAGAGTCTCATTGGGCACAAGAAACTTCTTCCAAAAACTAAGCACCAAAGCAAAACCTCTCCTGAGATTGTATATACTCTTTTCAGAGCCAAGGAGCATGACCCTTCCTGACCCAATGCCTCACCAGCAATCAACAAAAGTTGTGAGTACCCTACAAAACAAGCCTCCCCCAATCAAGCCTCCCTCAATATTCCCACCTTAGGCTTATCAATGGGAGGGGAAGATTTTTTAACTCCCATTACAGAGCAGTGATTGTCAAAGAAAGAAAATGTCCTAGGCCTTCCTGCAGAATCTCATTTTAGCTCCTTTCTGCCCCTGATACTACCAGGATTCTCTACTACCTTGATTCAACATAGCTGTAAATGGAAAAATAGATCTCTCTAGGAGAGTGACAAGATTGAAATGCAGCAGGTCACTGTTGAAGCATCCCTTGTCATCCATATTATTGAAAAATTCTATTTTTCCAGCCTTTTCACCTACAGCTATTTTTTCTTTTGTGAAACAGATGCTCACCAGCCTGGACAAACATAGATTTGTTGCTTCGATATTGATTGGATTAGTGTGCATGTGTGCACATTTTAATCAAGAAGAAATAAAGAAAATTAGCCTGTTGTCATTTTATTTTTTCTAGTTATTTTCAATCCCCTTTAATTTATCTGTTCTCTAAAGATCACCTGAATGGGTCAGCTAATGAAACAGCCTATTTCCATTAGTAGATCACTCTTCCAATCTATCATTAGATTAAACACAAATTCCACGAGTCCTAGGTTCTCTTTCTGTAAATTGAGTGATTTGGACTAGATAACCTCTGAACTCCCTTGCAGCTCTATATCTGTGACTTGTGAGCCTACAATTACACCAGAGAATCATATTACATCTTAACTTCAAACCTAAAATGGGGGTCCAGTCTTTGTACAAGGCAGATGTCCATATGCTTGTGTGTGTATATGTGTGTTGTCCTTCAGATATAAAAAGAGTCATTCATGACTCAGTTATCAGTCATATAGTCTCAGTCATATAATCTCATATAGTATCAGTCATGTATAGTCATATAGTCAGTAGGTCAAGGAATTTCATTTCACTTTTTTTTAAAAGAGGTGATGATGTTTTACTTTCATTCAGTCATATTCTTTCCTAGCCCTCTTTTAAAAAAACATGAAATGTTGTGGATCTGGAAAGCAGTTGAATCAAGTCTGTGGTCAGAAGAGGGCAAAGTTAACTGGGCCATATGGGAATTAAGCCCATGATTTTAACTTTAAAAGCTTGATTGCCATGCCAATGAAATTAAACAGTCTGAGAATCAAAACTCTCCTCCTGATGTCTGTACTTTTATTCTTAAGTTCTTTTGCCTAGATAACATTAAGCACTTCTACTTCCATTGAAATTAAGTTGTCAACTTTTTTTTAATGTTCACCAATTGCAGGTATCTGGATACAATGATATAGAGGAAAACTACTTTGAAAGACTTCAGAACTATATTCAATGCAAAACCAATCACAATACTAGAAGATTGAGAATCAATCATGTTGTCAACATCTTGTCAGAAAAGTTATGGACTAGAGATGTAGAATAAGACATGCATTTTCAGACAGAATCAGTGTATAGATTTATCTTGTGTGACTATACTTATTTGTCACAAAGGAGAGATTTCTTTTGGTTTATAGCGATAGAAAATAAATGATAGGAAAAGAAAAGGGAAAAAGAAAAAAGAATGGGGAAAGGAAAAGAAAAGAGAATTGAAAAGAGAAAAGGAGTACAAATGGAGCATTAAACAAAATATACAAGGGAAAGTAGCATAAAGTCTAGAAGAGAACATAGCCAAGTAGAATATTTTGTTACTGTTGTGATAAATATAATACACACTTTAAAATTCTGTAATAGAGGCCTGAAGTTTCATATATGATTCCATTTTCAGTTCTTTATATATTAAAGAGTTCATTTATTGATGTTAGGTTTATCATAGAAAAGAAAAGAAGGAAAAACAAATAAAAAACTAGAATATACCTTTATTCTAGAAAATTGAGATTAACATACAGTGTTTTTCATTATTTTATTATAGTCAGTCAAGAAACATTTATTAAGTACCTACTAGAGGCCAGATATCATGCTAAGCACTAGGATGTAAAGGATAGTCCTTGCTCTGTAGGAGCTCATAGAGCTCATATTCTTATGGGGGAGACCAAACAGGAGTGACTGTGTACAAATGAGATATGTAGAATAATTTGGGATGGTGGTGGAGGAGATCATCTCAAAGTGAATTCTAACAGTAAATTTCTAAAACATTTTACTATGAAAAACTAAAAACTGATTTATTTATGACTGTAATTTTCTGTGGTTCATGATTGTAAAGCCTTTTAAATTCTAAGTTTGCCTTACCACATGTTGAATGGTAGATTCCTGAGTTGCCAATATCAGTGAATTCGAGACTAAATTTCAACATAAAACAGCCTGTCAATCAGCTATAGAACTGATCATTCAACCACCTTATGAAAGATCACTTGCCCTTGTCAGAAGGCTATAGTGTACTGTGATGTACCCAGCCCCTATAATGTGTTCAAGAATCTTGGGGTTAGAGATAAACACAATTGCAGTGCACATATTCCTGTTGAGTATCCTTTTCCATAAACAGCCTTAAAGAAGTGAGGGGCTATTATGAATTTCTTCCTTGGCTCCAATGTTGAGTTAAAGCACTAGAGCAGCAGTCAGACCAGTACAGCTCTGCAAATGCCAACTGTCATTACTTGCTACGTGAGCCAAGGAGCACTGTGGTACAATGTTGTTTTTGTAAATCCCTTGAACTCTGGTATTTTGCATCTCTTGAGTTCCTGATGTGCTCTGCAATGTTTTGAAGAGTCAAAGGGCTATCATATAAAGGCCTGTTCATCCCTTGCCTGTGTAGCCAAGAAAGTTACTCAATAGCTCAGTTAGTTTTTCAAAGATATTCTTCTTTAGTGGTAATTATTGCTTCTTTCATAGTTGAAATTAATAAGGCACAATGAAAAATAATTAAACATTCCACTAATGTCATATGTTAAAATTAGAAGAAGTGAATCCAGCTCAATGAATGCATACAAGTACTGATCATCAGCTGGGAACAGTGGCAAAATAAGCCATGGCTTAGAATACAAGTGTTCAAATGTGGCAAAAAAATGATATGCCTTTTAGCAACTTTAGGGTAGTAAATGGCTTCTTGACATTAAAGCAAATAAAAAAAACACATGGTCAGTCATATACTGTCAACAAAGGACTATGATTTTCCTTGTAGATTTCTCATTTATTTCTATTTATAGATATGTCCAGGAATGATGAAATGAGTGGTGTGCAATCAATAGAAAGAGCTGTAAACACCTTTAATAACTTTTTTTGGAAAGTGCGCAAAAAAATCAGTGAAATCAAGGTAAATAAAAAGCCATGCTGGGTGCAAAAGGAAGATATCCATTTAAACTATCTGCAGCTCTGGGCACCAGAACAAATTGACTTTTGAATGATTTCTGCAATCAATTGACATGCATTATTTCCTAAAATATCTATAAAGATAACAATTTCTTTGGTATTTGTGAGGTGTTATTTAACTTTTTCAAGTGTTTTTATTTCTATTTGTTTTATAACATTCATGGCTATGTGGGACCTAATGTTGAGGGTAGGGTGGAGGCAAACATTCTTGCATATATGCATTATTGTAAAAATTAATTTGCTTTCTGTGTGCAGATACACAGGAAATAGAGATGGAAAATGCCTTTGAGAACATTGGACTCAGAAAAAATGGAGGGTGAAATGGGAAATCTAATATGTAAGAGTATTTTACAGACCATTTAGGCAGATAGAAAAATGGGATGATGAGATGACGACTTCCAGAAGCTTATCTCAGATCTAATATTGAGGTGAGAATTCTCAGTGATGAGAAAATTTCAAGTTTATATAAGCTGCTGGAGATTACTAAAAAAACACAGCTGAAAGATAATGAATGGAATGACTGTCATGAACATGATCATGATCAATAAGGAAAAACTTATCGGCAATACAGAAATCAAAGGAACATTGACAGGAAGAGACTGTATGATTCAAGTTCATGATAAATGTGGTAGTATAACCTAGGAAGAGTCAGACCCTAGATTTTAGGAGAATAATATTCAAAAATTTTAGAGCAAGTCTATAACTCAGTTCCGCAACAAATATTAGTAGGTGTCACATGACCAACAGATCTGTGGGCTGGTCGCTTGCTACATATTTCTAAAAGCTCAAAATTTCAAAAAAGAAAAAAAATTGCTTTCCAGATATTGAGTAATCCAGGTGAACCCAGAAACTAAGATGACAGAAGCATCCCAAATTCTAACATACATTAAAAATTGTAAGACTCCGTGAATTAACTTTGATACTTAGATCTCTTTTTTCAGTTTTTCTACCACTAACAGACTCTATATATCTATATATGATCATAGTTAGCCCATTCAAACAAAAAAAAAGCAACTCAGGAACTAATTGAAAGTAACAGTGGTGCCTGTCACCTCGACCCCAAAACCACAAGAAGAGGCAGGTAGAAATTCTACCTAGACATAAGTTTAAAGATATGAATGAAAAGTAATCTTAAGGAAGATCAGAAAATGAGGTTCATAGGCTAGAAACAAATGGAACATTGAGCCTCATTAAAAAAAAGTACTAACAAACCAGTTGGAGCTAACTTCTTTCTCACAGAGATTAGCCAAGACACGAACTCCACCTGGCCTTGGGAATAAATTAAGAAGCAAAAAGGGAAAGAAATGTCTGAGCAAATAAAATGAAAGATTACATACCAAAACTTCAAAAAAAAATCCCTCAATAAAAATCTGATATGCAGTATGATAACCAAAAGGAAAGAATCATAAAAAATACATGAGCAAAAATACAAACAGAAACCAAAGCACACTGAAAAGTGTTATAACATGAAGAAAAATATATTAGTATTACTTGATAAAAGATAAGATCCCATATGGTCTGAAGAGATCATGGAAAAACAAATTCCAGAATAGGTTCAAAAGAGAAATGAAACTATTCAAAGAAGAAATTGAGTGATTTGCTCTCAATACAGAATTTTAGAAACACATACACATATAGTAGAGTAGAAGAAATTAAGGACAAGATAGAGAATCTCTCAAAAAATAGAAGCTGTGTAAGAAAGAAAATAACTAATTTGGAATTTAAAAATACTAAAAATAAAAAAAAATTGACAGAAAGGAAGAAAAAGCAAAATCATTAAAAGAGTATATGAATAATATACAAGCCAAACAAATGACCTTGAAAATAGGACTTATAGGATTAATTCAAGAATATAGGTCTCCCAGAAGAAGCAAAACCCTGATCATCACAATAAAGAAAGAATATAAGAGACCTGTCCAGAATTTCTTAATTCAGATAATAAGCCACCAAATGAGACTGGGGGGTTGGGGGTGGTGGGGTGTAGAAATGGAACTCTGCACTTCAGATTCCAAGACATATTGTGGTCAAATCTAGCAACTTAATTAACAACAAATTTTGCAAGTTGACAGCAATATAAAGTTTCAAGTATAAAAGAAAGCCAATTCAGAAACAAATATTCTGCATTTGTAAGAAATTGCAGTAAAAATGGAATAGAATATTTGGAAAAGAATACATACACACAATTTTTTATAGACAGAGGATTGAAAAGAGAACCAGAAAACTGTCCCTTCCTTTCATAATCTTACATTCTTACTTTCTGGGGATTTTCCCCCTTTTTCTTCCTTTTTTCCCCTTTTCTTCAAGCCTAAGTCTTCCTTTGTCACCAAGACCACAAATGCAGGTACTCCTTATGAGCCTGATACAGATTGGCACAGAAGTGTTCTGACCTGGGTCAATCAGTCAACTCCCTCCCCTGCTTCTCTGTACCTAAGCAATCCATCTCTCTCATCCTCCTCAGAGTTTCGCCACACTGATGTTGTCCTGAGTATGAACATATGATGCTCTACCTACTACAAACATCTGATTCACAGCACACTGTAGTTCAAGAAATCCAGCATCCTTAGCCTGCCCAGAAGCAGGAATTACAGATGAAACATACCACACCTGCCATGAATCCTACATCCTAAGGAGAAGTTAATATAAGACAACATTGGAAGAGACAATACTAACTCCTAAGGAGAGAGAACAGTCAATAAATATTTAAATACCTACTATATACCAGAAATTGTACTACATTCTGAGGATAAAAAAGGATATGTAATTTTAAAAAAACCCCACAAACACACAACAGCCTCCTTTTTCAAGCATCTTACGGTGCAGTTGGCTATACAAAATAGGTATAAGGTGATTGGGGAAGGGGTAAGGAGTGGAGAATTAGGAAATTGAACATTTGAATGAATTAGGAAATAACCTTAGGAAGTTGGCATTTGAGCTATGAGTTAAATGGCAGAGATAACAGAATGAAGGTAGGAGGTAATGCTTCTGTCCACAGGAAATAGCCCATAGAAAGTTGGATGTGGAAGATGGAAGGTTATGTGTGAGGAACCATAACAAAGAAGTTTGACTGGACCACAGTCCCATAGTGTGAAGATCAGTGTAATTAACAATAAAACTAGAATGTAGGTTAAGACCCAAGTTGTAAGGGGCTTTAAATATCAAGTAGATGAGTTTGTATTGTATCTTAGAGGTAACAGGGAGCCAATGGAGTTTGCTGAGTAGGGGAATAAAATGATTAGATTTTGCTTTGATAAAAACCAGTTGTGTAAAGGATAAAGCAGAGAAAGAGAAGTATTGAGTCATGGAAATTAATTATGAGTTAATTGCAATGATACAGTCAAGCTCTAGCAGGTGCCTGAATTAGTATGATAGTAACCTGAGTGTTGATGAGATAGTTGAGACATTGTGAAAGAAGAAAGGACAAGATTTGGCAAGTGCTGGAATATGTAGATTACATGAATACCAATGATGACATCAAAGTTGCAAACTGGGGTGACTGAAAGGATTACAGTACCTTAAACAGGATTATGGTATCTTAGACAGAAATAGGGAAGCTCAAAAGATGCGTAGGTTTAGAAAGAAAGATAATGAGTTAATTTTTGGAAATGTTGATTTTGAGGTGGCTACAGGACATCTTCAGTCCAAAAAATACCTGACAGACTTGAAAGTGTGGCACTTGGACTCAAGGGAAATGCTAAGGCTGGAAATACAGCTCTGAGAGTCACCAGCTGAGAGGTATCATTAAACCAATGGTGATTACTAAAGGCTTCCTTTAGGAGGGGGAGCTAGAGCTGTGCCATTGGGAAAGGTAAAGGTTCTAAAGAGTGGAGGAAGCATTTCACTACAGAGTCAGCCTGTGCAGAAGCAGATATGGAAGGGAAGATGTTGAATGTGGGGAAAAAGCTATTGTTCAGGCCAATTTGGTCAGAATTTAGTGTGCATAACAGGAATGTGATATAGGTGTGGAAAAGGCACCTAGAATCAAACTGTGAAGCACTCTAAATCTCAAACTGGGGGATTTATATTTTAGCATACAGATAATAGGGAAAGAACCACTGAAGATTATTGAATGGGATAGAAATATAGTCAGACTTGTAATTCACTAAGTTTCATTTTATAGCTCTGTGGAGAATGGATTGGCATAGGGGGAAAAAGATCAATCAGTAAACATTTCTTAAGAGTCTTCCATGCATCAGGCACTGTGCTAAGTGTAAGAGATGCAAAAAGTGGCAAAAATTGTCCCTGGCCTAATGAGAAGACAATTAAACAAATACATACAAACAAACTATCTAGAGAATAAATAGGAAACAATTTAAAAAGAGAAGATATTCGAATTGAGAGGACTTGGAAAAACTGTCCTCTAGGAAGATGGGATTTTAGTTAGCACTTAAACCAGGAAAGGCATTAATTGGAGATAAGAAGGGAGAGCATTCCAGGCATGGGGGAAAGGTAGAGAAAATACTCAAAGCTGAGACTTGGAGTATCTTGTTCAAGGAACAATAAGGAAGTCAATGTCACTGGATCAAAGACTGTGTGAGGGCTATGGGTACTTGATAGAAGACTAGAAATGTGTAACGGGGTTAGATTTTGAAGACCTTTGAATGCCAGACAACTTTGTATATGATTGTGGAGATGATAGAGAACCACTTCAATTCACCGAGTAGGGGTGACAATATATTCAGCAATCACTGAGTGAAAGACAGATTGGATTGAGGAGAGACTTGAAGCAGACAAACCAATGAGTAAGTAGGCTTTCATAATAGACTGTCTAGGTATGAGGTAATGACAGTCTGCGCCAGAGTGGTGGCAGTATCAGAGAAAAGAAGGGGGAGTATTGGAAAGATGGTGCAAAAGTAGAAAAAAAAGTAGAAAAAGTAGAAAAAAGTAGATGGTGGCAATAGATTGGACACAGAGAGTAAAAGTAGTTACAACTTTACTATCAATTTGAAGAGAAGAGTAGAAAAGTTTAATAAAAATCATGTCAGAAGCACTAGAATGAGCTGGGGACTTAATAGGAAACCAAAATACAAGGTAGTTGTTCAGTTGTGATACTTGTGTCTAACTCTTTATAATCTCATTTGGGTTTGTTTTTTTTTTTTTTTTGACAAAGATGCTGGAATGGCTTGCCATTTCCTTTTCCAGCTCATTTTACAGGTGATAAAATTAAGACAAATAGGTTTAAATGACTTTCCCAGACTAAAATGCTAGCATGTCTGAGGCCAGATTTGAACTCAGGAAGATGAGTCAGTCTTCCTGACTTCAGGTCTGAACACTTGGTCCATTGCACCATCTTGCTGCTCCCCTCTCCTCCCCAAAAAGAGATAAATGAGTCTTTAACCTATGTTGGGGGAAAAGAAGACCCAAGAGAGGATAAAATTATCTCCTAGAGCAAGTGAGACAATGATAACTTTCAACCCAGAGAAGGCAATACCATTTAATTCTTAAAGAACCTTAACATTATGTGCCAATGAGCTTGAAATCCATTTCTGAGAAAATTCTAGAATACATTACTAAAGAGAACATTTAGAAAGGAAGGTGGTAGTAAAAGGCAGGACTTCAATACAGCTTTCTTGATTCTGAGGATTT
Organism: Potorous gilbertii; assembly: GCA_028658325.1. Lineage (NCBI taxonomy): Eukaryota > Metazoa > Chordata > Mammalia > Diprotodontia > Potoroidae > Potorous > Potorous gilbertii. The sequence goes on from CM053770.1 coordinate 212,135,388, forward strand.
TTTACTCTGCTGTGCTATCCCTTTGTCTTGCACATAGTAGGTTAATAAATGTTTGTTAATTGAATGGAATTGGCTTATGTTGAATAACATTGAAATTGTCATACAAAGTAAAAAGGATCTTTCACTGTGCCCTTATTGCTGCAATCAGAGTAGCTAGGTGGTGCAGTGGACAAAGTGCCAGATCTGAAGTCAAGAAGACTGACCCACCTTCCTGAGGTCAAATCTGGCCTCAGACATGCTAGCATTTGGGGCACCTAGGTGGTGCAGTGGGTAGAGCAGGAGTCAGAAGGACCTGAGTTCAAATGTCACCTCAGACACTTGACACTCACTAGCTGTGTGACCTTGGGCAAATCACAACCCCAATTGCCTCATCCTGGGTCATCTCCAGTCATCCTGATGAATATCTGGTCACTGGATTCAGATGACTCTGGAGGAGAAGTGAGGCTGGTGACCTGCACAGCCCTCACTCACTCTCTCACTCACTCAAAACAAAGTCAAGTGCAAGTCATGTCATTATTTCTCTGATGCAACAAAAGATGAACACATTGTTGCAATCATTCCAATTAGTTGAAATTCATTTTCATGAACCTCTTTCAAACCCCTTTTCATATATTTCATTTAAACCCTTGTTCATACAGTTGAGAATCAGGGAAAATGTCCATCGTGTTCCATTTCAGTTTAGCCAAAGAGTAGCAATAAAAAAAAACAAGATGTATTGGACATTTTGTGTTCATATTATAAAGGTCAATTGAGCTTTTAAGAAAACCAAAAGACATATGCAGATGAATTTTAAAATAAATAACAGGAAAACAAAATGTTGCTGATAGACTGAAAAGTCATACCACCAAATAACTGTAGTCTGAAAATGAAATTATGGCATTTAATCTCTTTTTTAAAGGTCACTGAATTTTCATAACTAAAGTGAAAATTTTTCTTGCCTTTATTATAGTATATGCATATCATTTCTAAGAAATATATTCTGTCCAAATGTGCCATTTTAAATAAGGGTGATTTTAAAGTATTTGAACATAGACAGGGATAGCCCAACTATGTTATTGTTTTGCTTTACAGTATTCACATATGTGTAATCTATAATTCATGATTCTGGGGGAAAGTGAAAAAGCCACTTGGAGAAAAAATTTTATGAGAAATTTGAAAAGGCAGTTTAGTGAAGGATATGACTGATGAATTAAAATAGCTACATTTCTTCTCTAGGCTCCACCATTTTTTGTTTTTTAAACCAACTGAATTTTAATACATGCTAATTTAATAATTCACAGACTCACTTTCACTTTTAATTGGAGGAGATATAATAGTGGAAAACAGTTGGTTAATAGGTATTCGCAATAAACTAATATGTTTATTATTTGAAATAGACAAAGTAGAGGTGGAGAGAGGGGAATATGCTAGGAAGATTTTTTTTAACAATGCTGAAAATGAATGGGAAGTCAGAATCAAATATTGAATTTGTGCTATTTCTTTTAACTTTCTAGAAAATAAATTGCCAAAGACAGAGGAATATCTGCCAAAATTTTCATAGAAACACTTTTCTGTGGTAGCAAAAGTTAGATTAAAAAAATGAAAATAGATGGCCATTGATCATAGAATGATTGAACAAATTATGATGTGTATATATATATATATATATATACACATACATATATGTAATAGGATCTTATTTTTTGTAAGAACTGATAACTATAAAAAACATTGAAAGACTTATATGAACCAATATTGAACAAAATAAAAAGAAAGAACCAGATATATGATGATTTCAGTAAGATAAATGAAAACAACGAAAGGTAGCTGAACTCTGATCAACTGTAATGACAAATTATTGTTGGGAAAATTGATGATGGAGCCTAACTCCCTTTGCTCATTAGAGAAGTGGAGTTGCTCTGCTTGGTGTTTATTGGTTTCATTAAAAACTTTTCTTCATTATTATTGGCGGTTCATTGGTAGGGTGGGGAAGGATTTAGGTTGCATTCTTGTGGTACAAAAACAGAAGTTATAAATAAATAAAAATATAATCAAATCACTCAAAGGAAGAAGGGGAGAAAAGAAGCTGCTAGGAATTAGTGCTTTATATTAAGTTGCTTTCTGCCTCCCTTGCTCATGATATTTATTTCAATATTTGAAAATTAATTTACAGGTGAAAGAAAGATGATTATTTTGTGCTTTTCTGGTAAAGGTTAACATACATACCAAACTTCTTGACGCCATAGCAAAACACCTAGGATTCCCTGTCTTAGATTGCTTTCAAAATTTACAGGCAGGACTACACATGTCCAAAAAAACCCAAAACCCAACTATAGTTTACCAAATTGACTCAAAGTAAGTAGCAGATTTACTTTATCTAAATCCTTAATCATCCAACATTCAGAAGAAAATGACAAAGGGTCTTCTGAAAGTTCTCAAGATCTTACTAGCTTGAGGTATGTTTCCATGTTAAACATTTTCACAACTTTGTAAGGAAAGGTAATACAACTGATGTGAATTAAATGTTTGAAATTCTGGGCCTCTGTTCTCTCATTTGTAAAACAAGAGAGGACTAGATCCAAAGTTCTTAATTTTGAGTGAATATTTCATGGATCCCCTTGGCAGTCGGTTGAAGCTTATGAACTATGAACAAAACTGTAATTGGGCATTACAGTTGATCAGAGCTCAGCAATTTTTCATTGTTGTTTTCATTTCATTGGAGTTATGATATATCCTGTTCTTTCTTGTTCTATTTTGTTCTACATTGGTTCATACAAGTCTATCCACTTAAAAAATTTTCTTATACTCTTATTTTCAGAATAATGGTTTAAAATGCGTCAAATAGATTGCATAAGAGTACATAGTGAAGCAATTGTAATACACTTACGAAAAACAGAAAGGAAAGAAGGAGATAGGAAAGAAGAAAGGAAGGAAGGAAGAAAGGAAGAAACAAAGAAACAAAGAAAGAAAGAAAGAAAGAAAGAAAGAAATTCATGGTTCATGGGTTAAGAACTCCTGCAGCAGATGAAGTCTAAGGTCTTTTTCAGCTATAACATTCTCCAGTTTTGCTGTTAAACTCCTTTTATGTCAGGAGCTGATATTTGAGTCATATTGTTAAGATATGGTATATTCTTGATGTAGCACGTTGACATGATTTCTTTTTGGAAACATGACTTTAACCCTATGAATAATAAATCAGCCACCTATTACTCTGAAACTTTTCTCCAAACCATAAAGTGTCCCCAAATATGGTCAAATATCAAAACATTTGATGGCTAGTCAATTCACTGCCTCCTGTTATCCTCTCTATCTTTCCATTGAAAGTATCCCCTCATCTTTCTTCTACCACTTTCCTCATCCTTTCTATCCTGATCCATACATGGAAAGCAGTTTAGTACAAAGTCAAGGGAAGTGGTTCTGGAATCAAACATCCTGAATTCAAATCCTGACACTGTGTATTTGACTTTAAACAAATCGCTGAACCTCCATGGATCCCCCTTTCCTCCTCTATGAGATGAAGGTATTGGATGCTATGGCTTCTGAAACCTTTTCCAGCTCTAGAAATATGATCCTTTGTGTTGTCTTTGGGTTAATTTTACTGTACAACAGTTTACACAACCCTTCAAGGTTTTCAAAGTGCTTTACAAATATTATCTCATTTTGTCTTCACAACAATCTTTTAAGGTAGGTTTTTTTATCATTTCCATTTTACAGCTGATGAAACTGAGGCAGAGAGTGGTTAAATGACTCTCTAGGATCGCACAACTAGTGTCAGACTCAAGATTAATGAATCTCAGTAGTTTACCCAACTCACTGTAGTTTATCCAACTCACTATATAAACTGAGCAAGTCCTAGGATATTGAAAATAGATGAGAGATACTGGCAACTAGGTAGAACATTGGCTAGAGGGCTGAACCTCGAGTCAGGATGACCTAAGTTCAGATGTTGAGTCTGACACTAGCTGTGTGAGTCTGGCTTATATCAGTTATTTTTTCTCTCCTCTTTTTCTTTCTTGGCCTTTCTATGTGTTTTTGCTTCAATAATGCAAATGATTTCATCATTCAGGTGGTGGTTTCTCCACCAATTACACCTTAGAAGAAATCTTCTTCATTGGTCAAAACATGAAGTAAAGCATCGTTATGACAATGAGACTTTAGTTAGACTCTCGAGTTACACTCATGAAATCTCCTGTCAAGTCTGTGTTAGAAGGCTTTATGACTTCATTTGACATGCCAGCACGTTGTTCCTCACCTCCCCTTTTTCTTTCATTGACTCCCTTTTCCCTCCTTTCTGGCCTCATTTTTTTACTTCTCATTTCCCATCGCTCTTCTCCTCTTACTCTCACTCATCCTTTCTCTTGTCTTTTCCACCTTCTCCTATATCACTACCACTGTCGTCATCAACATCATCATCACCATCATGGCTCCACTGATATAATCTTAAAAAACTTATGATCATCTCCCTGACATATGACATCGTGTTGCAGTAGAACTTCAATGGGTCAGCTAAAGCAGAGATTTTATTCTTGTTAAATCATTCCAAGAGACAGTCAAATGCAGAGTGGATAATACTCGACTTCAACGACTGAAAATTTAAAGTTGTCTTGTACCTTGATGATTTCTATTATCATAAAGATTTTGGATTCAGATTCTTAATAATACTAAAAAGAGGCAGGAATTGAAAACCATACTGTTTGCATCTTCAGGCTCCATGGATGATTCAGCACAAGGTAAATCGAATACTTTGCTTACATCTGAATCTCACTCAGGTGCTTACAAGTTTCAGTAGTTAAGAGGAGCTCTTCAACCAAAATTGATAAAATCTATAAGTGATTAAGACATAGTAATGAGAGGTAATGGATACTGTTTATAGGTCTGTAGTTGAGATTATGAGAGGATTTACATATCAATGCATAAAACTGTGCATTTAAATTACTAAACTCAGGGCCATAGTATACCTTTTCCATGGATGAAATGAGATTGGGGATACTCAATAATCAACTCTTAGAAGTATTTGTCATTTTTCCAGCAGAGTATTTCTCATTTTCTTTCCTTTAATGGTTCTAAGTTTCTTCTTTTCCTTTCTTCATTATATTTTTTCTAGATGCAGCTGAAAGTAGCATTGAGGTCTTCTGCTGTCCACTGCTATCTACCAAACCATGCTAATAAATATTGTGTTGATTCATGGTTTAGCCCTATGCCCTGATGTATTAAAGAAAGGCACATCCTCCCAGTGTTTGACAAAGAAACATAAAATAATGAAAAGGGATCCAGATCTGGCATCAGTTCAGCTGGATTGTAATCCCAGCTCTAGGCAGCTAGGTGATGAAGTATATACAGCATGGGACCTGAAGTCAGGAAGTTTTTGGTCACTTATTTCATGAGTGTTCAACTTTTCATGACCCCGTCTGGAGTTTCCTTGGCAAAGATATTAGAGTGGTTTTCCATTTCCTTCTCTACCTCATTTATACAGTTGAAGAAACTGAAGCAAACAGTTAAGTGATTTGCCCAGAGTCACATAATCAATAATTGTCTGAGAATGGATTTGAACTCAGGCTCCTGAATCCAGGTCCAGTGCACTCTTCTCTACAGTATCTAGCTGCCTCAAGTCAAGAAGACTTGAGTTCAAATCTGGCTTTATATGTGATGCTGAACAAGTCACTTAACCCTGTTTGCCTCAATTTTCTTATCTGTAAAATAAGTGGGAGAAGGAAATGGCAAACAACTTCGGCATCTTTGTCAAGAAAACCCCAAATAGTTCCGCAAAGAGTCAGACACAACTGAAACAACCGAACAACAACTGTTATGACTACCAGTATGACCTTGGGCAAGATATTTCAGTCTTCTGGAGTTCAATTTTCTCATCTGTAAAATGAGAGAGATGAATGATCTGACTTCTAAGTTCTTCTAGCTCCAGATCTATAATTCTATGACCATTTGAGAATGCCCAGGATTGGGAAGTGAGAAATTCTTGTTTCAATGAGCAGAAATGTACTACATTTTTGGGTAGTTTCAACCAAAAGAACTAGTTTGTTCAGATTTTGTTGGAAGAGTACAAAGTATTAGAAAATACTGTTAGAGCAATTAATTATATTACTATATTCACTTAAATTTCAGTGACTCCATGAATTTGTAAGAGTTGAAGAAAGAGAACTAGAAAAATTTGTGCCCTGGTTGGAGGAGGGGAGGATTTTTGGAGAAGGATGCAATACAGTGGTGAGGCATGATATGTATCTTGAAATAGTTGAAGATCTATGCCAGAGATGGGGAACCTGCAACCTCAAGGCCACATGTGGCCCTCTAGGTTAATAAATGTGCTCCTCTGACTGAAACCAAATTTTAAAGAAGAAATCCCCTTAACAAAAGGGTTTGTTCTGTAAAACTTGAACTCATTCAAAAAACCATACCTGAAGATCTAGAAATCCACATGTTGCCTTGAGGCCATAGGTTCCATACCCTTGCAGTATGAAAAATTCTCTGTGGTTCCAGAGATCAGAAAAGGAAAACTGGAATAAACTGAAGGAAGGAAGATTTTGTTATGGTATTAAAAAAAAACTTCCTAACAGTAGATCTTTCTGAAAATGAAATGAGTTGATTTTGAAACAGTGAGTCACCCTTAACTAGAGGTGATCAAGCAGTTGTTGGATGGCCTCTTGCCAGGAATGATGTAGAGGGATCAATGGGTATGAACAGCAATACATTGACTCCTATGGTCTTTACCAGTTGGGAACTTCATAATCCTAAAAATCTATGAATTGATGTGTGGACACTAGAATTTCTGAAGAAAAAAATTCTAACTCAAATTCGATTCAATTCAATAAGCACTTGTTAAGGTCCAACTCTGTGCTAGGTACCTTGTTAGGCACTAGAAGATATGAAGACTAAATTTTAAAAAATCCCAGTGTTCAAGGAGATTACATTTTACTTGGGGAATATGTCATGTACAAAGATAACTAAATTAAACATTTATTAATACCAAAACAAAGAAATTGGTAGAAGAGGGGATTGAAAGCTAAGGGAATTGAGCTGAGCCTTGAACAGAGTTAGGATTTCAAGAGGTGAAAGTAAAAAAGGAAGACTATCCCAGGCACAGAAAGGCCTGTGAAATGAGAGGATGGGATGTCACATATTAGAAATAGCAAATAAGCCAAACTGACTGGAACACAGAGTGGGTCAAAAAAGAGGTGATGCAAAATTATTCTGGTTAGATAAGTTGGAACCCAATTTAACTTCCAAATCAATGAGTTTGAATGGTTTCTCTTCTATTTATCACAAAATTAGGTTCACACTGAGATCTCTACTCTACCAAAATGGCTTATTTCAATGGATTTATTGGATCTATTATATGGATCTATTATATCGAACAGATATTTGGACCTCTAGAAATGAGACTTTTATTTACCATTATGGTGTTATTGCTACTTATTTCCTATCTCTGTTAAAATTATTTGAGGTACCCAAATCTGGAAAGAACAACATTTGGCAGAAATTTCAGTCATTTAAAAACTCCAAGTCCACTTCCACCATCATCTGTCAAATTGTCTCTTGAGGTAATCGCAGCTTTCAAACACAAAGGAGTTGTATTTTCTCGCATGGGTTGATGTTTTAAGGACATGTCATGAACTGAGAACCTTATGTTTGAAGATGAAGAACTATTCTTGAAGAAATAAGAAGCGCACTTTGACTGAAATCTTATGGAATGTGAAGGGAAATAAGAAATGACCATGCAGGGGAGGGAAGGATGGGAGAATTTGTTAAAAAATTAAATTAAAAATTTTAAATTTTTTAAAAAAATTTATATAAAAATAATTTTTATGTAAAAATATATAATTATATAAAAATTGTATGTTTTTTTAAAAATTAACATTAAAATGTTTAAAAGCATTTATATGTAACTGAAAAACATATACATATATATGTATGTATATAATTTTTTAAAAAAAGAAATTTCCAGTGTGCATGACATATATATATATATATATAAATAATCATATTTCTGAATTCCTCCTACTATGTCATCAGTGGCCATGACTCACCCATCCTGTACCTTAACAATTGATTTCTTTTTGTAGGTATATATAAAAATTTGCATTTATACCTATTTAAATTAATCTTGTTAGATGTGATTCCAGATTTCAGAGATTGAAGCAGTCCTTATTCCTTTGGTTTACCAAAAGTGTGAGATCTAGAACCAGAAGGAAGAGATCCAATCCCAGCTCAGTTGTTTCCCCACTCTGTGATCTTGGACAAGTTCCTTTGTCTTCCAGTCTCAGCTTCATTTGTAAAGTGAAAGGACTGAAATGGATTAAGGGAATCAAACTCAAATGGAAATTGGAGTCACTATACCATACATAAGGATCCCGACAGGCTGGATATTGACCTTAGAAAACCATCCATTAGTATTATCTGTGTTCTATTGTATTTTCATTTATTCTATCTAGCCCAAGCCCTATGGGAGTGTTGTAGCCATGGCCAATGGACCTTGGCATTGACACTCTAGTCTAAAAGAGCTTATGCATCTCCTTTCTTGCTTATGTCTCTACTTCTATGATGTTTTTCTGTTCACCATATTCACTCCTTTTTCTTAAATACTACACTTCTCTGGGCATCTAGATGGTGCCATAGTGCATAGAGTAACAGGCCTGGAGTCAGAAAGACTCCTCTTCCTGAATTCAAATTCAGCTTCAGACGTTACTAGCTGTGTCAAAAGGACAGGTCACTTAAATGTTTACCTCAATTTCTTCATCTGTACATTGAAAAAGGAAATGGCAAACTACTTCAGTACCTTTGCCATGAAAACCCCAAATGGGGTCATGGAGAGTCAGACACAACTGAAAAACTACATGTCTCCTAGTTTATCTCCCATTTATCATTTAAGTGGTTTGGAACTTTCTGGAGCCCCTGTTCCTTCAACTCTTTCTACCACAATATTGCAGCTTCCCTGCTTTTTGGAGGGTATAGTACTTCTCCCTTTGCTGATGGGAACTTGGGAGTGTCTAAAAGAGTATCCTCACTCACTACTGCTGCTGAAATGTAATTGTGTCCTTGCGGCTCATCTTGGCACCTCAGGCTAAAGTGACTAACTCAGAAACAGTCAAGAGTTGCCCTCTCTCCTAGCCCTCTAATCCTCTGAGGAAATAAAAGTAGGTTTTCTCTTTTCAAACTTCAGGACTCCTTGCTCTTTTTACTGACTTCCTACATTCTTCCCAGGATATGGATATTTTTATGTAGGACCATAGATTTAGAGCTAGCAGGAACCTTATAGGCCAATGAATCTCTCATTTTATAGGCAAGCAAACTGAGGCAAAGAAAAGTTAAGGGACTGCCCAGGTACAGGTATATAGTGAAAGTGGGATTCTAACCCAAGCCTTCCTTATTATCTGTCCAGTGCCTTACCAAGTGTGAAACATCACCTTAATTATGCTTTGGTTAGTGACGATAGCGGTAAGTGATATCTTAATTTTCATAACTTGGAGACACAAATGCTATTACAACCCCCATTTTGCAGATGCAAAAACTGAATCTTAGAAGGACTGAGTGACTTAGGCAGGATTTGAAATCAAGTCTTTCCCACTCAAGATCTAACACTCCAGCCACTCTGCCTCCTTTTAGTGGCCTGAACTTCCAAACAAGGGAGACAGGCTGCTGTTGGGAAATTAATCTTTCAGGGGGAAATTTTTTTTTCTGAATTGACTATTTTTTTTAACTCAATTCAGTAAAAATTATGAAATGTCAGGAAGTAGAAATAGCATTTATATTGTGCCTACAACATGTCAGACACCATGGTAGGGAGTCTTTACAAATATGATCTCATTTGATTTTCAAAACAAGTCTGGGAGGTGGATACTATATGTTACTCTCATTTTACAGATAAGGACATGGAGGCAAACAGAACTTAAGTGACTTGCCCGGGGTCACATAGCTGGTAAAGGTTTGAGGCAGAATTTGAACTCAGGTATTCCTGGCTCCAGGCTCTGTACTCCAAAGACTATACTACCTGAATATCTCTTGTGTCTTCTGCCTAGGTACAAGATACAAGACATTATACAAAGTGTTAACCATACAAAGACACAAAAGCCTATTCCTTGCATCAAGGAACCTACATTCTGCTGGTCAAAATAAAGATATAACATAAATATATGTGAATATATAGATTTTTTTCAGAAACATGTTTTTTTTTTATTTTCCCTACAGGTACATAAAACCAGTTCCATCCTAATCAAAACAATAGCCAATGATAGGAAAGTGAAATGTGCATGCTTTCTGTCCCTCACAATTGATTTTAAACCAAAATCTTTACAAAAAAAAGCCAAGACATAGATGCTTAATGACTCACCCAAAACATAAGCCCCCTTTAGCAGATAATTATGTGCTACTGCCATGAATGGTATCTATCATATTTAAAAAGATGCTTCTTTTGCCTTTCTTAATGTCATAGATGGACTGACATTATCTAGACATAATAACATCATGGGCAAAACAAGCTATTTTTGAAGGTAATGTGACAAAATTATGTTATTTGCAATAATATCAACCAGGGTCTTGTTGAATGGCAGAAGTTTTTTTTTTTTTCCTTTTCCCCTTTTCTGATTGACTGTCCTTTGCAGTCCTGATCATAGCTGTTTCCAAGCTTCTCTAACTTCAGGCTTCCTATATCACTCTTTCCTCATCACTAAAAGAAAAGGGTTTTACTCTACTGGGGAAATGGACTCCATGCCTTATGACTTCTCTTTTCTCCTCTGTTCTATCCAAAACCCTACAGTGCAGTTGATAGAGGACAGGACTAGAGTCAGGAATATACCAATTTGAATCAGGTCTATGATACTTACTAGCTGTGTAGCCCTGAGATAATTCTCATCTATAAAATGGAGATAATAGCACCTACTTCCCAAGGCTGCTGTGATCAAATGAGATAATATTCATAAAATGCTTTGTACAGTACCTGGCACAGAGTAGGTGGTATATAAATGTTAGTAATTATTAGTATTCATTCTCTTGCTCTAGGTTTTAAGACTGACATGCCAACCTAAGTAAAATAGCGTGGTAGCCTGATACAGGAGGAAGTGTATTCCAGGCATATCAAACCAGGGCCACTATTTCAAGCACCATCTCCCCTCAGATGCTCATGAAGACAACCCATGTCTCTGAGCTCAACAGTCTTATGAATATCAGTGCCTTACAGAAAATCCACGCTTCTAGGCTAGGTCCCAGAACCATCGTGTAGAGAAGGAACCACTGTGGAACACAGATCTACTTTCCTTCTTACAATCAACACAAGCTGCTGAGCAGCTACCAAAAGTGGCCAGGTGAGTCCTGATATGTCAGCACCACCAGACTATCGGTCTTCCTCCCCATTCAGTCCATGAAGTCATCACTCCAAGAAGCCATCCCTGTGAAACTGTCAACTCCTTCAGGGGATGCTGGTGCCTTCACTACTGAAGACCCAGAAAACAAAATTGTTGCCATCAAAGCTTTTGGCATGGTCAATGCCAAGGTTAAACAGCAAAAAAGGATATAATTATCCATGGAAATGACATTAAACAATATGTATGACTATGTGCTTTGTCAATGAACCTAAGGATCATGGATCTTTACATCTGACTTGAAGCTGAAATTTGTGTGTTCTCTCTCCCCAGTTTGAAAACTCTCTTTCAAAAATGGAGACTCTTTTGCTTTTCTATCTATATCCCCAGTGATTCACACAGCATTTTACACGTAAAAAGTACCAAGTAAATAAATGCTTTTTTATTTATTCCTTCACTCAGTCATGCATCCATTCATTCATTCATGAAGGGATGGCTATAAGGATCTCAGTGGCCTTTCTGACCTTCTAAATGAAGAAAGGAAGAAGCCTTGGTGAGGACCCAATCCCCTTAGGCCAAAGGGAGGTCTCTAGTAATGGTCAAAAATCCCTTTTTCCAGTAGTAAGATTGTGAATAGCCACTAGATACCAATTCCCCAGCAGGCCCTCTCTCCCCCAGCAGGAATTAGAGCCAGTCACCAGACGCCAAGTCCAGATTTCCTCCCAAACTCCCAACCCCACCCCACCCACCTCAACCATCTCCTGCTCCATGGCTGATCCTACTTAATTCAGAAAACAACCCTATGAAAACCTACCAGGCTTTACCAGTTTGGGAACTCTTTTTTACTCAAGAGGGATCTGTTTTTATCCTCCCTGACATCCCTTCTTAAAGGATTTCCTCTCAACAAAGCTGGCTTGCTTTATTTTCTCTTTGCTGACTCCCATCCCAGGTTATGTTTCTTCTTGTAGTACCATGTCTTTCTTTGGACTCTGCCTTGAAATCCTGAACCTCATTTAAACTACATTGATAATAACCTTTCTCCTTGTTAATCAATCTACCTGTGCCCTTCATCTCATGTATTTCCATTTCTTCCTAACTTTGATTTTTCAACCATCTTCTCTCAGTCTCTCTCTCTCTCTCTCTCTCTCTCTCTCTCTCTCTCTCTCTCTCTCTCTCTCACTCTTTCTCTCTCTCTTTCTCTCTCTCTCTCTCTGTCATTTTCACTATCTAATATTTCTTTCCCTACTCAAGAATCATTTACTTCTAGGATAAAATACAAATGTCTCAATTCAGCATCAGTAGCCCTCCTTCCTTCTTCTTTCACATCACCATCTTCCCCCTTCACAGAATCTGCTTCCTAGCTAAACTGATTTACTTGCTGCTCCTTGGCAGGATCCTCCTTCCTGCCTCTGGGATGCACCTACTTTTTACCTCTTTGACTTTCTGAGATTCAAATTAGATTCTGCCTTCTACAAGAATCCAGTATTGGTTCCTCTAGTTAGCACTTTCTCTTTGCTCAAATGGTGATGAGTTGAATAGACTTAAATTCTTTAGAAATTGGAATATTCGTATTTCTTTATTCATATCCTTCAACAGAATGGAAGCTTCTTACAAACTACTCATGTACTATTTTTGTTTTGTGTTCAGATCTAAAGTATTTATCTTTTATCTTAGTGTGAATAATGAGTAATTGAAGGCTCTTGTGCAGAAGAGTGAAATGGTCAGATCTGTTTCAACAATGCTCATAAGATTTGGGGGGTGGGGGCAGTCTAGATAATGCCTTACCCATAGAAGGCACAATAAATGCTGGATAAATTTTTTTGCTTCTCTTTCCCTCCTCCTATAAAATAAGGTATTTGACAACTCAGACTATTTCCTTTTTGTTTTTGCATTCTCCTTGCCTTATACAGTATTTTGAATATAATTAATGTTTGTTAACTGATAAATTTTCTTCTGAATGCACATAGAATCATTAATTTAGAATCTTGCTTCATACTAGCCCTCATCACAATTTCCAATCATACATTCCTTGAGCCTGTCTTTAATCAGATGATATACTCCAGTATGTCATTACAAGTCATGTGACTAGCCAGAGACAGGATGGTGGAGGGGAAAGAGGCCCTGACTTCAACCAAGAATCCTTGATTCAATTCTTGGCTTGGACGTTCATTGTGGGACCACTTCCCCTATCAAAAGTTCCATTTCTTCACTTGCAAAAAAGGACCTACTTCCTTTATGTCAATTTAATTAGAATTTCAGTGAAAAGAATGACCCGAATTTATAATACAACCCTGAATTACATTGCCCTAATATTCCTAATATAATTCAAAGAAGAGTTATTGAATCAATGATTGTTCCTTGGGAATTCACAATCTATCCCATGGAAGGTTCTTACTGTAAGAAGGTCATCACCTTGAACAAGACCAAGTATTTCATTATTTGCTAATAAGATTCTAACATGCTCAATCCTGACCATCTCATCATCATTTGAAAACAAATGGCTTTTCCTTGAAGAAGATTAAAAATATGAAGTTTATTAGACACTTTGAATGTCACCTTCCCCATTTTCTGCTGCACTAATAATAACTTCTTAGAATTTGCAGATAAATTCTGGTCAATGCAAGGATTTCTCCTCTGAACGTGTTATTAGATAACACCCTCGCTGCCTTTGAGCTTGTGATCTCCAAGTATGTCAAACACTTTTAATCACAGCTCTGAAACCTTCTAAGAGATTCCAACTTTGGTGTTCATTAATCTTTGTAAACAGTAAGCTGATGTTTATGGAAAAATTCAAAGATTTTTTTCCCTCATTGATTGATTTTTCTTTAAATGAGCAGCTACAAAATGACTGAAATTCAATTAATGACCCAAGACATCAAAATGTGTGTTTTCAAAGGAGGGAATTCATTGAATAAAGGGTTTCTTGCTTAGCATGTTTCCTTGTAGTCAGCAGAAAGAGGCTTAACAAGAAAGATAATTTCTGTAACACAAGTCATGCCAGAGGAGTCTAATGGGAGGAATTCTGTTTCTTCCCTAGTTGTTCCTTCTAGTAATAGAGGTGAATGAGGTTTCAAAATTGACTATCTTACATGGGATCTGGGGGTTACCTTCCTATCTCCCCTTTGCCCCATAGAGAAAAATACAAACACAGTCCTCAGAAAAGAAGTATTTCACCCTCCTGAAAACATATAGAAGATATAGATATTAGCAAGGATGCAAATACACACACACACACACACACACACACACACACACACACACCATGGTCTTTAATCCAAAATTTCCTTGACCTTCTTGAGCTCCTAAAATTTTGTCTAGCTGTGTCTCTTGTGTGGAATGTTCTCCCTCCTCATTTCTGCCAACTGTCATCCCTGGCTTCCTTTAAGTAAAACCCTACTTTCGACAGGAAGCCTTTCCCAATCCCTCTTAATTCTAGGGCCTTCCTTCTCTTGTTTATTTCCTACTTATCCTGCACCTTGTTTGTACAAATTTGTTTGTTGTTGTCTCCCCCATTTGATTAGAAGCTTCTTTATGGAAGTGATTTTTGCTTCTCTTCCTATCCCTAGCCTAGTTCAGTGTCTGGCATACAATAGGCACTAAATAAATGTGTATTGACTGACTACATATCCATCATTCTGAACCTCAAAGTGAATGTCAGAACAGGAAACCAGTCACCTGGGGGAAAATCAATCAGGACTGACCAATCCCATGAAAAGTACAGCAGTAAGTAGAGCCTGATCCCAGCATAAAGAAAGCCCTAATTCAGTAACTAAAGTTGGAGAGGTGAATAAATAAAATATCAACTGATACTATGTTACTGAAACTCTAGAGATGCCCCCCAAAAGAGTGATTACATGGTGGGGAGGAGCCAAGATGGCAGAGTAGAAAGACACACTTATGCTAGCTCCGAAACCACAGCCTATAAAATATCTGTAAAGAAGAACTCCTAACAAATTCTGGACCAGTGGAAGCCACAGAACAACAGAGTGGAGGAGATTTCTGTTTCAGAAAGACCTGAAAAACCTTCACCAAAGGTCCGTTGCACACAGGACCAGAGTCGAACCCAGCCCTACCTTGGCCACACAGTCCTGGGAGGAACAGATCTGAGCAGGCTTCAGGGATGGAATCTCCAGTGGCCACGGGGGTCCCTCCACCCACAGGTGCTGCAGGTCAGTGAGAGACCTCTGGGCTGAGAGAGGAGCAGGGTGTCTCCATAACTCAGGTCCCCTCAGGAGGCAGCAGCAGAGGCAGCGAGTGGCCAGAGTCTCCCAGAGCAGGCAGGAGCTTGGCAGCAGCTCCATCATGAAAGGTCTCTGCATAAACTCCCTGAGGGAACTGAGTCTGGGAGGTGGCCCTGCCCCCATCTGAGAACCTGATTTAATCCTGAATAGCAGGCTGCCTGCTGCTGAAAGCTCTGAAGCTGGGGAGCAGCATTTGAATCTCGGACCCCAAGCACTAGCGGGGTAGATCTAGGCAGGGGTGGAGAGGAATCTCAGAAGTCAAGTAACTGGCTGGGAAAATGCCCAGAAAAGGAAAAAAAATAAGACCATAGAAGGTTACTTTCTTGGTGAACAGATATTTCCTCCCTTCCTTTCTGATGAGGAAGAACAATGCTTACCATCAGGGAAAGACATAGGAGTCAAGGCCTCTGTATCCCAAACATCTGAAATAGATATCCAATGGGCTCAGGCCATGGAAGAGCTCAAAAAGAATTTTGAAAATCAAGTTAGATAGGTGGAGGAAAAACTGGGAAAAGAAATGAGAGAGATG
>CM053770.1:212151939-212167762 GCA_028658325.1 Potorous gilbertii
GGGAAGATGGGGACAAGGGAAGGGAGGGATGATAGAAGAGAGGGCAGATTGGTGATACGTGTAATTAGAATGCTCAGTGTATTGGGGAGGGGGGAGGGAACAAATGGGGAGAAAATTTGGAACCCAAAATTTTGTGAAAATCAATGTAAAATGTTAAATAAATATATTTATTTAATAAACAAAAGAAAACAAAAAAGGAGTAATTACATGATAACTTCCAGCTGAGACTCAAATGAAAAATAAATTTTCTATGAGATCTACAAATGAAGCAAGAGATAAAAAATGAAATTAGAAATCTGGAGGAAAGAATTGGGAGGAGAATAAATAGATCAGAGGATAAAGTGATAAACTTTACCCAGGTAACAGTCTTCTCTCTAGGAACTAGAGTTAACCAAACAGAAACAAATTATCCCACAAGACTACAGGAAATATTAGAATAAAATATAATGATTAAAAACATAAAAGAAAATATAAAGTATCTGATACCAAGAACACCTGGCCAGGAAAAAATCAAGTTAAATAATTTAAGAATCTCAGAACTCCATGAAAAAAAATGACAAATAGGCTGAATACTGTATAGCAAGAACATACTTTAAAAAATTGTTAGAGTACCTTAGAAAAAGATGCCAAAATGAAGATGGAAAGAATTCATTTATCATATCCTCAAAGAAATTCCAAAAAGAAAAGCCTCAGAGATGTCATCACTAAAAGGCAGAATTCCCACATTAAAAATAAAAACTACTTCAAATACCAAGAAAGGAGCAGCTCAAGTCAACGAAAGCACAGTCAGATCACACAAGACTTTTTAGCTACTATTATAAACAAGAAGGGTTCTTGGAATGCAATATTTCTAAAGGGAAAAGATCTAGGTTTAGAGTCAAGAATAACTCATCCATAATCTTACAGAGGAAAAAAAGTCAACCTTTAATGGAACAAAAGATTTTTACCATTTCTCATAAAAAGAAAAAACAAAGAATTATGAAATAAAAATACAAGAGTGCAGAGAAACATAAAAGTAAACTTATTGAGCTATTAGAAATAGTTGTATGATGACATGATGCTAATATTCTAATAGGAGAAAAAGAAACAAGTGTCCCTTTAGAACCTTATTGTCTTCAGAGTACTGAGAGAGTTAAGTAAGGAAAATTGTCCCTGAGGGTAGAATGGTTTTGTTTCAAAGGTTTGACAGGAGAAAAAAAGAGAGTACAAAAGAAATATACTAATATATAAAAGGAAGAAAGGGGAATTTACTATTTTCATAAATTAGATTGTAAGAGAGTATACATACTTGGAAGAGGGGTGGGAGCATCAGATTAACCTTGTTCTCATCTTAAAGGACAAAGAAGGGGGGAGAGCATTTTATGTAGAAACACATTAAACTCAAAAAGGAAACAAGAGAGGACAGGTTTGTACTTTGACTAATACACATCACAATCTATTTTAGTGGGGAAATAGTCTTTGAAAGACACCACCAATAAAAAGTCATCATTCTGTGTCCAAGATTGGACTTAGCTGGACGGATCTTCAGACAACAACCCTCTGGTGCATCATTAGACACACATTGAAAGCCTTTCTAATTTTGTACTATCTACCAGAACTTGTACTCTCCTAACAAAGCTGTCAAGAACCTAGAATGACGTCTATACTACAACAAAGCATCATAACAGGATTCTAGCTTTTGATACTTGCTAGCTGGGCAATGTTGGGCAAATCATTCATCCTCTCTGAGACTCAGTTAACTTATTTGTAAAATGAGTTAAGTAGGCTAGAAAGTCTCTGAGGTCTCTTCCTGGCTTAAATCTATGATACTATTGAAAGTGTGGGGTAGAAACCACCCCATTTGGTTCTGGTGAGAATATTTTTGCTTGAATTAAACAATCAGAAGTATGAACTAGACATTCAATCATCTTTCAATCATTCAAAGTCAGTATTTGAGAGACTAGATAATACTTAAAATAATTTCTATGGAAGGGAGAATCTACCTAAAGAGTCTGAGTATCTAGTCTGGTTTCAGGAGTTTTCAAACAGGACATTTGTAGAACATCTTTAAGGAACCTTGGGAGAATTGAGATATAGAAGGGAAGGTAGTTATTGAATGGATTCTTTAACTAGTTGGAAACTCAGAGAAGAGGATCCAGGCTGAGGGAAATTGTAATAAAAGATCAGTTCTTTTCCCAGATTTCTCTCCTGATTCTTGCCTATCCACAGATAGTATAATATAACCTGCTGTTTCATTATCCAAATGTTTCCAGTAAAATTAATTTTGCCTCAACCACAAAAAGTCCAAGAGTAATCTAGAGAGAGCTATAAATGTAAACTAGTTAAGGAGCTTGAACTCTGCCTCAGTGTAGAGAATTTTCCTAACTCAGAATTCAAACTGTGTTGTAACTGAACTCAGAACTTTTGATTTCAAATAAATTTCTTAATGCTTGAGAGGAAGGAATCAAGTGGACCATGGGGGCCTTATGTTATCCCCCTTGGCTTATAATAAGATACATATTGTAGTAGCATATTATACTATGATACTATATATGGTATAAATGGAGAAAGAAGGGAAAGCAAAGTCAGAGATATTTAAAATCTATCCTGGGGTTTCCCCATTCAAGAGTAATTAAGAGATGGTTAGACTTGATTAAAAGACTGCTCCTTTAAAAGGTTTATTTTGAAATCTTGTTTAATTGCCTTGTTACCTACCAACCTATGCCAAGGCCCTGTGTTTTACTTTGAGGGATCTGACTGCTATTCAGAGAAAGCACATCCCATAATTGAAAAGTTGACTATTACATCAATGGGAAATATTCTCTTGCTAAATATTATAACTTCTATTTTTAGTGTGTAAACATAATCCTCCAATAAGATATTAATCTCAATATAACTATCTTATTTTCCTTGGGTTTTCTATTTACAACACTGAATTAAGGCTTCTTGCTTTTTCTAATTAAAGTCTTATATAAAAGAGTTTTAATTTAAATTCATCATAAAAGCACCAAAGAAATAGACTTCCTCTACTGCAAAAACTGCATTGACTTAAAGAGGATACAATAAGACAAGGGGATGTGATAGAAACAGGAATGATCCTGCAATTAGAAGATGTAGATTCAAATCCCAGATTACAAGCTGCCCTCCAATGTGCTCTGTCTCCCTCCTCCCTCCTCTCTCCTCCTTTGTCCATTAAGATGAGAATAAGGTTCACCTGATGCCCCTGCCCCTCATCCAAGTATATACTATCCCTCTCACAATCCAATTTATGAGAATAGTAAATTCTCCTGTCTTCCTCCTTTCTACATTAGCTTGTGTCTTTTACAGTTTCTTCTCTTTCTCCTCTGAAACCTTCAAAATAGAACCATTCTACCATCAGAGCCTCCTTTTTCTTGCTTAATTCTCTCGGTACTATTTCTTTTTCACTGTTGATTATTTTTTAAAATTTTTATTACTGAAACTTAAATACACAAAAAGAAAAAGAAACATATTATACTTAAATATTGAAATTTAAATACCTAATAAGAAAATAAAAAAAGAATGTCATATGCACAGCAGAATGTAAAAGAAGATTCAAAATATAAAGCAATGAATTTCCATTTCAAGAAAGCCTACGTAAGTAGTATGTGTTACGTTGAGATGTGCCTGTCTTTTTTTTACTTCCTTGTTATTTTCTTTTGTTCTCTGCTGTACACTTTTTACTTCATTCTTTTTTTCACCTTTCCTCCTCCTCCAAGGCTATAATTAAGTATGGATATTGTGTGTGTTTATATGCGTACACACATACAACACAAACATATGCATTTATATATACATACACATGAAGACATATACTTTCCCTAACAAATTATACTTGCAATCTTTGTTTTTATGTTTGTGCATCTTTTTATTTCCTATCCCCCCTAACTCCTTTACTTCTCCCTTCTGCCTTGCCCACCTATTACTTAACCTAGCCCCACTCCAAGGATCTCTCCCTTGTCCTCCCATTCCCATTAATCTAAACAAATACTGCCCTCCATCTTTAACCTATCCCTTCACTTTCCCCTCTAGAGATTCCTTCTTTAACCTCTATCCCCTCCTTATCCTCTTAGAGTTTTATTTCTTTCTGAATTTAGAAGACTTTTATACTCTTCAAGATATATATGCATTGTTCCCTCTGGAACCCATCCTGATAAAAGTGGTTTACCAGAACAAATAACCCTCTTCATCATCTAATTTCCAGGTCAGTTCTTCCTCTTGTACCTCTTTTGTATAAGATAATTATGCATTTTAGCCATTCCTAAACAGTTTTACTTTTTAAAGCCATATCATACTCAAGTCTGCCATAATTCTTATGAATTATCCAATTACTAATAACACTCTTGGATGTATGTTTTATATTTTACAGTAAAAACTAAACAATCCGTCCGTATTGAGTCTCTTATAATTAGTCTTTGGTATGTAACTTGTAAAATTTCTCTTTGCTCTTGTACGTCAAATCTTCTATTAAGTTCATGTTTGTTGTTTTTATTTTAACAAAGTACTAAAAGTCTGACAATTCGCTAAATATCCATTTCGATTCATTCAGGACTGCGCTTAACTTTGTTGGGTATGATATTTTTGGGCAAAACTCCAGTTCTTTTGCTCTTCAACATATAATATTTCAAGATCTGTGGTCTTTTAATGTCACTGGTGGGATTTTGTGACACCACATCTTTTTTTTTTTTTTGCTCATAATATTTTATTCCTGAGTTGGGAGTTTCAGAATTTGACTATAATGTTCCTACGGGCTTTCCTCATAGGATGTCTTTCAGTTGATTAGTGGATTTTTCTCTATTTCTGCTTTAACGTCTTTTTCTAATGCTTCAGGACAATTTTCTTTAATTACTTCTTGAAGTATTGTATCATGATTCCGTGTTTTTTTTATCATACCTTTCAGATAGTCCATTTGTCCTTGTTTTCTCTTCTTAACCTGTGTTCCAGATCAGTTGTTTTTCTGCGATGTTTCATCTCTTCTGTTTTTTTCATTCCTTACATTTTGTTTAATTATTTCTTGATCTCTTATAATTTCACTGACTTCTCCTTACCCAATTTTGATTTTCAAGGAATCATTTTCTTCCTTAAAATTCTGATTCTCCTTTTCTAATTGGTTGACTCTCATTTAAAATACTTTTGTTTTTCTTCAATTGTTCTGTTTTTTAGTTTTTTTCCTCAGTTTCTCTTATTTGATTTTAAAGTCTTTTTTTAAGTTCTATCAACTTTTTTGGGCAGGTGATCATTTGACATTACTATATGGGATAGGAGAGGGTTTCTTTACTTCAGCATCCTTTTCTGAAGATGAACCCTTGTCTTCTCTATTCCCATAGTAATTCTCTATGGTTGAATTCTTTCTCCTTTGCTTGTGCATTTTTGATGGTAGCTTGATTTTTGAAATCACCTCTAGTCCTGGGGTATAGGAGATGGTCCCTCTGGCCTCAGATCCTCCTTTAGTTCTCCTCTCTGGCTTGAGACCTAAACCAAGACCTCCACTCTCCTGTAAGTGACAACAGCCACCTTCATCCTCACACCACTGTTTCTGTACTCAACAGGTGTGTGTTAGTTCCTTCTAGTACCCAGCCATCTCTGCAGCACAGCTTGGTCTGGCATCACTTATCAGCAGATGTTCCCTCAGTCTTTCCTGGCTCAGACATCCAACTCCCCTCAGTGTCCCAGGACTAAAAGTTCCTGTGGCTAGGTTCAAGGTAGCCTCCTAATACTGTTAATTCCAAGACTTGTCCCTTGTTATTTAAGTGGTCCATAGCTGGGAGGTGTTTACTATTCAAAGGGACTCAACATTGCCCTGGAAATTTTCTTCAGATCTTCTCTACTTGTCCTAGAAGAACCCCTGTTCTGCCTCTATTCTTACTTACTTTTACTGCTATATGTTCCCCCTGAGTACTATTTTATCTCTTTTGAGGGAAAATTTTGAGAGTTTGGAATTTTCTATCCTACTCTGCCATCTTCCCAGAGTCCTCTCTCCTCTCTTGATACTCTTTGAAATTGTTAACATTCTGAAGGGAATTTTGTTTCTTTTCCTCCTATTAGAATATTAGCAGTACAACATACAACTACTTCTAATTGCTCAATTAATTTACCTTCCTATGTTTCTCTGTACTCTCATATTTTTGTGTCAACATTTTTACTTTTGTGAGATATTATTAGTTTTTTATGAGAAATGGTAGAAATTCCTTTATCACATTAAATGTTCATCTTTTTTCATCTGTAGGATTTTACTTGGTCTTTCAGGGTAACTTATTATTTGAGTGGTAAGGACCTCCAGTTCGTTGAACTTTTGGTGACTCAGCACTAGAACTGAAGGGAGACATTCGAGCTGGATGTATAAATCTGGGTGTGATCTGCATAGAGATGATAACTAAACTCCAAAAGGCTGATGTAAACAACAAATAAGAGAATATAGAGAGAGATGAGAAGAGAGCTTGGGGTACAGTCACTGTATGGGGATATGATATGTATTATGAGTCAACAAAAGAAACCAAAAAGGAATTGCCGGGTAGGAAAGATGATCATCAAGGTAATGGAACCCCAGTGAGAAGAGAGTGTTCAGGAGGAAAGAATGGTTGGTCAACAATGTCAAATGTTGTGGAGAGGTCAGGAAATACAAATTTGAGACTGCCATTAGGTTTGACAATTAAAAGATTATTAATATCTTTATAGAGAGCAATTTTAGTTGAATGATGCAATCAAAAGTCAGATTGCAAAGAGTTTAGAGGAAAATAGAAGATAAAAGTAGAGACAATGAATGTAGATAGTCGTTTTGAGAATTCTTGCTAAGAAAGGCAGGAAACAGAATAATTGATGGAGTAGCCATGGTAGCATCTGGTGAGGGGTTTTTTTTAAGAATGGATGAGTCAGACCATATGATCAGAACTATATCCTAATCAAATGTGTTGAAGGATATTGTTTTCAGACAGTGGTAATCCTGAATTAATCTTGGGATTCCAAGCATTTGGTCAATGAGTGCTATCTGCCGTATTGGGCTTTATTTTAGGGGCTTAATAAATGTTTATTGACTGACTCATTTACTAGAAGGGCCAGATACGGGATAGGAAGGTTCAGATTCTAGGTACTGAGGTGGGTCTCCACAAGCTATCTGGATAGCACAGAAACTTGCAGTCTCAGATCAGCTTATAACAGGTGCCCAGATGGCTAGTGGGGAGTTGCAATACCAAATATAGGATGGCAGTACTACAGAAGGGATAAAAGTACCAAAAAGAGCTTGCTAGGTTTCCCTTTTTAAACAAAAAATGTTTCCATCTCTGACACATCAGTGATAGTTCAGAATTTTTCCTCTCAGGAATCATAGAGCCATGATTGGCTGGATAGGATGGCATGGATGGGACCAGAATATTCATCTTTATTATATATGCTTAAGATGTAGAAATCTATTATCAATAAAAAATAGGGTGCTACAAAAACAAAGATGAAAACTACTTTATTCAGGTTGAAATGAACATTATTGCAATTTTGGAAACAGATATCTTATCATTGGTTCAGAGATAAAGGGAAAATAACAAGAAGATAAATTGTATAGGTAAATAGGAAAGCAGTCAAAGTACATGATCTCATCACAAAGAATTCTTAAAGACACTTCTGTTATTTCTAAATCAGTTTGCCTGTTGCCAAAGGGAGTGGTATTGAGGTAGGTACTTTTGAAAAGTCAATAATGCTTTTGTTTTAAGAAGTTATGACTTGCCCTTGATCCATACCTACAAAAAATGTCAATTCATTCCCTAAAACTTAGAGTTTGAAGTTTAAAAAGTCTGGAATCCTTGCGCAAATTATAGAAAGAGTTATATAAACTACCACCATAGTACTGGGGAAAAAAACATAGACCCTAGACTCAACAGTTATAGGTTCAAGACTTACTTCTGAGACTACTTGTTTAATGTTGGATAGCTACCCTATTTGTAAAATGAGGGCATTAGATTAGACGGACATCTTCCAGCTCTAGAGCTACTATTATCTTAAGAATGTATTGACTTCATTGTAGTAGTCAATAAAAACTAGGTGTTACAAAATGAAAGATGAAAACTACTTTACCCAGGTTGAGATGAGCAATACTGTAATTCTGGAAACAGATATCTTATCAATGGTTCAGAGATAAAGGGAAATAAGAAGACAAATTGTATAGGTAAGCAGGAAAGCTTAACTGTCATTAATAGAGGAGTAAAGAAAAAGTTGGGCTGTTAGGTAGAAGAATATATACAGTGCTGGACCTAGAGTGAGGAAGACTCATCTTCCTAAGCTCAGATCTGGCCTCAGATACTTGCTAGCTGTATGACCCTGGGCAAATCACTTCACTCTGTTTGCCTCAATTCCTCATCCCTGATACAAACTAGAGAAGGAGAGGGCAAACCACTCCAGTACTTTTGTCAGAAAAACCCCAAGTGGGTTCGCAGATGGTAGACACAACTGAAATGACTGATCAACAACAAAAATAGAAAGGGTTAAGTCAAAGGTAACTCAGTGGGATTTAAAATCAGATGGAAGATAATTAGTCCAATTTTGACAAAGACCATGTTCTAGAGACCAGATTACAAAAACTGCAGTCACTACAACAGCAAAAAAAGTCGAAAGCAGTCTTCTATGTGCACAGTCTAAAAAGTCTCATCATTTCACATCAGTAGTTTCTGCTACAATATGAAATTATCAGGAGACAACATACAATAAGGCATCTGGCAGCAGTAAAAGATATGGCAAAAGAAATGAGAAGTGGTAGGTGACTTGGAAATACCTGGCCAAGGAACTGCTTTTGCTGAGTGCTAATTGGTAACACCTGAGCAGATGAGCAGGCACTAGCAGAGTGTGAGAAGGATGGGCACAAATTGATTCATAGGCACAATTTCCAGAATTTTACATACAATAGACAACCAAGCAGCATCAAACCAATGGAACAAATCTCTGAATGGCTGTAGTGGTTTAGAAAAGAAGTTTCCAGAAGGAGTCACAAGAAGTTACATAGTTCCAATCGAGATCTAAGAGATATGGAAATTAATTGATCCAATGACCTGGGTAGTTTGTAGTGTTCATCTTTCTGCCAAGAGAATGTACCACTTGTGTGTCTTACAAGTACAAGCTCATATTCCCTGCTTGAGGCAAATGAAAATGGACTTGTGTGCTATTTCTTTACACTATGGTAAAATATAGGGTAGCGTGTGTTCAGGAAGACTATTCCCTCTGGTATGAGGGCTACTGAACCCTTTGCAGGGTTGCTTTCCATCATTAGTGTCCTCCTGATTTACCCACCTCTCAACTGTTGCTCTAAGAAGCTGTAGGATGTGCAGTGCTTACACCCTGGTAACCCATTTTGACACACAGGTTAATCCAGTTTGAGGGTAACTGAGGGGTCTCAAACCCTTCAGTAAGGTGTTCACATGCCCCAAGTGTTTGAAGATTTCCCTCAGTGGAATGGGCAGATGAGAACACTTTGATGGCCATGAAGGTGCCTGAAACTGGTGCTGTAGAGTGCTCAGAGCTTAGTTAAACATTGGGGATGCCAACGTCATCCTCAGCATCCCAAGCCACTGATGGAATCCTAATAAAGCTGCCCCTGGCCCCAGTATTCTAACTTCCTTATAGACCCCACTGAACAGCAGGTTCACTGCCCCTACCTAGCCATTCACCCCCCCCACACACACATTCAATATCCTAACTTCATGTATGCCTCATTGCTCACTAGAACAACAGGTATGTCCCTGAATTCACATTTCTCACAAAATAGTAGGCAAGTCCATGTGATGGGATCCCAGCCACTTCCTCTAGCTTGCCACTGCCCCCAGACCCATTGCTCATATTTCCCACAGAAACAGCAGGTGTGTTCATGCACTCAACTGCAATCACATCCATCTAGTCTTAGACAGGATCACAATACTCAAGCAGTACCACCAGGATGTACAAGATGGATGTGGACTCCAAAACAATAGAAAGAACTTCCTTAGGTAGGCACATACACAGTAACTTATTACATAGAAAAGTTTTTTATAATATCATTATCATACATATATAGTCCCCCAATGCACAGTTCCATTGTGACACCTATTACCGAATCCCTTAACAAACTCTTCCTGTCCTGTAATAGTCACAATTTCTGCTATGTAATTGCATCTTTACCCTATAAAAATCCATCTTGCTTTCTCTGAAACTGCTGATACCCCTTGTAACTTGGCCCACTCCATGAAAGGCATCAATCTCAATAAATGCCAATACTTGAATTAGAGGTAGTCTGACTGAATTCTTTGAGATGGTTCTACCACAAGACATCATGAAACCACAATATCACCATTGATCATCTTAATTTTGCCTTGCCACTGGACTCCAAAGACTCTGGAGGAGAGAGTGAGGCTGATGACTTCATTTAACTCTGCCTCATTTAAATCCAATTTATACATGGATCAAAAGATATCATCCACACCATTTTTCCATTTTTTTTGCCTGTCTCAAGGTCTTGCGGCAATAAGCAAATGACAAATTAGCAGATGTAGATACATGAGAGATATAGTCATAACCCTCCATAGAGATGGGCCCAGATCATAGCGTTGTCTTCTCACTGGACTGAATTAGCATTGGAATTTGGCAACCCCCAGGGTGTCTGAGAAATCTTCTTAAAGGACTGCACTGCTCACCCCCTATTGTAAGAAAGGGGCTAGAAAAAGTGCCCTAAAACTTGTCTGCTTTGTTCAACCCTGTCCTGCTTACTGTGGCAGGTGGGGTTCTTATCCTCAAGTTGACACACATACACACACACACACTCTCACACAAAAGTATACAAAACTTCTGTGAAGATGATTCCACTCACCGTAGTACCATAGTGTGTGACCTTATGGACAACACAACATCTGATAGATCTGAAAGAATAGCTCTTGTTACAAGAGAATTCAGCACATATCACATTGAAATAGAAACCCTGAGTGAAACAAGGCTGGCAAATGAAGACCAGCTTTGGGAAGTTGGAGCTAGATGTACATTTTGCTGGAGTGGCCAAAGTGAAAGGGAGTGTCATGAAGCTGACATAAGTTTTACAATGAAAACTAGCAGACAATAAGCTGGTATACCTACCAAAACAAGTTAACAGTCTCATGACAATGAAATTGCCACTTGCTGGAAAGTGCCATATCACCACCATCAGAACAAATGCTCCCACCATGATAAATCCTGATGAGATCAAAGAAAAATTTATGAAGATCTGAAGACCCTCATCATCAATGTATTGAAAGAAGACAAGCTTGAAAATCTGGGTAACTTTGATGTGAGTAGGCACAGACTACCAGACATAGCAGGGAGTCCTTGGGAGCTATAGAATCAGAAACAGAAACAGCAGCAGTAATAGCAACACTCATTTGCTACTAAAGACTATATGACCTCATTACAAACACTATCTTCCATTTACCTAAGCACAATAAAACTTCGTGGATGCACCATCACAGGAAACACTGACATTTAATAGATTGTCATTATAAAGAGAAGGAACAGGCAGAATGTGAGAGGGATAAAGGCAGTGTGTGGTGCTGGACTGATTATAGACTTATCCTCTCCAAGCTAAATATTTGCATTAAATAAAAGCAGTAGCCCCAAGGAAAGAGGATTACCAGAAGACTTAAACTCAACAGGTTAGAATGCTCTTCAAGTACATTCCTAACTTGAAAGAAAAGCTATGCCAACACGTGGTTGGCAACAATGAAGCAGAAAACGAGTGGGCAGCTTTCAGAGAGGTGGTGTGCAGCATTGTATTTATTCACCTGTGTCAGGACACTGGCAAATATCAAGAATTGATCTGACAAAAAACTATAAGGAAATTCAGATGCTGATAAATAAAAACAAGAACTCCACAGATTTGCCTATAAGATAGTCCATCCATTTCTAAGAAGATTGCATTTAATTCCAGCAAAAATGAAATTAAAAGGGAAGTTGGACAAATGCAGGCTCAGCTCAGTAAGAAGGCATATGAAATTAAATTTTACACTAATAGTAAAGCATTTTTATGATTCCCTGAAAGCTATTTATGGATCAAAGATCCACTATTCAGTGCTGATGAAGCCACACTGATTAGAGACAAGGACATGATCCTGGAGAGATGGACTGAACACTTTCATAGCATTCAGTAGACCATCAGCAATTACTGTCAAAGACACTGAAGTCAATCCCTCTCTTGCCAAATTTCCAATGGAAGAAGAGGAAAATATAAAAGAAAACCAGGAAGAAAAGGTACTAAGAAGGCAAAGGAAATGACAATGGTAACGTGTCTCATTCAAATGAAGTAAATACTTTGGGCAAGTTGTCCCATAGCTAAGACTAAGATGGACTTGATCGAGTAATCCACCTTGGGGTACAGACCTCCAACTGGGACACTCCCATGTCAAAGGAAAGAGCCCTTTAATGGAAAATGAATATGGGATCCTGCAGGAGCCGAAACTTCTGATTCTTCCTTTTCCCATGACACAAAATTGCAAGCCATAAGATTTACAAGCCCAAGAAAGAGAAGAGTCATAGTAGAGCATTCCAGCTCTTTTTAAGACCTCAAGTCAGGATTATGATGCCCAAATGTACCTAATTAGTCATGAACTAATCTGGGTTGTGGTAGCCAGCTATATATTCACTTAAGTCCTACCTTGGGTCCTAGTTGATGATGCAACATTCCATTCAAAGTTTTCCCAATCTTCCCACCAGCTCAGCACACAATGGGCCAGCAGAGGAAGCACAGGGGATTTGGTGTCAGGTGGTGCTGATCTATCACTATTCCTAACCCCAGGATTCTTGGGCCTATAGCACAGACCAAATGAATGACTACCACTGACTGATCTGTTCATCTCTCTCTCTCTCTCTCTATCTCTCTCTCTCTCTCTCTCTCTCTCTCTCTCTCTCTCTCTCTCTATATATATATATATATATATATATATATATATATATATATGTATATATGGAGGTTTCAGTGGTGCCCTCTCCCATCCCAACATACAAACACATACACACACACACACATACACACACACACAGACCTTTCCCTTTTTTTGGTTATTATTAAGTTCTCTTGTTTCAGTGTAAATGTTGCAATTATCAAATATAAATATCTCAATGAGTGAAAGAGAAAATGAGTCTTTTCCAAGAAATTCTTAACTTCCTTTATATAATAATGATGATATAGCGAGCTTTTCTATCATGCTCTAAGACTTTCAAAGCATTTTACATATCTATATATATGTGTATATATATATATATATATATATATATATATATATATATATATATAAAATTTGGCTTTCAAGAAATATATAAATATATATACGGAGGGCAGCTTGGTGGTGCAGTGGATAGAGCACCAGTGCAGGAGTCAGGAGGATCTAAGTTCAAATCTCACCTCAGAAACTTGACACTCACTAGCTGTGCGACCTTAGGCAAGTCACTTAACTCCAATTGCCTCATCCTGGGTTATCTCCAGTCATCCTGATGAATATCTGGTCACTGGATTCTGATGGTTCTAGAGGAGAAGTGAGGCTGGTGACCTGAACAGCCCTCCCTCACTCAAAAAACAGTTAAGGGCAAGTCAGGTCATAATTTCTCTGATGGCGTGGTCTTCTTTGGCAATGAAGGATGAACATGCACACACACATAAATACATACATACATATATATACATATGTGTATGTATATGTTAATTTTTAAAGGGCATTAGTGAAAGTCTTCCATTCATTTATTTCACCTTCCGCACTTTACATATTTTCTTCCTTGAATTAAAAATTGTATATGATGATGCTCTTATTTTTCATATCTATCACTACTCATTAATATATTACCTCACTCACCCCTGGGTAGAATCCCTCCCTTGTAACAAATATGTGTAGTACAGCAAAACAAATCAACACATTGCCTATGTTTACCTCTGATCCTACAACCAAGCTTCCACAGAACCAGGTAGTGCAGATCCCATATGTAATAGACTTAAGGACTTCTACAAACTTAACATAATAAGATCATAGAGCTTGAAAAGAGACCTCTAGTCCTTTATTTTACAGTCGAGAAAACTGAAATCAAGGAAGGAGGAGAGATCTGTCAGAGCTTAATAGGCAGAATTTGAACCAAATCCTTTACCTCCAGAGTCAGTGATCTTTCTGGGCGCTATATCACTGTACAATTTTGTCTTCGTTGAACCTTGTCCTTGATCAGGGAGACAGTGACTACCATTGCAGTGTTGTAGCACCCTATTGGGAGTCAACACAATAGATTTCTACCTACTCACTTCAGTAGGAAGTTGTGGAGTAGTCTCTTTGAACTTAATCTGCTCTCCCCTCTCCTCAGTGATGTGGGAAATGTGTTAGCACTCTTGCTACCTTCATTTCTTAGGATTTAGGGAAGGTCAAGTTCATCTTCTAATACTGCTAGAAGCAAACAAATGGGACATTCTATATGGTATTTCACCAGACTCTGATCCAGAACTCCCTTTCCAGTTTCAGGAACTGGGATTCATTTTTTACTACCTGTCACCTCAGAGAAATTACTCTCAAGGCAACGGTATGATTAACCTGGTCCTGGGAGCAGAAGTTCTATGCATTCATAGTTCCTCATTGGCCAAACCATAAACTATGGCTCCACAGGAGTTTCTAGGGGAAAAAAAAAACTCTGTGGAAGGAATTCATCTAGCCTGCTCTAACTCCTCCCTAGAGTCTCATTACTATTCATCAAGAAAAAGAGTAGGGACTTAAGACTCTGCAACAACTCCAGTGACTGTTATGCTTTGCCTTTGAGTCTGGACTAATGGAGAAAACATTGAACGACATAGTTAAAATCTGTAAATATCTTAATAACCTATAATGACAGTCAGAGACAGCCACCAAACTGTTCTTATGGGAGAAGAATGGTAAACTATTCCTCCCACATTGTACTTTGCTAGCAATGTATTCCTAACCCCGGCATGTGCTGGTGATTATAGATATACCCTGACAATGTGGCTCAGTTCCTTCCCTTTGTTATACCTACCCCACAACTGAAGCTACTTATTGATTTGTTTCTGAAAGATATGTACCAGCTTCTTAACCTCCCCTCTCAGTCCCCCATGACTAGGCTCCCCAAAGTAAAGTTCCCTTCTTGTTGCACCATATAAATCTCATGTCAATAGACAAGCAAAATGCATGATGCAAACAACGTCTCAACTGACTGACCTCCCACCACCAAGATCACTGAGTTACCCTGCTGCCCATAGAGACTTGTCATATTATATGCAGTTCACATGCTCACTTAACCTTATATGAATGATGGTTTCTATCTTTGATTTTTTCTTACATTCACATCACAAACCATAATTCCAATTTGATGACTACTTGACTGAATTAAAGGCTGCCCAAGTGAATCTACAGTACAGAAACCTTTGAACAAACTATGGGCAGGAAAATAAAACAACTTGCAATAAAGTTCTAAAAGTTTCCAGAAAACTTCCAACAAACCAATAAAGCTAACTTCCCCTGCAGTTCCAGTTCTGGGGAGCCCCTAAGCATACAGGATGAGGATTGTCTTTCTTCTTGAAGAAACATCTGTGTGTGTGTGCATGTGTGTATGCATACGTACATATATATGGGTGTACATGTGTGTATACATATGTATGTCTGCATGTATGACACCAGCTGTGTAACCCTAGGCAAGTCACTTACCTTCTATTTGAGTTAATCTACTGGACAAGGAAATAGAAAACTACTCCAATATCTTTAACAAGAAAATCTCATGGACAGTATGGTCCATAAGATCACAAAGAGTAAGACATGACTGAAGGACTAAATAATATATATACATATTTATATATATATATATATATATATATATA
>CM053770.1:212168262-212205226 GCA_028658325.1 Potorous gilbertii
CCTAGAAATTGACAGACAGGGTGATGATTACCTTATCTATCACACAGGTGGCAAGCCCCATAGCTTGCTGACTGGAATTATCCATGTCACTAAACTTCTACCCTTTGTCCAATCAGCCCTTTTGGTAACAAATTAGCCATAATTCCCAACTATTTTCATCAAATCCACTAATTATGGATAGGTTAAAAAAAGAATACAAAGTCTAGGAAAACTTGGTATCATTAGAATCCTGGTAGGGTTGTGAAGAATCCATTAGAAACAGTAAGGAAAGTGCCTGATCTGGACTGCAAAAAGCAGGCCTGATACTCCCCTCCACAGTCCTAGTCTTTAATTCTAGAGAACATTTTGGGTGACAGCACACAATGGCAAGGTTGATGCAATAGAATCAGGTCTATTTGTTACTGCAAGCAAAAAAAAATGCTTTCTTGAGGGGAGAAATTGTGTCAAATTCATCATCTCCTTAATATGTATTGTTCTCCTTAGCAGTGTGTTCTCTGAAGCCCCATGGTGATCTCCCTGACCACAACAAAACCTTCCTTGTATCCCCTGTCTAGTCCTTGGGTCTGACTTGCTTCAGTATGATATTTGAGCCACTCTCTCTGATCATGACTTAGAATATAGCCTCATCCGGGTAACTGGCTCTTAATCACTGACTGCCAAAATTGGCTAAAATTAACCTGTCACAAAGCTCTGAAGCTAGTGTCTCAGAGCCCATCACTGCTACCTATTTCCCTTCCCTTCTCTCTTATACTAAACTGAAATACAACCAAAGGCTAAGGCTAGTAGTGGGTGAATAGTGTACACCAGCATTGAAGACAGAGCAAAAATGTCCTCAATCCCTAATCCCACCTTTGTTACAATGGGTACAGCTGCTGATTCTTAATTCTAGGAAATGGACTCAGAGGAATTACTCCACCCCCACTCTTGTTGCTAACACTTGAACACATCTGCTCCTTCAACTCCCTAGAGGATGGGGATTTGACAAAATGTAATATTTTAAATGACAGAAGTGAGACTCAAAAATATCTTGGCAGGCAAGAATAATTGGCCTAAACTGGAGATGTGAAACTTAATAGGGATAAATGTAAAGTCTTATATTTAAGTGAAAAAACTCAATTGCAGAAGCAGAGGGAGACATGCTTTAACATAAGTTTATGCAGAAAAGATTTAGTGTGTATATATACATAGCAAACTCAATGCAAGTTAAGAAGCATAATACAGCTGCCAAGCAACAATACCACTTGTGATTTTCCTGCCTTCATAGTGTCCAGAATGATACATGCAATTATTCCAAAATCCTCTTTCCTGGTCAGGCCACATATGCAGCATTTTATCTGGCAACATTATCGGAGAAACAGTGAAAAACTGAAAGGAAATAGATAAGCTTTTAAGTGACTGCTCTGTGCCAGGCATTATTCTAAGTGCTCCACAAAAATCTCATATTATACTCTGTTGTTATCCCCCTTTTACAGGTGATGAAACTGAGGCAGATAGAGATTAAGTGACTTGCTCAGGGTGACACAACTAGGGAGTGTCTGAGGCCAGTTTAGACTCAGTTCTTCCTAGACCCACCACTCTATCCATTGTGTCACCTAGCTCCCTCACTCTGAACTCTGAAAGGTATTCAGAGAGTAATGGGCAGAGTGGAGAGGTATATTGAAACTTTGTCATATGAGGTTCACTTGGAAGAAGGGAAGAACTCTAGAACAGATTTATGAAAACTAAGGAAAGACTTAAAAGGCATAAGAATTATCATCAAAGATTTGAAAAAGTGTTATGGTATGAGAGACATGAAATATTTTTTAAAGTTCTGGAGAACAGATAGAGTTAGGGCCAAAGAGTAAAAGACAAAAGGAAGAATATCTCAGTTCAATATTACGAGGACAGAGTTGTTCTTAAAGTGAAGCAGATTGTCGTATGATGGTAAGAATTCTGTCACTGGAAGTATTTGAGAAAAAGGAAGATAGCTGAGGCAGAACCAAGATGGTAGAGTAAAAGCAGGGACTTGCTTGAGCTCTCCCCCAAAGCCTTCCAAATACCTGTAAAAATAACTCTAAACAAATTCTAGAGCTACAGAACCCACAAAATGACTGAGTGAAACAAATCTACAGCCCAAGGTAACCTGGAAGATCTACAGGAAATGTACATTGCACCAGATTGGGATGGAGTACAGTACCACATGGGTCATGCCAGCACAGGCAGGGCCAGAGCAGGCCTCAGGGGACTGAATCACTGGCAGCTGTGGCAGTTTCCAGACTTCTCAACCCACAAATGCCAAGGACAGCATAGAAGTTCAGTGGGAAAGCTCTGTGGGACCTGAGTGAAAGAAGAGCATGGTCCTGCTCACATCCAGCCCCAGCCCTGGGGCAGTGTAGGTGGTAGCAATGACAGCAACAGTTGATGTTTGCAGAGCTCTGAGCCCACAAACAGTGGTGGATCAAGCAGCTGATACAAAACCCCTGAAGTTTGGAACAGTACACCCCACTCCCACTGGAAACAGAGTCCTACCTTCACAAAGACATAAAAATCAAGTATTTGACTGGGAAGATGAACAGACAGCATAAAAAACTCAGATTATAGAATCTTACTTTGTTGGCAAAGAAGACAAAAATATACAACCAGAAGAAGACAACCAATTCAAAGCTCCTCCACCCAAAGCCTCCAAGAAAAATATGAATTGGTTGCAGGCCATGGAAGTGCTCAAAAATGATTTTGAAAATCAAGTAAGAGAAGTAGTGGGAAAATTGTGAAGAGAAATGAGAGTGATGCAAGAAAATCATGAAAAATGATTCAACAGCTTGCTAAAGGAGATCCAGAAAAAGATGAAGAAAACAACACTTTAAAAATAGACTAAGCCAAATGACAAATGAGGTCCAAAAAGTCAATGAAGAGAAGAATGCCTTAAAAAGCAGAAATGGAAAAGGAGATCCAAAAACTCATTGAAGTAGATAATTCCTTCAAAACTAGAATGGAGCAAATGGAAGCTAATAACTTTATGAGAAATCAAAAAATTATAAAATAGAACCAAAAGAATGAAAAATAGAAGACAATGTGAAATCTCTCACTGGAAAAACCACTGACCTGGAAAATAGATCCAGGAGATATAATATAATGATTATTAGACCACCTGAAAGCCATGATCAAAAACAGAACCTAGACATCATCTTTAAGAAATAATCAAGAAAAATGTCCCTGATATTCTGGAAACAGAAGGTAAAATAGACATTGGAAAAACCCACTGCTTATCTCTTGACAGAGATCCCAAAAGAAAAACTCCTAGGAATATTGTAGTCAAATTCCAGAGTTCCTAGGTCAAGGAGAAAACACTGCCAGCATCCAGAAAGAAACAATTTGAGAGCTATAAAAATGAAATCAGGATAACACAAGATCTAGCAGCTTCTGCATTAAAAGATCAAAGATCTTGGAATATGATATTTCAGAAGTCAGAGGATCAGGGATTAAAATCAAGAATCATCTACCCAGCAAAACTGAGTTTAACACTTCAGAGGGAAAAAAAGGAACATTCAAACCCAGAAAAACTGAGTTTAACACTTCAGAGGGAAAAAAGTGAATATTCAATGAGATAAGGGAAGATAATTACATCTTACATAAAGAGGATATTTTGGGAAGGGGAGGGAGGTCAATCAATCACTTAGTTAAGGTAGAGTAATGGACTTGAAATAAAACAGATCTGAGTTCAAATCTTGACCCTGACCTTTGATGTCTGTGTGACCTTGGCAAAATCACTTAATTTCTGTCATTCTCAGATTCTTGTTGTGAAAAATTACTGGGTTGAATTAGATCAGTGGTGTTACACTCAAATAGAATTAGGGCTACTAAACCAAATGGATAGATGTATAGATGGATAGAAAGATAACTAGATCCTTGCAGGCTTTATGTTGACTTATAAAATTACATGTTTCTATATTCATTGTTTATTAATAGAAGACATTTCGTTAATAAATAATGCATCAAATCATGAAGAAATAACATTTTATTCTGGTTTAGGCCACACTCAGGAGTATTCTGAGATGCTGCCTGCCAGTCATGTGTTTCACATTTCTAAATTAAATGACTTTTGATGTCTTTTTCAAGTTTAAATTGATTTTCCTATCTATAATTATTGATTGAGTACTCATTATGTGGCAAGCACTGGATTAGGTATTAGGAAAATGAACATAAAGAATGAGATGATTGCTACTAGTAAGGACCTCACATTCTTGTGAAAGACAGTGGTCTAATTAGATGACTTCTAACATTCCTTCCAACTCTTCAAATTCTGGGCATCATTTATTCTATAACTTAAGTATCTATTCAAATCATAAAAGCAGTCATCACAATTAACTTTTGCTGTAATAGACAATGACTGGAGAGTGCTTTTTTTTTTGTTTACTTACACATGCAGGTGTATAAGAACATGCATTCTACTGCCTAATATTTAACAGGTATTGGAAATAGAAATACTAAAATAAGATAGTTCCTACCCTCAAGAACCTTGCAATCTACTGAGAAGATACAAAATATTTATAGATAAGTAAATATAAAATATATACAAAATTAATACAAGAAAATATCATATTTTCTTGATAATAAAAGAGAAGAATCCATAACAATTAGAAAAATCACAAAAGATCTCTTGAAGGAATTGATATTAGCATCAAGACTTGGAGAAAGCTAGGGTATCTGAGAAGTGGCAGTAAAGAAAGTGAGTATCCCAAGCATAGGAGACAGTCTCATTTTATATGTACATTGATACATTATATGACAAAAATAATTTGAATAAGAACTACTGTAAAGCCTAATACAAATTTAAAAAACAAACCTCAATTTCACATGTATATGACACCAAAAGTATGACTATAATACAATTGATTAGGAGAAAAAACCTGGTGAGTAGACTGCATTTTGATATAAGGGCTATTTTTTATTGTATCTTGTTTATAAATTTTATTTATATATGGCATTTTTTTCTTAGTTTCAGAATCTCCCCCTCCTTCCCTGCCAATCCAATAAGAAGACAAGCAATCTGACATCAATTGTGCATGGTAGCAATATTAGCTATGGGCTTAGAAGGAGGAAGCAGATGCAGTAGCTTTGGAAGCTCTCAAGCCAGAGACAATAGGGTTATCTGGCAACAGGTCAGAAAGAAATTGCAGAGGACTTCTGTGCTACTACTGGACACAGGATAAGGTTCTGCTTTTCTTCTCCCTCTGACTTCCTAAGTTGTCTTGGACTGTAAAAATATCCTACTCCAATTTTTTGTTGGCACTGATTTCCTAGGATTCAATTTGAGGCATTATTTTAAAGTTGTTTGGAGGGGAATACTGGGAGAGTTCAGCTGCTCCCTCTACTCTACCATCTTGGTTCTATACTAACAAGTCTTTCCCATACAGTTCTGAATTGATATGAGTTTAACATATGGCATGATAACCAAAAGTACCAATGTGATTTTGTTCCACACTGACAAATTTTGTCTACAATACAAGAAATAATAGTGCCACTGCATTAAGGTCAGGCTATATCCACACTGTATTCAGTTCAACTCTGAGTGCCCATTTAAGCAGGGAAATTGACAATTCAAACATAATTAATCCAGAGAATGGAGACCAGAATGTTGGGGGAATGGGGATTGTGCCATATCAAAACTGGTTTACACAACTGGAGATTTTTAATGTCTAAAAGAGAAGGCTTTCATTCCCTAAAAAATAGATGGTCAAAAGGAATTAAAAAAACAGTTCTCAAAAAAGGAAAGAATTCTAGACTATCAGCAGGTTTATGTTTATCCTTCATTCTTGAGTAGGACCATGACTTCAAGATGATGACATGACTTGCAGTTGACTTTGATTTGAGGGAGGGAGGGCTATGCAAGGTCACCAGTCTTACTTTCTTCTCCTAAGCCAGTAAAAATGACTATCAACAGTCATATGAATGAATGCTCTAAGTCACTAATAGTGAGAAAAATGTAAATCAAAACAACTCGAAGGTTTACTGTTGGTAGACCTGTGAATTAGAATTTTGGAAAGCAATTTGAAATTACACAGTAGCAAAAAATGTCTATAACCTTTGATTCAGAGACCCCACTGCTAAGCATATATCCCAACTATACCAATAATAAAAAGACTTCATACACAATAAAATATTTATAGCAGCATTTTTTGTGTTAAAGAATTGAAACAAAATAGGTGAACACAGATTAGTGAACAGCAAAATCAGTTGTAGTATATAAATTTTATACAATTCTTTATATGATACATACAAAGAAAATGGGAAGATTTATATGAATTTATTTCATTTACAGGAATATGCTTTATATAACTTTATTCTAATTTTCATCAATAACTCCTTTTAACAGATTCCAATTCAAGAGTTTTTTAAAATGACTTGCTATATTTTATCCCTTTTTACTTCTACCTTTACACTATTTTTTTCATCAAAAGATGAAACTCTGAAGTGTCAGAACTCTAACTGTACACAAGAGAGTTGATTCAGAAATGAAACCTGTATCAACAAAGTCATTTCCTCTCTGTTGAAATATAATCAATTTCTTTGGGTGTCTGTGTGTGACATTCTTCAGTGTTCAGTCCAGAATTTGTTGTCTCACTTCTTGAAGAACATATTCATTGTGTGAATATTCTTTACCCCTGTTTCACATTTTCTTGCAATTCTCACTAATTCCAATTTTATATTAAAATCAAGTATCAATGTATGTATTAGTTCAATGTCAAGGGTTTTTTCTCTCTCTACAGGGACATCAGCTGCCCAGAGGGAGAGTAACATAGCATGCATCTTGAAAAAAGAAATCAATATTAGGTTTCTGCAGTTGGAGGGAAAAGACATATAATGGCTGCAGTCAAGATCTGCATTTCTCCAATTCACTAAGATAATTTCTGTGAATTGCTCAGGCAGTATAAGTCAAAGGGCTTTATCTTCTAGTGGGAGTTAAGGGGCTATTTAAGCATTTCATGTTTCCTGAATTTATTCATGTGCATCTGAGATTCCTCTTTGTTTCACTGAGTTTTGTGGCAGAGGAAATAAACAACTATTCCATATTCAACAGACATTATAAATCAGATACCTTTTGCCCACATTTGGGAATAACCTAGACATGAGCCATGCTTTAACTATGTTTTAGACATTTTTCTGGAGGAATCCAGATTAGAACACTGTGAAATTATAGAATACTTGACACCTTTGGTATTAGATGCCTAAGTATTTTCCCATTCCCTGTGGGAACCTTATCCAGCATTGTATAGTACCTACTGTGTGCCAGGTACTGTGCTAAGCACTTTGCAAATATAATCTCATTCAAATCTCAAAACAACCTTTCGATATAGGTGCTGTTATGATCCCTATTTTACAGTTAAGGAAACGGAAGCAAACAGAGGTTAAGTGACTTAAAGAACATCAAGGAGATAATATTGTGGGCCTTCGCCATCTTGATTGCCCTCTTCTAGATAGTTTTCAGCTTTTCTGGGTTATTATTAAAATGTGGGGTCCAAAACTGAATATCATACCCTACCTGTGAACTGGTACTGATAGAGCAGGACAGCATTATCACCTCCTTGTGGGACCCAGTCCATATGGTCTATATTAAAAATGAAAAATAAAATTGAATATAAATCTTTAGGTGGGTAACTATTAGTCCCAAACATATTAGCAAATGCCTAGAATTACTTCCGCTCTAAATCTAAGCTCAGCTCTGAACAGTATATCTGCACACAAAACCTAGTTAAGCCCAGGACTCTCTCTTCTCTCCACCTTCTCATTGATCAGCATGGTCCATAGCACACCAGTCATACCAGGGACAGGCTTTTCGGATAGGCCAGCAAATCTTTAAAATCCTTCAATTCCGCATTTCTCCCTCCTTAGTGCACAATTAGCACCCTCTCTAAATCCCATCTCAGACTTTCTCCTTTCTTCCCATGAATCATTCTTGCCAATCTCATTTTTCTTCTTCCTCCTCCCCTTCCCCTCCCTGCTGCCCAGCTAACCCAACCCTTTATCAGTCCTGCACATTACTATACCTTTCCTTTGAGGCATATACTTTCCTTTCTCATTTTCTTAAATGGGATATGGAAGGGGATTAGGGGGAAAATAAGCCTAGAACTCACCCATTACACAATACAACAGCCTCAGGGATATTGAGGATTTTGATTTGGGTCTTGACATATATTCATTATACAAACAAGCACTCTGATATATAATAAATGCCACTTCCATTTTCCATTAGTTGGAAGGAATCAAAGTACTCAATTTCCTTTCTAATGTGCCCCAAATATATTGATTGGAGACCAATGACTTTCTTTATCTAGTTGAACTCAGTTTTTAGTAATTAAATACGTGAATCAGGATATGAGTATCTCATTAATGTTGTGTAATGCCTTCATAAGATGATTCTATCTGGAAAGATATTCTAACAGAAAAAAATAACAATCTTACTTCAGAACAACCTCTTTCTTGATACATGTTTTGTGTTTCTCTGTTTGCACATTTCCATATACCTTTCATTGTTAATGTAATGATGCTGCCCCAAAAACCAAACTGCCAAGAAACAAAAGCCTCTTTCTGCACTTATCTATCAATTGTTGTGTCTGATGAACTGAAATGTTTCAATGTGGAATATTTATCATTGGAGAAATGTGAAGAGAAAGGCTGATGTAGTGAATAGGTCTAAGTAGAGTGGGTTACAGAAACAAACAAACAAACAAAATCCACCATAACCTAAGGTTGCAGTAAAAGAGGAATGGTGCCTGAGACAAAGGAGGTGATAACACCGTCCTACTCTATCAGTACCAGTTCTCAGGTAGGGTATGATATTCAGTTTTGGGCCCCACATTTTAATAATAACCCAGAAAAGCTGAAAACTATCTAGAAGAGGGCAATCAAGATGGGGAGGGCCCTCAATATTATCCCCTTGATGTTCTTTAAGTCCCTTAACCTCTGTTTGCTTCCGTTTCCTTAACTGTAAAATAGGGATCCTAACAGTACCTACATCGAAAGGTTGTTTTGAGATTTGAATGAGATTATATTTGTAAAGTGCTTAGCGCAGCACCTGGCACAGAGTAGGTACTATACAAATGCTAGAGGTAAATCTCGTTATGCTCTGTACCACATGGCTACATGATAGCTGTCTTCACCTAAGTGAAGCATAATCATGAAACAGTGAAATTGGATTTGTTCTGCTTGGGTCCAGAGCCTAGAAACAGGAGCAATGAGAAAATGGCAGAGAAGAAGATTTCATCTCCTTATAAAGGAAAACACCCTGATGACTAAATCTATCCAATGAGATGGAATTCATTAGGAAATACTGGGTTCACCCAAAGGTAACAAGGAACCAAAGGCTGGAAGACTACTTTTTGAACATATTGGAGAAGGAATGGTCTAAATGGTAATGAGTTTGTCTGGTTGAATGAATAGGATGCTGAACTTGGGGTCAGGAAAACCTAGGTTCACACTTCATTTTAGACACTTTCTAGCTAGGTGAGTCACTTCAAATCTTTGTGCCCCAGTTTCCACATCTAGAAAATGAGAGGGTTACAGTCATAGCCTCAAACACCCCTTCTGACTCTAAATTTATTATCCAGAGATTTTCTCTAAGATTCCATGTTTAATTAATATTAATTAAATATTAACTAATTGATGAATTAATATTAATAAAGGTGACCTTTTTGAAGATTGAATTGAGTCAAAAAATAAAGATTATTTTGAGAGGAGGGGCTCTGGCAGCTGAGGCTAGAGACAGAATCAGGAAAGGCTTCATGAAAAAGATGGTGCTGGAGTCGAGTCTTCAGTACCAGGAATTCCAAGTGGTGGAGGGGAGTTGTGTGTACATACCAGTCATGAGGGATGGACCATGCAGAGATATAGCAGTGGGAGATAGAGGATGTTGTATGGCAGTAGGCCATTAGTGAGTGACCATACAGCGAGTGAAAGTAGAGGAGTACAGTGAAAGAGAATGGACTTATTTCTCTAGTATATCTACAACAAAATTTAGACAATATATTTTTAGTAGAGTACAAGTTCAGTGGGATACTTTCTCAGGTTTATCTCACTGCAATGGATTATCTGGTTATAAACACTCTGGAAGATCATCTACTATGTCATAGTCGTGAAATGCAGAAATAAAGAAAGCATCCACATTGTTGAAATTACAGACCTCTGAAGAATTAAAAATTCAAAATGGGCATAATTTTGTATCTGTCAGTATAAGGCTGCTTCCCATGAAGAAGAGTGAATGATCTAACTGGCACCAATCATAGCAATAGCTTTTAAAGAAATCAAGCAGACATGCCCAGTTCCAAGTAGCCTTCACCCCCTACAAATGTTCCCACTTAGCTGAGAAAGACAACAGGATATGAGCTCTTTGTTTCTTTTTGAATAACTATTTCTCTACTTCATTTTTCTCTGTGGTCCTGGAATCCATTACTGCTCTAACTCCTGATGCATTGTTATGACCAAAATAAAATAACATTTTAAAAAATGATTTTATGAAATAGTAGTGAAATGAGCAGAACATTATATATAGTAACAGCAATATTGTTTTAAGAATATCTTTGAGTGAATAAGTAATGTTGACTATTATAAACACTCAAATTAAATACAAAGGACATATGAAGGAAGATACTATCTGCATCTAGAGAAAGAACTGATAAATAGAAGTGTGTATAGAATGATTTTACATATGGACAGATAGATAGGTAGAAAGATTGATAGATGAAAGATGATAGATAGGTACATACATACATATATATGCACACATATTACTGTCTAATGGTAGCCATCTCTAGGACAGGGGTAAGAAGGAAGAATAAAAGAAAAATATTATATGATAACTTTATGAAATATTTCAAAGGAATAGCATTTTGTACGTAATAGATTAGCAGTTTCATACACAATCATTTTTTTCTTATCAATACTATGGAAATGCTTGTTTAATTACACAATTTAAAAATTAAATAAATATTTTTTTAAATTTTTTTGAATGATTGCTTGCCTCAATCCAAATACTATGTAGCAATACACACTTTAATGCCTACATTTTCTTTGTGTTCATAGTTCCTTTTCACTCCATTGTCTGTATATTGTGTATGTGTCTGATGAGTATTTCTACTTACTGTTTACTATCTGTTGTTGCTATTGATGTCTTTACACGGTCACAATGAGACATCATTCTTTTGATTCTAGATTCTAGATTCTGCTTTTTTTCAAATACTGCATTTACACAGTCACAATGACATGCTGTCCTTTTGATTCTATATTCTTAATTCTGCACTTTTTTTCAAAAACTCACAGTATTTCTGTGAGTTCTTTTTATCTTTGCCATTTCTCATAATGCAGTCATCATAGATGTAGAGCTAGAATGATCCTTGACAGTCACTTAATCTAACCATTCCTTTTTGCAGTTTAAAGAGGGAACTGAGACTCAGGAGAGGTGAAGCAAATTGCCCAAGTCACGTAGCTGGTAAGTGACAGAACGAGAAATTAAACCCAGGTCTTCTGACTCCAAATCCAACACTCTTTCCACTATTTCTTGCTGCCTATCAATGTCTCATTATTTTAATACACCATAAAGTGTTCATGTATATTTAGGGTCCCCTGCCTAGTTTTTTATACTAGAATTGATACTTCTAGTAACATTTTTATACACATAAGCCTTTCATAATAACCTCACATCAATAAATTCCATGGGATATAGTCCCTATAATGGGACTACTGGGTCAAAAGGTATGCATACTTAAGCTCGCCAGTAACAAAATTTCTTCAAGTACAGTGTAGCAGCACACCTGTTTTACCTTAACAATAACAGCAAGAGATTTTATTGTCTTTTCTTTGTCAATTTGATACTGTCAGGTGGAACTTCAGAGCTGTTTTAAGTAGCATTCCATTAAGGATTAGATTTTTAAAATTTCTGTGGTTGTGAATTTTTTCTTCTCTTCCTCCTCTTGTTCCTAAATCACTTAGGCTGGAAGAGAAGTGGAAGCCAATCTCACTCTGATCAGCAAGTCCCCCAATAAAGATCTGCACAGTGCTTGTCTTTATAAATAATTTGAATTTAAAATATATTATAAAATCATGGGCCTGTGGGAGATATGTATGAAAAATGAGAAAGATTAGCTTATAACATTCACCCTTTCATAAGAAATGCTGTAATTAAAGGAGGCAGCTTGGTAATGCAGTGAACAGAGCACTAAGCTTGGAATCAGGAAGACTCAGTTCATGGGTTCAAATCTGGCCTCAGACACTTACC
The DNA here is from genome assembly GCA_028658325.1 of Potorous gilbertii. Classification (NCBI taxonomy): domain Eukaryota; kingdom Metazoa; phylum Chordata; class Mammalia; order Diprotodontia; family Potoroidae; genus Potorous; species Potorous gilbertii. The sequence goes on from CM053770.1 coordinate 212,180,510, forward strand.
AGCTATATGACCCGAGGCAAGTCATTTAACCCTGTTTGTCTTAGTTTCCTCATCTTAGGGGCAGCTGGGTGGTGCAGTGGATAGAGCACCAGTGCAGGAGTCAGTTCAAATCTTACCTCAGACACATGACACTCACTATCTGTGTGACCTTGGGCAAGTCACTTAACCAATTGCCTCACCCTGGCATCTCTAGTCATTCTGATGAATATCTGGTCACTGGATCCAGATGGCTCTGGAGGAGAAGGAGCCTGGTTACCTGCACAGCCCTCCTTCACTCAAAGCAAGGTCAAGTGCAAGTCATGTCCTCATTTCTCTGATGGCATGGTTTTCTTTGGCCACAAAGGAGAAACATATAGTTTTCTCAACTATAAAATGAGCAAGAGAAGGAAATGGTAAACCACTCCACTATCTTTGTCAAGAAAACCCTAGATGGGGTCACAAAGAGTCAGGGAAAATTGAACAATAGAAATAACCTCTATTTAAAACACTGACCCAAATGACCATCAAAATTTGGATTACTACTGACATCTACTCTATGTGTGTTCCATTGTGTGCAGCATATGAAACTACTGATGGTAAAATAGTGAATACTCTCACTCATCCTTGCAGCTATTTATCACATATTCCGGAAGAATAGTTTACACCATGATGGCTCATCTCATTCCTCTGATGTCTGCTGTCTTTCAATATGCCACGAACATCCACAGTTTCATTTTCAGAAATTGTTTTCAAGACCATTTGATAGCTGATACCTGGAAGTTAGAATGACTAGACTAGCCCGCTATCACTCCACAATGATATATATTCCAAGAAAAACTGAAAATGTTGTCCTTTTTGCAGCAGTATCAGAGAATCAAAAACAATGAATACAATCTTCATCATACATTGGAACTGTTTTGGCACATTTCACATGAAAAAGGCCCTTTGTAGAATGTTCCAATAATGATATTCACTTTTAGGAAATAGATAATATTTGTTGCATCTTACGCTAAAGTTTAAATTGCTATTTTTAATATTACCTGTATTACCAGTAGAGACAAACCAGGAAATGGAATTTGGATGATGATTTTCCTCTCATACTGCCCTGCTTTTTGGAACCTCAGAGGTAATTATCTTTCTCAAAATTGAAGTAACGATTTGTATTAAATATACAAAAATATAAAATTATACTGTAAGAATATGAAATCAACTGGAACTTAGAGTTCAATTATTAATATAAGCATGACAATATTTTCATTTTATAAATTTCACTATGCTTTTTTTTTCTTTTTATTCTTGTTTATGGCAGTTTAAACACACAAACACAAAACAGTACAAAATTAAAATATCTCAGTCTAATCAGAAGCTATCCATCCTGCCTCTAACAATGTTATGTAATAGAAGGCACCATCCTACACAAAATGATGAGCTAGCCCACATGTGTACTGTGATGGCAGCTGCCAATATGCCCCTTCTTTAGACAGGAGTTTTAGATTTGCTTGTTAGAGTTGTAGTCATAAATTAATGATTATGATATTTAAAAAAAACAAGTTTGAAGAACTAGTGGTTTTTTGTGAATTATTAAGGATTTAGCTAATGCAACCAGAATTTTTGAAAAGCTATTTCAGGACATATTAGAAATTCTAAGAAGCACATACAGGACATCCAAAGCAGTTAACTCCTCAGAACACAGAGGATGTGTCATTCGCATCAATATTTAAAGCTTAAAATATTAACATTTCACAGAGAACAAAAAGACTGTGACAACAGATAAAATATTTTAACATTATTTCTCTTTTCCCTCTCCTTTTTAATATCTATTTTATGTTTCATAATGTAACATATTAATATAGAGTAGTTCATGCTTATAATATATAAATAAGCCAAAAAAATTTACGGATGATGATGTATTGCCAAATTAGATTGGAGAACACTGACCTAGGGCAATGAACGTATAAGGGACTTTATTATAGTAACACAGCAGGATATTTCAGGGACCAGATGGTTCTAAGTCAAGTTGCCTTTCCATGATTCCTTATATTGAGCTGAAATCTGTCTCCTTGCACATTCTTCCCCCTACTTCTAACCTCTCTCCTCCTACCCAAACAAGCAGAGGGGGGAAAAAAAGTATGTAAATACAAATTTACTACTTCTAAAGTTTCAAAGATTGTGATTGAGATGTCTAGTCTAAGTGGAGGGAGTAAATAGACCTTTAGATTTGGTGTTCAGAAGACCTGGGTTCACAAACTTTCCTTGGACTTTTACTGGTTGTGTGACCCTTTATTCTCTTTAAGTCACTTTATCTCTCTTGGCTTCAGTTTCCTCATTTATAAAATGGGAGTGATAATTCACCTACCTTCCGGTTTCTTGTGAGTATTAAGTGACATAACCCCAAAGGCTAACTGCTATCACCATTATCATCATTACATGATGATGATGTCCACTATATACATTTGGAGTTGGGAAGAAAAATACTCAAAGCAAGGTTATGACATTGATGGTCACTCCTGCTCTTATTCGTCTCATCCTGCTGTTGGAGAGATCCTCAACGCCTTTGCCTTTTGCCAGTCCAGTCTACCTCCAGAGGCCACCTCCTTATTGCTATAGGACAGGAAGAAGCTCCTCAGCTTAGGCAGTCATCACATGCCTCTAAAGGCTCCCATGACTACCAGAAAAAATTATGGTCAGACAGAGAATCCAAGGTTTCATCCCTAGGTCATGGTCTCACACCAGGCTCTTCCCTCACCTGCGGTTCACACTGTACACAGAGTTAGGGGACCCTCAGACACACAGGAGCCTAAGTCTAACCCACTCCTGTACAGTCCAGTCCAAGGGTCCAAGGGCACCACAAGGGTTTTTTCTCCCCTACCCCACCTTGTGATTTCTATTGTGTAGGGATCCAAATTAAACTCATTCAGTTAAACCCAACTGCTCAATCTGAATACACACACAGGTGTGACACTAATCTTGAGTTTTTTCCCATGAGTCCATATTTCATACACTTTGTATCACCTTCTATCACATAATCTGGGATAGCTGACTGTTTTAATTTAGGGTTGTCTAGACTTTTCTATGTCCCAAACAATATTATGTGTCCCACTCAAAATAGGTAACTGCTTGATTGTACAGGTCACTCATAATTATTTTATTCTTCATATTTCATTTATATCTCAAAAATTTCTTGTGTCTGAGAGTTTCCCAAGCTCACTGACACTGCACGCCAGATCCTGCTTGTCTGAGTCTAAGAACCTACTGCTGATGAAAAGAGAACCTTTCTACCTTCTTTGTTTCTGACCTCAAAAGGATCCCCTCCCTCTTTGGACAACCTAACCTTGCATTCCATAGGAACTTAATAAAGACTTTTGATTGATTTTTAAATTCCATCTTAATCTATCTGCATTTATTTCCATAGTTAAAAAGATTTTACTTTTCATAAATTCAAAGTTATAGATTGTATCTGTTAAAATTGTCTCGGGGTCATGACTTAAGAATATCTCTTTTTCATAGTTGTAAAAGTATTAATATTTTCTGGTCTTTTAATTTTTAATTATATATATGTATAAAATATATTATGTAATTATATTAAAAGGGTTGTATATGCATCTGTATTTATATACATATGTACATATATATATATATATAGTACATGCTACTGAATCATTTGCAATTTATCATATCATATGGTGTAAGATGCTGATATGTTCCCACGTTGGGCCAAAACACTAGTTTTCTCAACAATCATTGATGAATAGTGAATATTTTCTTCAGTGGGTTATTTTTAGTAAATAGTATTTTCTTTTTACCAATTACATATAGATCATTTTCATCATTCATTTTTATAAGATTTTGAGTTCCAAATTTTTTCTCCTTCCCCTTCTCAAGATGGCAATCAATCAAATACAGATCATGCATGTGCAACTATGTAAACATAATTCCACATTGTGTGTTCATCCTTCATTTTGCCATTAGAGAAATAATGACATGATTTGTACTTGACTTTGTTTTGAGTGAGGGAGGGCTATGCAGGTCACCAGCTTCACTTCTCCTCCAGAGCCATCTAAATCCAGTGACTAGATATTCATCAGGATGACTGGAGATGACCTAACATGAGACAATTGGGGTTAAGTGACTTGCCCAAGGTCACATAGCCAGTGAGTGTCAAGTGTCTGAGGTGATATTTGAACTCAGGTCCTACTGACTCCTGCACTGGTGCCCTATCCACTGCACCACCTAGCAGAGAAGAAACAGAACAAAAGGGAAAAGCCATGAAAAATGAAAAAAAAAGTGAAAATAATATGCTTTGATCTGCATTCAAACTTCATAGTTCTTTCTCTGGACTTTTTCTGTCATGAGTCTTTTGGAATTGTCTTGGATCATAGTCTTAATCAGAATAGCTAAGTCTTTCACAGTGATCATCACGCAATATTGCTGTTACTATATACAACATACTCCTGGTTCTGCTCACTTCACTCTACATCAGTTCATATAAGTCTTTCCAGGGTTTTCTGAAATCAACCTGCTCATCATTTCTTATAGCACTATAATATTCCATCACATTCATATATTGCAACTTATATAATCATTTCCCAATTGATCAACATCTAAATTACTCATTCTTTGTCACCACAAAAAGAGCTGATTATATATATGTATATATATATATGTATATATATATTCATATATAAGCACACAAATATATATTTATATATAAATATATGTGTATATATTTATAAATATATGTGTGTATATGTATATATATATATATTTGTACACATAAGTCTTTTCCCCTATTTTATGATCTCTTTGGGATACAGATTATGAAATTTCTGGATCAAAGGGTACATGTACAATTTGATTGCCCTTTGGGCATAATTCCAAGTTTTTTCTCCAGAATGGTTGGATGAGTTTATAACTTTACCAACAATGTATGAGTGTCTCAATTTTCCCACATCTTCTCCAGCATTTATCATTTTTCTTTTCTGTTATATTAGCCAACATGATAGGTTTCAGGTGGTATTCATAGTTGGTTTAATTTGTATTTTTATAATAAATAGTGATTTAGAGCATTTTTCCTGTTACTATAGATAGCTTTAATGTCTTCATCTGAAAACTGCCTGTTTATGTCCTTTGACCATTTGTCCACTGGGGAATGTCTTGGATATAAATTTGACTCAGTTCTCTTCATATTTCAGAAATTAGGCCTTTAATCAGAAATATTTCCTGTAAAAATTGTTTCCACTCTTTCTGTGTTCCTTCTGATCTTGGTTGCATTGGTTTTGTTTGTGCAAGTTTTAATTTAATGTAATCAAAATTGTCCATTTTGCATTTCATAACATTCTCTGTCTCTTGTTTGGTCATAAATAGTTACCATCTATATAGATCTGGCAAATAAACTATTCCTTGCTCTCCTAATTTGAAAAATATGGAATGCTTCACAAATGTGTATGTCATCCTTGCCAGGAGCCATACTAATCTTCTCTTTAACATTCCAATTTTAGTGTATGTGCTGCTGAAGCAAGCACTTCCTCAGTGTTTTGCTATCCTATTTATTAAACACTAAACTATATACATCTGGTTCTGTTTCATCTAATCCATTCTATTAAGCTAGTTTTCTAGTTTTTATACAATGTTAACTAGAATTTATAATTAATAATATAATTAGAGATTTAGGTCTATGTTTATTTTTCTTTTTCATAAATTTACACGATATCCTTAATCTCTTATTCTTCTACACGAATGTTGTAATTGTATTTTTAAAGTCTATGAAATGTGCCATTGATGTTTGATTAGCAAAGTATTAAAATTAGATACATTTGAAAATAATTGACACATTATATTATCTTGATCTAACCACAAATAATGAATATTTATCCAATTTCTTATTGCTAAAAAATTGTGGCACAGATAAATTGATAATTGTCTTACAGATATTTTCTATACCTTTTAACATCTGGCATAAATCTGGCATAAATTAAATGAATTATTGTTATGAATTACCTGGAGCTCTTTACCAGCATTTTATTTAACTTTTGATTGATATTCTTTAATAACATTGTTTTGTAATTCTTTTCATCTGCCTTATTCTTCTAGTCTGGGAAATAGGACCACATTTGTCTAAAATAAAAATTGGTTAGAATATCATATTTTGCATAAAAACAGGTTTTGTATAAATAACTATTTTCTAAATATTTTCTAAAATTTACTCATGAATCTGTCTGAAATTGTTGATTTTAAAATGAAATTTAATTAATATTTTTGATGTTTATTTAGACTATTATATATTTCTTATTCTGTTAATTGACATTATTTCTGAAGGTATTCCATTTATTTTGCATTATTTTGATGACATATAATTACATGTGTAATTAGCAGATAATCATCTTTATTCCTTTCTTAGTCGCAATAATTTCCTCCTCTTTTTTTTTAAATTTTGTTATTATCTTTTTTCTTTTTGGTTAAACTCACTAAAGAGTTGATGATTTTTATGGTCATTTAAAAATGGTTCTTCAATTTTATTTATTAACCCAATTTTATGTTGCTTTCAATTTGTTAATTTCTCCTCAATTGATTTTCTAAGTTTAAAATTCAATTTATTTATCTTATTTTTCCTAACTGTTACTATTCAGCAAAACTAACTTGCCTCTAAGGACAGATTTAGCCTTAGCCACATCCTACACTGTCCTTATCATTAGTATATTTTATTATTTTCTATAATTCTGTTTTTGACAAAATCATTCTTAAGCACACAATTTTTAATCTGTGTCTAAATTGTTTGACCATATGCCCTTTATTGAATTTTATGCCAATTACATTAGCATTTTTAAAGTGTTTAGAATGTATTTTCCCACATTTATATGGAATTTCTTTATGAATTAGGATATCATCAATATTTGTACCACTATGGGGAAAATTTTAGAGTAATAGCCTGAAAAATGATAGGTAGATTCTTCTCATATTTTAGGCAACTGAATGATGTTTATATGATTTCTCCAGGCTCTATCTTCTGATTGTTACCTTTTCTTGTAAATTATTCTGGTTTGTTTTTTAAGTTAGTCTCTCTTCTGATTTTCCTTTGTTTCATGATATGTCAGTACTGTTAATTATCCTCTGATGCTGACATACTTTTCCCGTCATTCCATGTCTACATCAAATTCCCCATTGTTTTCTGAGAGTTATTGATTTTTAGAGCAATCTATGTCATTTGGTGGCTCTCACATCCTCACCAGCATGCTGCTGGACCTAAGTCTGTGGACAACCAGGAAAGAGGAAGATGCTGGGGGATTCATGTGCGTAATGTGGAAAAAGTCTGTTACAGGCACATCCTAGGAGAAACACTCTGAGTGACCTTTATTTTTTTTTAACATCCATCTCTTTTGCATCATATTTGCATTGAACACTGAAGGAGGCTCTCTAGAAGGGCAAAAATCACAAAATATGCAGCCAGTAAGATAACCACAATAGAGGCCTCCAAGCAGCTAGACTTGGCTCTGGAACAAATGATATAAATTGTTTAAAAGACCTTGCAGGAAATGCCCAGTGGTTTCCTAGACTGGTGAACTCCACCTCTTTCAAGCTACTTTATTGAGGTCTAGGCTATGGGAGTCTCTGTGGGATAAAGAGACACCTGGGAAACTGTACATTAACAACTGAGAAGCTATCAGAAATATTTTTTGTGCTGTGTATGTATGTATACATCCATCTATCTATCTAATTACACATATACATACACATATGTATATTATGTATATAGCTATGTATATGTGTGTGTCTTTACTTGAATCAACCCTAACATTAAGAGATAAACAAGCTACTCAGTCCATCTCATTATTTTGTAGTCCAAACAGAGCCCAGCACAATTGGCAGCAGCAGTTGCTTCCTGAAATAATTACTACCAAGTTTGGGAGAAAAATGAAGCAGGAAAAGATTACATTCCCCAGCCTCCAAACTGTGCAAATTCTGGATGGTCAATTACAAAGCCCTGCTATTCTGTGACTCGGAGAATTTTATGTATGGGCAGGGCTTGACATCATTGAATAGGGAGGGAGACATTCCCTAGATATATGTGCCAGATGACATAGCTTTCTGAATTGAAGAGGATATTACCCAGTACATAGCACCATGGTTGCTCTTACCAATGGCAGAAGAAAAATTTAAAGCAGTAAGATACCTCAACATGAGTTAAAACAGTTATGGTATTTGCACAGTCATCTTGAATCAAATTAGTTTGTTGGATAGGCTATGAAATAGACACTGCCCAAACTCACTGCAGTCAATGTGTGGGGAATTAGCCAGACAGGACCTAGATGAGGACTATTGGGTGCATATGGGATAAATGAAGCAGCAACATCAAGTCTATCCTCCATTGCTGGGAGAATCTCTAAATAGGATCTTTCTTCATTGAAATGGTGATTTATGCATAGTTGCAATTTGTGATTGCTGAACTTTGGGAGACAGAATGGTATAGATCCGTGCATTATCAATTCCCTCCTGCATCATGATGCATGGTCACATAAGGAGAGGCTCAAGTACCCAGGTATCCCATCCTACAATTTCAAGAAGTTTGGCTTTATGTAAAGAAAGAGTTAACTGTCTAACAGAAGAGGTTATGATAAAGAGCATTTGATTGTCATTGTTGGTACTAAGAATGGTGGAGACATTCCTGGTAGAAAGGAGCTAGAAATTCTAAAATATAAAGAGAAAAATCATAGTTAATTTTAGATGGATTTTTGGAATATCTTTTTGGTTAAATTGCTTCAGGCATTTTTAAAAGGTTACTTCCTGTCTAGACTACCACAACTGTCTCCTAATTATTCCACAAAGATCCAGCATCTCTTGTCTCCATCCCTTCCTCCATGCAGGTACCAATTTAATTAATAAAGTACAGTTCTGACCATGTCATTGCTTAGATCAAAAAGTACCATTAACTCCTAGCCATGTCAGAAATTGCAAAAATGATGGGAATGGAGTAAGAGGTTCACTTTGTTGAGTCTCCTCTAACCTATTTGCTCCCATGTCCTATATACTTTGTGGACAGGCCAAAAACTAGTGGGGACATGCATCAAACCTTATAGACACAGTAGCTACATCTAGGAGGTTTGATTCAGCTCAGGGATGTCACAAAAACTATATGAGATATCCCTATGGCATACCACCAATAAAGCTCTTTGTACCTGTGAGTATGAGATGTAGGATATTAATAAGACATAAGTAGCTTAGGAGGCTCGATGTTGACTAAAGGGTGAGATAGATGCCCTGTGCCAATTTCCTATGTCCCTTTCTCTGTGCTTAATAATAGGTAGCATTTATACCCATAATTTAAGTTTTACAATATGTTTTACCTAATATTATCTCATTTTCTCTTCACAACAATGCTGAGGTAGGTTCTACTGTTATGCACATTTTACTGATAGAGAAACTGTGGCAGGGATTTTGCTAGACTTTTCTTTGAAGTCCGTTGAAATGTTGCAACAGAGGGAAGAGAGAATGTTCTAGTGACTAGAAGCACCATAAACCCTAAAAAGCTAATTGAATATATCCTTACATACATAACATCACTAAGGGAACCAGAGCAGCTATCTTCACAATGGGCAGAGCCAAAAGATAAATGCTCTCAGATATCTGAGAACTTTAGAGAGCTTGGCATTTCCATGGAGAGACCTCTGGTGCTTGGTGGCATGCATAACCACCAGTCCGAGGAACGGGAGAGTTAAAAGATAAGATGAAAGAGATTTTAGAGTTCAGGATATTAGAAATGGTAAAATTCTGAAAGATGGTGAGGTCTTGGGTGTGATTATGCTAGTGAATGTCCAAAGTAGAGTAAAGATGGAGGTCATTAGAGCTGAAGGCAAGGTATAAGATTAGACAGCTTTCAAATGAAAAGAAAATTGGTTTATTTCATTTCATATATATTCTTAATATATTAGACCTAGAAAGAAACTTAGGACTTGTCTTATCCATCTTCTCACATTATATAGATGAGAAAACTGAGGATCTGGGGGCCCATCTAAGTTCAGAAGGCAAAGATTCAGAGATGGAAACAACTTTTGAGATCATCAGTTCCAACATCTTCGTTTTATAGATGAGGAAACTGAAGTACAGAGAAATGAGATTTTCTCTAGGTCAAAAAGCTATCCATCCACCTGGTCAACAGGTGGTGGGAAGCAAGACTGAAATGCAGGTTTTCTGCCTTGCTGTTCAACAGTCTTTCCACTGCACAAGCTGCTACCTTGTTTTATGTAAAGATTTTGAAAAAGCTGTGCATAAAACCTTTTGAGTTTAATTTCAGGTGCTCATTACTTTACTTATTTTGAAGTGAACCACATGTTTTCATTTGGTAAGAGTCTCTGTGTACAATTGTTTCTTTGGTAGCGAGAGGTATACATTGCTACAAAGCTATTTTCCAAGCAGGCAAAGTAACAAATTAATTATGTTCACTACTAGATGATTTTGGCAATAAACATTATTATCCAATAAAAATCCCAAGAATCTATATTAAAATCAGTATTGGACTGGAATCTAGTCCAGAAAATAATACACAGCTGTCTCAAAAGAGAAGTGTTTTCTATACGGAAAGAAATTACGATTTTTTTCCAAGTGAATTCAAGCCATCTGGAGAATATGGAAGTGTCTATCTCAGAATAGGACTTTGCCTGTCGGTGAATTTGTACGTGGAGCAGTGAAAAATAAGTTGAATATGAGTAACAACTACTATGCTTATTTTTAAAGATAAGTGGGTGTTTCATTACCAGGTGTGGGAAAATCTTCCTTATTTTTATAACTCCAAGGACAGAATGTTGTTATCTCAGGACCAGAAAGTCAGAATGCCTGGCTGACTGGCTACTGGGGTGATCTACACTCATATATTGGAGATGCATGGAATTCTGCCAGGTTGAAATGTATTGTTTCCCTTTTAATCTCGGCAAATTGGACTATTTTCAACTTTGAGTTGGAAAAATGATAATTACAGGAGAAGCCAAATTTGTTCAAGATACATAAAATAAATTGTATTTTAACATACAATTTCTAAGATAGAATGCAAAATATGAATACAGTGCTTTTAATATAGAAATGACTAAGATATTCAAGTAACATGCTCAGTGAGGGAGGAAAAACTAGATAAGAACCTAATGTCAGGTTGGATTTTATGAAGTCTATGCATTTAAAATCCTTAGTAGCAAAGAGATTTTTACTTAGATGATACTCTAATAGACTAGCTGAATATCACTTTACATATTTTGTTTATGACTAAAATCCTATTACAATGAATGCCATTACAAAGAGAATTTCTGCATAATAGAGCTACATTCATGCCCTTGCAGAATCTGTTCTATTGAAACAATGTTCTTTTATATCAGGTTTATGATTAATTTTATACAGGGAATCATCCTAGAATCATTTACTACTTATGTGACCTTGAATAAATCATTTCATTTCTCTTGTCCTCAGTTTCCTCATCCATATGGAAAGAGAACAAAGAGAAGCCAAGCTGTGATTTTTCAGTTTTGGGGGAGTAAGAGAATTTTCTGTCTATTCCAACCAGTCCATCTATTGTCATTTGTGTCGTGCAGAGGAATATGATGGAGGAGATTCAAATTGTTTACTTACCATATTTTCCTTCAACATCTTTTATCTTTGAGGAAGTATAACCATAAGAATATGGGTCACGTCTAAGACCCAAGTATTAAAATGAGATTTTTACCATGAGTCAAATGAGAAAATACCTCTAAAGATCCTCTGACCTGTAGGCAAAGGTATTCTCTCATCCTTGTCTATGCAACAGTTGAAAAAATATAACAAGGATTGTTTGAATCATTGACAGTGAGAGAAAACAAAGTTGAACTTTTTCTTTTGCCATATTGGCAAATACAAATTGTCCTTTAGCTTCTTCCAATCTTTCTTACTTCAAACATAACAAAAACGTAAGCAAACACATCCACGTGCTCAATTCTTCATTTAAACAACACACAATATCTAATTACAAACTTTCTCTTGGAAATTCTCAGAATAGGATAGAGAAGTGCTTTTGTAGAAACAGAGGACTTGAGCAGAAGGAAGGACCTGTAGAAGCTCTCTCCCCATAGCCCATAAAATACCTGAAAAAAAATGACTCTAAACAAATTCTAGAGCAGTAGAAGTCACAAAATGACAAAGTGAAAGAAATTTCCAGCCCAAGACAGCCTCGAAGGTGGATAAGAAAGGTCTATGGCACTTGGGCTCAGAGCAGAGCACAGTCTAGCCTGGGCTGTGCAGCATAGACAGAACTGGAACAGGTTTCAGGGCATGGAATCATGGGAAGCAACTGTGATTCCCAGATTTCTCAACCCCAAAATGCCAAAAACAGCTTCAAAGTAAGTGAGAAAGTTCTTTCACCTGGGTGAGCCCTGGCCCAGGGAGGTTTGGAGCCCTCAGCCTAAAGAGCCTGGGGCAATTGAGCAACTGATCTGGGTCTCAGTCCTGAGTGACTGTCCTGGGGTGAGGAAGAGAACTGGCATGGTGGAGCTGGTAGTGGTTGTGGAGAGGGAATCCTATTCGCATTTCCAGGGCAGAAAAGCTTGTGGTTGATCCCAGACTATAATGCAGACCAGGAAAGGAATAACCTCCTCTCCCTTGATTGTGACAGCTTGGAGGAACTGAGAACTTACAGGTTCCTAGAGTATACCTTCCATTTGACAAAGGACTCAAAAGTCAAGTAACTGGCTGGAAAAATGCTCAAAAAGGGGGAAAAATAAGACTATAGAAGGTAACTTTCTTGGTGAACAGGTATCTTCTTCCATCATTTTAGATGAGGTAGAACAAAGCATACCATCAGAGGAAGACATCAAAGTCAAGTTTTCTTCATCCAAAACCTCCAAAATAAATATGCAATGGTCTCAGACCATTGAAGAGCTCAAAAAGGATTTTGAAAATCAAGTAAGAGAGGTAGAGGAAAAATTGGAAGATAATGACTTTATGAGAAACCAAGAAATTACAAATAAGACCAAAATAATGAAAAAATTGAAACAATGTGAAATATCTCATTGGAAAAACCACTGACCTGGAAAACAGATCCAGGAGAGATAATTTAAAAATTATTGGTCTACCTGAAAACCATGACCAAAAAAAGAGTCTAGACATCACCTTCCAAGAAATTATCAAGAAAAACTGTACTGCTATTCTAGACCTGATATACTAGGGTAAAATAGAAATGGAAAGAATTCACTGATCATCTACTGAAAGAGATTCCAAAATGAAAACTCTAGGAATATTGTAGCTAAATTCCAGAGCTCCCATGTCAAGGAGAAAGTATTACAAGCAGCCAAAAAGAAACAATTCAAGTATTATGGAAATACAATCAGGATAACACAGGATTTAGCAGCTTCTACACTAAAGGACTGAAGGGCTTGGAATATGATATTCCAGAGGTCAAAGGAGATAGGATTAAAACCAAGAATCACCTACCCAGGAAAACTGAGTATAGTATTTCAGGGGTAAAATGGAATTTCAATGAAATAGAGGACTTCCAAGCATTCTTGTGGAAAAGAACAGAGCTGAATATAAAATTTGACTTTCAAATACAAGAGAAATATGAAAAGGTAAACAGGAAAGAGAAGCCTTAAGGAACTCATTAAAGTTGAACTGTTTACATTCCTACATGGAAAGATGCTATTTACAACTCATGAGACCTTTTTCAGTATTAGGGTAGTTGAGAGGGAATATATATAATATATATATTATATATATGTGTGTATACATACATATATATATATGTAGGTGTGTATGGGTAGATATGTATGTATATATTATATATGTGTGGGTATGTATATGTACATTGGTATATGTGTATATTTAAATATATGTATATATACATATGTGTCTATATACATGTATGTGGGTACGTGTATATATATATACATACATACACATATATGTATATTTATATACACAGACATAGACAGAAGGCACAGGGTGAGCTAAATATGAAAGGAAAATACCTTAAAACAAAATTTACTGTTGAATGGAATGTACCTGGAGTAAGAGAAAGGGAGAAGTAGAATGTAGCAAATCATCTCACATAAAAGAGGAAAGAAAGAGCTTTTACAATGGAGGGGAAGAGGGGAAGAGATGAAAGGAAATAATTGAGCCTTACTTTCATGAGGTTTGGCTTAAGGAGGGAATGACACACACACACACAATTGGATATGGAAATCTCTGAAGGAAGGCAAGGGGGAAGGGATAGAAGAGGGAAGATAATGGAAAGGACAACAAATTGGGGAAAGGGATTATCAGAAGCAAACACTATTGTGGGAGGACAGGTCAAGGGAGAGAATGGAATAAATGAAGGGCAGGATAGGACAGAGGGAAACGTGGTTAGTCTTTTGCAACATGACTATCATGAAAGTGCTTTGCTTTGTTACACATGTATGACCTATATTGAATTGCTTGTTTTCTCAAAGAAAGTGGGTAGGGAGGGAGGGGGAGAATATGGAACTCAAAGCTTTAAAAATGAATGTTAAAAATTGTTTTAGCATGTAACTGGAAATTAAGCTACACAGGCAATGGAGTATAGAAATCTATTTTGTCCTACAGTAAAATAGAGGAGGAGGGGGATGGAAGAAGTGTGGGCAATAGAAGGGAGGACAGACTGGAGGAAGGGGTGAATGGGGTACATGCTGGGGTGAAGATAGGAAGAGATGTGGAGAAAATTTTGAATTCAAATTCTTGTGGAAGTGAATGTGAAGAACTGAAAAATAAATAGTTTATATATTAAATAAAAAAAGGAACAGAGGGCCCCTCCTTCTGCAAATTGATTAATTCACTCATACATTCAGAAAGGGATTATTAAGTCTTTGCTATGTGTGAGAAGCTTTGCATGGGAGCTACAAAGAGGGGAAAAAGACATAGACCCCCAACCAATTAATCTACCTTTCAATTCAACAAACATTTCTGAAACACCTACTAGGTGCTAGATGCTGGGAATATATAAAGTATATGGGTGTATATACATATATATGGGATATCTATATTTGTATGTGTATATATACATACACATCTATAATACATATATGTATTTAGGTATATACACAAATATATATATATATATATATGCATGCAGGAATGTGTGGACATATTTAAATGTATGTGTATGTTTTCATGTGTGTGTATATGTACATACATATATATTGCCTATTATGTGCCAGGTCATGTGATCATTAAAGATACCAATGAAATCACAGACATAGGCTCATTCCCTTTCCAACATCAGACTTAGCACAAACTGTCTTTAAGTCAATCAAATAGTCAACAAGTTAGTGCTTGGTCTACTAGGTGCCAGACATGGAACTAGGTGCTGGGAATACAAAGACAAAGATAAAACAATTTCTTAACCTCAAGGAGCTTAAATTCTTTGAGAATGACATATACACATACTATTACATATAAGATAAGTGCCAGTTAATTTGAGGAGAAACCCCTTGCAGTTGAGAGAGTTAAGAAAGACTCACATAGGTTACCAAATTTGATCTGAGCCTTGAATAAACCTTTGCATGTTCCATGTCCCACTAATCCAAGAATTACAATAGTTTTAGAGGTAGAAGCCTCACACTTCATGCATTCTAATCTCTTTGTGATTTCCACCTATTCTTCATATTCTGTCTCATAGAGTGATACAGAATCAATCTACTTATCCTTTCACATGTTCTTTTAATTTTAATTATTTCCATCATGTCTGACTTTTATGACCCCATTTGGGGTTTTATTAGCATTGCCTTTCCCAACTCATTTTACAGATGAGTAGACTGAAGTAAAGATGATTAAGCAATTTGCCAACGATCACATAGCTAGCAAGTATCTGAGGTTAGATTTGAACTTGTGAGGATGAGATGAGTCTTCCTGACTCCCGGCACCACACTGGATCTGCTGCAACACTTAGTTTCAGAAAAGACTAATCACCCTTTTGTGTGACAGTTTTTTTTAACTATTTGAAGATAGATATTGTGCTACCATCACCACCCAACTCTTCCTTTGAGGCTAAACACCCCTAGCCAATCCTCATATGGCATGATTCTGAGACTCCTCATCCTATATAGTTTAAATTATTCATACTATATAGTAAATGATAGGTCTGAATCCTTAAGCTTTGTTCTTTTTTGTCTTTTGGTCATCACAAATAGTTTAGCCTGCAGATCTGTTTCCAGAATTGAGTGAGGCTGGACAGCTCCGTCTCCTTTCCTTTCTTTACCGTTAGTAGGTTGAGATTCTGGTTATTGTCTATTACTCTCTCTTTTAGTATGACTGTCTCTGTTTCTGTCTATTTCTGTCTCTGTCTCTCTCTCTCTGTCTCTCTCTCTCTCTCTCTCTCTCTCTCTCTCTCTCTCTCTCACACACACACACACACACACACACATACACTCATATAAACATTAAGACTCTGTCTCTCCACCCATGACTATCACTAGATACATATAATTTCCTGTAGGAGTCTTATAGATACACATACAAATCACTAATCTTTCTCTGAACTTGAATGCAACCAGAAATCTCTGTGCCTGTTCATCTCCCTGGGTCTACATGTCCCTCTTTTTTCTTTTTTTCTCTTTTTTTCTGTCGGAGAGGGAAATGACTGTGATACTCTTTTCTATGATTTTTTCCCTTATTTTAAAGGTCAGATTTGAGGGTCAACTCAAGCTTATATACTCTTTCATAAATGTGGTATCAAATCAATGATCATAGTCACTCCATGGCCAAACAAAGGTCATATCCATGATGGAATGAGAACACAAAATATGCAGAATTATACCTTATCCAAGAAGTTCCTCTTTGCCTTGAACAATGAAGAGGGAGCAGGGGCTCACTATACTACTTAGAGTGCATTCCATTTATATAATATAGTTATTTGTGTGTCTTATCTCCTCTCCACAGCATAAACTCCTTATAAATTTATATATTCTCCATAGCAACTAGTTCTGTCATTTGTCCATTATAAGGGCTAAAAATACATCTAAGGAAGGAAGGGGGAGGGAAGAAAGAAGAAGGGAAGGACAGAAAATAGAGGAAGATAGAAAAAAAGAGGATAAAGGAGAAGGGAAAAGGACAAATGTGGAGTGATAAAGAGATAGACTGAAGCAAGATTGAAGATGACCTTAAGTTCCAAATTAATAAGAATGACCTGTATTTTTAGACAGTAGGGAGCTATGGAAACTTTCTGAGTTGGAGGGAAGAGATATAATAAATTAGACCAAATTAAAGAGCTAGCCTAATAGAACATCACCCTCATAGAAATGTAAAGTTACATAAGGTTTTAGGGTTGTAATTCATATTACATACCTTATTTCAACATTATATTTCCTCATGGAAATATAATGAAATAGCTTCAGATTTGGGAACTAGATATGGGGATCAGATGATATATTTTGCTAGTAGAGGGAATTCCCAATGTGGAAAATGCCCTCTGTCAATGTGAATTGGTATCTGATATTGAATTTATCATCTCAAAGAATATCAAAGATGATAAAGAATTCATCATCTCAAGGTGGGACTGAGAGGTTGAGACCCAACCTATCCAGGATTAAACAGCTAGTATGTATCAAAGACAGAACTCAAACCCAGATTTTCCTGATCCCAAGACCAGTTCACAGTCTAGCACTCCATGGTACCTCTTATGATGTATATTCCCATTTTACCAAGTATAGTTTGTGTGGTGTAGTGAATAGAAAACTGATATTGGAGACAGGAAGACATGAGGTGAAATAATGTATCAGACATTATACTGGCTATATGACCCTTGTGAGTTGCCACAGACAATCCTAAAACTGTAAGTTGCAGAGAGAGTGCCAATCTGCAATGGTAACAAAAGTAGTGGGTAATCCTTCAAGTACCATTTAAAATCCCAGAAAGTCTTTCCTGATCCCTCTTAATTCTAGTATCTTCTCTCTGTTGATTATGGCCAATTTATCCTGTATATATCTTATTTGTACATAGTTGTTTGCACGTTCTCTTCCCCATTAGACTTGGAGGTTCCTGAGAGCAGGGGCTGTCTTTAACTTTCTTTGTATCCTCAGCCCTTAGCACAATGCCTGACATATAGCAGGCACTAAATAAATGTGACTGGCTCTCTGACTTTATACCAATGAACTCATACCTAGTCTCTATCCTTTATTTTTTGTAAAGGAAAAGGCTGTATCCCAGAGAAGTTAAATGATTTGACCAAGGGTCACATAGTAAGTTACAGATTTAGATCTTTTTTCCACCGTCATATTGACTGTCCACATAATATAACAGAAATAATTGCCAGGTTTTTCTGACCCTTGTTATTATTTTAGTGTCTGACTATTAAAGCCAGGTATGATGGAAAACTAATAAATTATTATTTTCAAAACAAGGTAATAATGCTTCTGAGTTATCAGTCCCTTCTGATTAGCTTGATGATTTTTTAAAATCTTCTATACTTTAGAGCACAAACCTATATTTAAGTCTTCCAAAAGTAGGAAAGAGCTTTAGAGGGGAAGGGTGGGGGTGGGGGGCAGGGAAACACCATCTTTCAACAGCAATAAGAAGCCATTGGCTTCTGAAGCTTCATTAACATTCATTATATCACAGATGATAAATGCTACGAATTCCAATTTGCTTACACATGGCTAACAATACAGAGCAAACTTTTAGTGGTGATTTATCAAGGTAAGGAAAACCATCTAATATTTCAATAATAAAAATTTCCCCAATAAATTAAATCTTAGAGGAGAAGCATCAGAACAAGGATCATTTTTGTTTGGATCTTATTTCATTCAATTAAAAAATATATGAAGTTCCTTCCAAATTAAAAGTCAACTCAACAAACCTCAAGGGTTATTGTTAATTTGTCTTTCTAGCTGCTGAATCCTCAGGCTAGACTCAAGAGGCTTACTTACCAGCACAAACAGCTTAAGAGTCAGGTCAAGCAATATTGATGATATTTTTTAGAAGACTCTTTATGTCAAAAAAAAAAAGAAGGAACCAAAGCATATAGATTGTGTAAAATGTGAAACGCATGGAATGGAAGCCAGCTAAATTAAGACCAATGGTTGTTTAATGATCGACATCTCTCATTAGTATACTGGAGGACACTTTAAGGGCTTTTTCCCTTGTGTCAGAATATTTCTGAACACATCATAACCAGAATGAAGAATGAATAGAAGGTAACAGATTGCGGTTAGGAAAAAAAGCAGAGAGATAGTGTTGGGCTGGTGTTTGCTATTTGTGCGATATGTTTGCTTGATTTGAAACTGAATGGATCGATTTTCCCTTCTCCCTAGCCCAAGTCAAAATTTCAGGTCTAAGTCAAGAGCAATTCCATGTACTTGATAAGATACTAGACAAGAAATCAGAAAGACCTCAGTTCCAATCCTACTTCTGATACTTAGGAAATCCTCAGTTTCCTCATTTATCAAATGAGGATGAGAGCCATCTTGGCATAATTGATAGAAAGATCTAAGTTGGACATCAAGACTTGTGTTCAAGACTTGCCTCTGATGCAAGCTGGCAACATGAAAATGATTGACTAAGGCTCTAGGCAACTAAGACTGTAAATTTCAGGGGTGGGATGAACAATAATCTGCATCAGTGGATGGTGTTTTCTCATGGGAAATCTAATACAAATGAAATCATAGGTCCAATAAAAAAATTAGATAGGAATTAGTGTCAGGTGGTGCCTACCTTTATAAGCTTGCTCTGAGGGTGAACTGAGATCATCCTAGTCTTTATGGGTACTCCTAAAACCTGGGGGAAATGTAGTAAGTGGTCTCTGGCCTCAATCTCCCTGAGTTAAGCTGGTTGTTTCTTTCACTGAGGGATCTAGGAGTAGCCCTGAGAGGTTGCGTGACTCTTTAAAGCTGTTGGTGTATACCTCAAATCAGCCATGGTCCCCCAAGGTAAGCCACCAGTGATTAGAAGCTTGAGTCCATTTCATCAATTCAGCATCAATTAATTTTTATGAGGGACATTTCCTTTGAAGATATGTCAAGGAAAGAAGTACAAATACTTTCTCCTAGTACTTTAGTGGCACACTCCTCCCTATAACACTCTAGTCTCTGGGGGTAGTGAGCTCAAACTTAAGATAGCTTCTATATAGTAGCCTTTGGTCCCACCAATTTCATGTATTCCTGTTGTATGAGTTCTAATCTCAGATAGGACTGGATCCTGAAAGCTGCTCCTTAGAGCCTTTGAGGTATGCTTCCCACAAAAATCCAATGTCAACTCTGCCCCAAGAAGGGGCAGTAATTTTCTCTCTTGATCTCACAAAGCCATTGACATATCTAATTCCCTTTAGTCAAAATGATAGAACAAGGCAAAGTCAAAGGAGACCTGTCAAGAGCCACTTATCTGCCTCAGATGAGGCCTTAAAACCTTGCCCCTCTCAACACTGTTTCTAGTTTCTTTCTAGATGCTCTCAGACAGGAAGAAGTCACCTGAGGAGAAGGTGGAGGTCCTCATAGGCTAGAGTCTTTTGAATACACCCCTGGTCCTGGATTTGCAGTCAGTCAAAGAATTTCCTCATCACTGTATGGTTACCAAAGTAAGACCAGTTCAAGGGCATCTCTGTCTGTTCCATATCTCTCCAAGTCACTTCCATTAATCATCATCAAGACTTTCCCTAAAGTAGACTTCCCAACATCTACAATTTGAGAAATTACATCACCCAAGCATACTGAGGCCTTCTCAACAGGCCTGGGCTCATTGGCCAGTCCCTGATTATATTAGTGATTAGTATTATTAAAAGGGGAAATTGGCAAAAGTTTAAGGCAGGAGGTATCAATTGTGATGGGATTTACAGCATAGATAAGAATTCTAGGTCCTGAAGAATTTAACCCGGTTGTCTCTCAGAATGGTTTGCTCAAGTTATGTTAATTCTTACACACATTTACCTAATTCCCCTGGTTTTTAGGTTCTTTAAAGTTAGATACATTTATTTGAGTGTTCTTGTGCAAAATGACTAATTTGGAAATGTTTTATATGATTGCACATGTATAACCTCTGCTCACTGTCTCAGAGAGGGGAACGAGAGGGAGGGAAGGAGGGATAGAAATTTGGACTCAAAACTTTACAATTTTTTAAAATTTTAACATAGAATCGAGGGAATTTTATATATATGTATATATGACATATATATCATATACATGTATATATTTAAAAACTAGATAGATTGATATGTCAACTTTTGTTGTAATTAGAATTTTAATGTTTTATCTTTTCCTTTATTTGATTTTACCCATTTGTTAAAAGAATATTTCTATGGGAAAAATAAAGGCAGGAATGTAGTAATAAGCCCATGCCTCCAAACCAGGTAGAAGACATTCTAAGATCTTGGTCCAGATTTCCCCTTTGGGCATAATAGGAGAATAATAAACTTTTATTAAATGGAATTGAATTGAATTGAATTTGAGGAGATCACCCTCTCTCAACCTGGTTACTGGAAGAAATATTATTATTGAAGTAGAAATCTTCATGATGATAGGGCAGCTAAATGATTGGGCACAAGAGAGTTAGGAAGACGAGTTTAAATCCACTCTCAGACACTTACTAGCTGTGTGCAAGTTACTTAACCTCAGGTGGATTTGGATCCTTCATCTCTAAATGGTCATCTCTAAAATAGCACCTATCTGCCAGGGTTTTTGAGAGAATAAAATGAGATCGTATTTGCAAAGCACTTTGCAAACCTTAAAGTGCTATATAAATGCTACCTCTCTATATAAATGCTAGCTATCTATGTTAGCTATTCATTGGATTTTTTTTTGTTTTTCTATAGTGTATGTAGATTCAGAGACCTTCCCAAGTAATATTTCACAATAGCGTCCATGTGTATCTCCTCATTAAAACTGTATAGGATCTCTACTGAAAGTTGGATGCCAATCACTATGAAATGACCCCTAATTAAATGGACAAGGATAATTCACTGGGATTGTTACAAAGTGGGATCTGCCTTACTTTTGAAAAGGAGAAATCCTTTACTAGTTTGTACATTGTACATTCCTTCAAATCTCTATGCTAAATTTCTTTCAACACAGCG
The DNA here is from genome assembly GCA_028658325.1 of Potorous gilbertii. Taxonomy (NCBI): domain Eukaryota; kingdom Metazoa; phylum Chordata; class Mammalia; order Diprotodontia; family Potoroidae; genus Potorous; species Potorous gilbertii. The sequence goes on from CM053770.1 coordinate 212,202,504, forward strand.
CAGGCTTAGATTTTCCAAGTTAATATTCCATATAAAGAATAAGTGGACTTCACACACAATTATTCCACTATTGATTATCATTACAACCTGTTCCATCTCATTGAAAAAACAGTTAAGGACAACTTAAGGCTTTTCACAACTTTCATTGATTTAACATCAATCTTGGACGCAGTAGACAAAAATCCATCTACAACCATACTCTACAGGCTTCATATAGATTTTCAGCCACATGGCCCTTATTTGGACATACCTGCTAAAACCTGAGTGGGCAAGAATACTCAAATGACAGTTTCCCTCTTATTCTTAAATGATATCAAAGAGGGCTGGATGCTAACCTCTTTCCTTTTTTGTCTATATTTAAATAATTTAGAGCAGTTACTGAGAGACAAGAGGGCATAGTAGTCACTTTAGAATCCAGATGACCTTGTCTCAGTCTTGCTTCTGAAACATACTAGTGTTGTGATCCTGGATGAGTGATTTAATTTGTCAGTGCTTGAGGTAAATCTCTAAGATTATAAATTGCAGAATTTACCAATCTACATTGTCAGAGGGAGATTCTCCACCTGGTAGCTCCAAATACCAATTAAATCACAAATTGGGATGGGGGTGGGGGCTGGAGAGAAGTACAGTTATTAGCTGAGGTAAATGCATCTTCTGAAAAAAAGGTGTTGTCTCTTACCAGCAATTATGCTTGGAAGTAGGTAACTCTCTTTGTGTTGTCCCGCTTAATGAGAAAATATGCCCACCAACTAAAAGTCCATTTTGTGTGGCAGGGTAAAGGAAAGTAGAGGAGGGTAACTCAGTAAATTGCATGTCAAAAGAGAACTAGATTTATAAAAGAATATGAATTTACATCTTAGTTCTGTGGTTTATTGGGATATTGTGATAGGACTAAAATACACCAGTATTTTCGTGACACAGTTTCTTTCTTCCCCATTTACCACATGGGGTGGGCCTAGGCCCCTCCTCCTTCAACAGGGATTATTTTTCCCTGAAAAGAGACACAGCTGTTTGTCTCCAGGACCTGATTTGCCCTAGCTTCTGGGGTTACTCCAATACAGCTTGTTCATCATCTAAAAACATAAAAAGTCCCAAACATGGCCCTAGTAGTTGGGGCTTTTCAGAATTGGTGGTTTTCGGATGATGACCAACTGCTACATTTTTCACTTTATTCTCTCCTGATGATCTGATATATTGACACATGAAGACAAGGGGTACTCCCATCTTGAACTAAGAGAAGGTTGCCATTTAAGCTATGAACCTGGCCAAGGTAAACTCTCTATCCTTTAACTTCTTCATCTGTAAAATGCAGATCACAGTATTTACTCTTCTTACTCTATAGATGAGGTAGAAGAAGCAAGGGTCCCTGCCATTTGGCTAACTTAGATTTTTGTTTGTTTTGTTTGAGTCTAGGAGTCATGGAAGCCCTTCTTAAGGATTGGTTGGTGTACAAAGACATAAGCTGTGGAACTTGCTAGTCAACTAATTGCAAAAAAAGAAGCCATTCCATGAGGAATCAGAGCCTCTCTGTACATTATTCTGCCTATACTCAGGGCACTACATCCTGCTGAAGAAACTTGTTTCTGTATGGAAACCCAAGGGGCCATCTGTACCTAAACCAGGGCCATATCTTTGCTGAACTTCCTAAACTCTGCCTTAGAAAAGCTCATCTATTTAACTGATGTGTTGTCTATAAAAGTCTCATTTCATTCCCATCTCAAACCCAAAGCACTAGACGTTCCTGTGTAAGACCTGACCTACAACAACAGGGTTATTGTTAATATCAAATGAAATAATGTGCCTACAGTAGTTTATAAGCCATAAAATACCTTGCAAATGTGAGCTTTTATGAAGCTCAATTCTAGGAAAATATTTGTCTCTACCAATGAATTTTTTGTGATTTAGTTCATCTAGTTATGCATACTGTGTAGAGCAATGTGTTCTCTCTTTAGCTGACCCTGCCAAGAAACATAAAGCCAAATAAGTGTCCATTGGGAACAATTAGCTCATCTCAAATGCCTGGTAACACCTACTCTTTATCCTTCTCTTGGATGGTATCAGTTTTGTTTTTATCCTTAGTTGCCCTGGTTTTAATTGTATATTTCATCTCAGAAGCTTTGCAAGTAGCTGGAGTATAAACAAATATAGGATAGGAAATCATCTGTGATTTTACTGCCATCAAGAACTTGGGACAGTTTCCTCTACCAATGAAAGTCAGAACCTTTTCTGAAATTTCAAGTCCTATAATATTACCTAGAGCACTGGAAGGATAACTAGGTTGCTTGGGGTCAGCCAGTATATTTCAGAGGTTATATTTGAACCCAAGCCTTCCTGGTTTCAAGGCCAGCTCTCTAACTCCTAGCACATGCTGCCACTCAAACAATAAATATTAAAATAAAATAAAATAAAGAGTTATGCCAAATATCTATCATCCTCTTAAGCACAACATCTAAAGTCTCTTCCTTGATCACTGGTTTGTCGTGACAGAGGGCATTGCAAAGTCCAATAGAACTATGAGCCCTGCAGTGCAGTTACCCAAGATGAACCAGTCATGGTGGAGAGTTCTGGCAAAAGGTCAGAAGAAGGAAATGGGGGGCGGAGCCAAGATGGCGGAGTAGAAAGACTCACCTATGCTAGGTCCGAACCCACAGCCCATAGATTTCCTGTAAAAAGAACTCCTGACAAATTCTGGAGCAGTGGAGGCCGCGCAGCAACACAGTGAA
>CM053770.1:212205726-212254961 GCA_028658325.1 Potorous gilbertii
TGGTGATAGGGGAAAATAGAATGCTCAGTGTACTGGGGTGGGGGGAGGGGACAAATGGGAAGAAATTTGGAACCCAGAATTTTGTGAAAATGAATGTAAAAAGTTAAATAAATAAATTTATATTTAAAGGAAAAAAAAGAAATACAGGAAATGGGGTATAGAAATTCATCTTGCCCTACAGGAGAAGCGAGAAGATGAGGCTAAGGGAAGGGAAGGATGTTAGAAGGGAGGGCAGATTGATGGTAGGGGTAATTAGAATGCTTGGCATTTTCGGGTGGGGAGAGGGGAGAGATGGGGAGAAAATTTGCAACTCAAAATTTTGTGGAAATGAATGTTGAAAACTTAAAATATATAAATACATTTAAATTAAAAAAAAGAATGCTGAGTTACATATTCCAAATGTTAGACTAGGTTTTCATTCATTCATCCAACCAATGTTTTTTGACTGCTTACTTGCTGAAGGTATAGCATAGTGCTAGATACTTTGAGAAGTTTATATACATACACTCATATGAACACACACACACACACACACAAACACACGTATACATGTGTGGGTGTGGGTGTGTGTGGAAGGGGGAAGAGCTACTAGGCCTTCTGGGAGCTTACAGTCTAGATAAGAAGACAAACAGAAGTACTCAAAAAAAAGACAACTCATGGTTAATAATAACTTAATATATTTTATAATATAATTATATTTGATATTAAAATATGAATATCTCAGGGCAAACTGGGTGACTCAGTAGATAGTGTTAGCCCCAGAGCCAGGATGACCTGAGTTCAATTCCAGCCCTCAGACACCTACTCGTTGGGTAATCCTGGGCAAATCACTTAACATTATTTATCTCAGTTTCTTAAATAAAACATACAATATTTTATTTAAGCTATAAAATCAGCTAGAGGAGGAAATGGCCAACCACTCTGTGATCATTGACAAGAAAACCCCCAAATGGGGTCATAAAGAGTCAGCCATGACTGAAACAACTGAACGAGCAGTAAGGTAAGAGCAACAGCCTGTAGAGTCAGTCAATCAGCTTATGAATCAACATGAATGAACAAATGTCTAGTAAATATCAGGGATGGGATTTGAATTACTGGCTCCATCACCTCTATATCCATCACACCAAGCCACCCCCAAGCAATCTGCCATCTTTGAGGCTAAAACTCAGGACTTTCAAATCATGAGTGAAGCACAACTTACTACTATAAAAAATGTTTTCCTTCAATTAAGAAAAAATATGCCATTCTATAATGTCAGCCTTGACGAGCGCTTAGTCCTATCCCTTGGGTCTGAGAAAAACAATTTTATTCTTTTTTTAACTTAAAGGTAACATTAATGTTGCTAAATGGTCCTGCAAAAGATTAATCATTGAAATTTAACTCGACCTTCAGACTCATGTTTGTAACTACCCACTGGACATCCTGAATTGAAAGTCCCATAGACACCTAAAATTCAACATGCCCGAAATGAACTCATTATATTTCTTTTAAAACTGCCCTCTATTTTTAACCTCTCTTTTATTGTTGACCAGACCACCATCCTTTCAAGTTCTCAGGTTCACAACCTAGGTATTGTACTCAATTCCTCTCTCTCTGTCTGTCTCTCTGTCTCTCTCTGTCTCTGTCTCTGTCTCTCCCTGTCTCTCTCTTCTCTCTGTCTCTCTGTCTCTCTGTCTCTCTGTCTCTGTCTCTCTCTCTCTGTCTCTCTCTCTGTCTCTGTCTCTCTGTCTGTCTCTCTCTCTCCCTCCATCCTACCATATACAATCAGTTGCCAAATCTTATTATTTCTATCTACATTCTTTTTATGCCTTACCCCCTTTCATGTACTCTATGATCCAGTGACACTGGCATCCTTGCTGTGTCATCCCCATAAAACATAATCCATCTTCCAACTCCATACCTTTTCATGGCTGTCCCCTATGCTTGTAATTCTCCCCATCTCCTGAATCTCTTGGCTTCCTTTAAGTCTCAACTAACATCCAACTTTCTTCAAGAAGCTTTCCCCCTTGATGTCAGTGCCCTCCTCCTGAGAATGTCTCCAAATTATCCCATCCATGTGTGTGTATCTTATTTGTACAAGGTTGTTTGTATGCTGTCTCCTTCCATTAGATTAAACAGAGAAATCCTTGAGTGCAAGGACTGTCTACGTATCTCCTCTTTCCAGCATATTCCAGTACTTACTAACCATTTGTTGACTATAAATGTAACCACACAAATACTTTCAATATTTCCCAAGAGCCTATAAAGGTATCATTGTTGAATTCAAGTCAGAGAAAAAGTAGAACCTAAAAATGTTACAGTGTAGTGGAAGCCTCCTACAATGAGCTTCTCTTAAATACAAAATCTATTTCTTTAATCACTTCTTCCCCCCTTTAAAGGTTAGGAAATTACTTTTGCTGGATTGCCTATTTAGTCATAGTGATAATAAGCTAAACAAATATTGATCATCTTCCTATAGTGATAAATCATAGCATGCTTCCTAGAGATTGTAACTTTCAGTTCTTAGATATTCATTTAATAATTTTGTATTTTTAATGTTTAAACTTAAAATAAGCCAAAATGATGTAACATTTTAGAAATATATTTTTCTTAAAAACACCTTAAGATGTGTATCTTTTTGTTTTTAAATCACTTTCATTTATTTATTCCAGTTGCTTTATTTTTTTCATATATTCCCCCCTGCCCCACTCATAAGAGGCCAATAAAGAATTTAAAAGAAAGTGAGGGGGAAGCAATTCAGCAAAACTAACTACCACATCAACTAACTCTGACCATCTATGCTATGTTCCATAACCATAATCCCCACCCTTTGCAAAGAAGGGAGAGAAGGGAGAGAGATTCCGTTTCTTTTCTATTCTTTAGGGCAGTGGTTGGCCATCATAATTAGACCATAGTATAATTTCTAACTTTTTTAACTCTTCTATCAGATATATTCTACTGGGTATACTGCATAATACTCTTTGTGTTTATTAATCATTTCATTCAAGGTTTTTTTTTCTAAAAAATAATACCACCTATCCAAATGGTATCCAAAGTAAGAGACCTCTTTTTGAGATGCTGATTTGATCCAACTCTATCACTTACTAGTTCACCGTAACTTTTGGTAAATTGCTTATTTCTCTGAGCCCCAGTTTCTCAGAAAATCTGTGAAATGGGTGTAATAATATGTGCCCTTCTTAAGTTTTAGTGCGGTGTAAGCATCAAATGAGTCATTTAAAAATGCTTCTCAGAGATACTATACAAATATAAGATCATACAGAATCATTAGATTTAGAGCTGAAAGGGACTTCAGGTAGATCAACCCTCTCATCTGATAGATGAAGAAAGTAAAAGTCAAGGAGATTAAATACTTTCTACTCAGGGATACAGTAATGTCAAAAGAACCTCGGTCCTCTGACTCCAAAGTCACTGTTCTTTCCATGAATTACAACAACAATAACATTGATATAATCCTTTTAAGATTTGTAAAGCACACTGCATTTGATCCTTATAACAGCCCTGTGAAGTAGGTTCCTTTTTATATCCCCACTTTACAGATGAGGAAAGTGAGGCTGAAAGAGGTCATGACTTGCCCAGGGTCATACAGCTAGTAAAGGACTGACATATATGTATGTATGTGTATATATACACACACACATATGTACATGTATATATATATACATATATGTGTGTGTGTGCTTCATACTTCAAGGTACAGTAGCTGGCTTCCTTTGTGATTAAAAAAAGAGAAGGTAGTAAGAAATAGTGCTCTATGATCCCCATTTTGGTCAATTAACTAGAATTACCCCCATTCCTCCCTCAGTCAGGGAGGAAGAGGAGGAAAAATCATGGTCCTCACACATCCACATTTCTCCAAATTGTAGAATGTCTTTGCCATCTTAAGATGTAATCATTTCTACTTCCTTTTCCTAATTACATCCAAACATTAGTAAAAGTTACAGCTTATATCTTCCAGTTGAAGCAATAAGGAAATGGCAGAATTGCTTCATTTTTATTACAGGTAAACCACTTTCCAAGATTATCAATGATTCCTTAATTGCAAAAGCTGATGGTGTTTTCTCAGTCCCCATCCTTCTTGATCTGTTTCATCTGAACATTGAACATTCTCTCTTTTTGTGTATGTTCTCCTCTCTGAATCTTCATGATTCCAAATTCTCTCCTCTCATTCCCTATCTGAATGTACTTTCTTAGCCTATTTTGCTAGATTTTTACCCATATTTTGCCCCTTAATTCTAGATACACCCCAAAGTTGGGTCCTGACCCCAATTCTTTTTTTTCACATTCAATCTTTGTATTCTCATTGGCAACCCAAGGAGTCAATAATATTATTCAGATGACTCCCAAATTCATTCTCTCTCTCTCTCTCTCTCTCCCTCTCTCCCTCTCTCTCTCTATCTCTCTCTCCTCTCTTTCATATAAGCAAATTCAAAATTTCACATTATATAGATATATCATGAATATCTCAAATTCTACATAGCCAAAAGAGAATTCATTATCTCTTCCCCAAATGCACTCCCTTCTCATTTTCCCCATTTCTGTAGAAGGCACAGCCATAGTTCTAGTCATCCAGGTTCAAAACCCTGATGTCATCCTTAACTACTCCTACTCATCCCACATTTCTAATCCCTTGCCAAATCTTGTCAAATCTACCTACATCAACATGTCCTGCAAACATTCCCTTCTCTCAACTTCACACAGCCACTACCCTAATTCAGGCCCCCATAACCTCCCACCTGTACTATTCTAGGAATTCTCTAGTTAACCACCCTGACTCAGACCTCATTCTTCCTCAGTTCACCCATCATACATCTTCCAATGTGATTTTCCTGAAGCACAAATCTGATTATATCAGTCCTTTATTCAATAAACTCCATTGGTTCCTTATTACTGCCAGGTTCAAATATGAATTCTTCTCTTCAGTTTAAAACCCTTAACAAACAAGTCCCAATCTACTTTTTCAGCCTTGGTAGGTATTATTCCCCACCAGGTACACCATGTTCATTACTGTTCCTCAGGTGTTATACTCCATCTTCTACCTCTATGCATGAAATGCATTCTTTCCTCACCTCCATCTCTTGGAATCCCTTCATCTCCTTCCTGGTATGGTTCAAATGATGTCTTCCATATGAAGAATATCCTAACCTCCCCTCTTCCAGTGCCTTTCCTCCATAGTCAGTACTTAATAAATGTGAGTTGATTGGGTGACTGAAATATAAAAGGCTAGGATGTAGTTCGAAAGAATATTGTTCCATGTGAAGACTAGTTTACAGAGCACACACATGTATACCGTGGAATAATTGAATTCCATACTTAATCAGCAAGCATTCATAAACATTTATGTGCCAGGCACTGTGCTATGTACTAGAGATACAAAAGAAAATAAACAGTTTTTAAATGTTTAAGAACATGGTTCTACAGTGAATGTTAGAGCATTTTAGTTCATTTTAAATTTAATCACTAAAAACTTACTGTTATTAAATGACTGACTGGGGAATACATTTCAAACCCTAGGAAGTATGCCATGAATGGGTTATATGTTTCATCCAATTCCTTTTGTAACCATTTGTTAAATACTGACTGCGCACAGTGGCTAGAGTGATGGACCTAAAGTAAGAAAAACTCATTGTCCCAAGTTCAAATCTGACCTCAGACACTTACTGTCTATGTGACCCTGTGCAAGTCATAGTACCCTGCTTGCCTCAGTTTCCCCTATGTAAAGTGAGCTAGAGAAGAAAATGGCAAACTATTATAGTATCTTTGACAAGAAAATCCCAAACGTGGTCATGAAAAGTCAAACATGATTGAAACATAACTGAATGATAACAATTCAGACAGAGCAAGTTAAAATCTGTTTTCTCTTATTCAGAGACCTTCCTTGTCCTCTACTATTTGTGAAATAGACCAGCAGGAGATCAACCTACAGAGAGACACAGAGACAGAGACAGACAGAAACAGAGACAGAGAGATCATCAGCCATCACCTGGTCTCACTCCAATCTGATTCAAATGCAAATGGCGGGAAAGCCATTAAAAGTACTCTTCTTCAGAGCAACAGTATGTGTTCGCCCAGCAATTGCCTCCCTTCTCTGAATGACTCACATTCATGTTTTCCCCAGAGAGGATTTTTTTCCCACCCACAGAACACCAGTACTTGGATTTTCTTCCTCTTCTCAGCACACATTTTTTTACACTCGCCCACCTTACCACCAGGTAAAGTAAACAGCAATCCAAGGTACTTTTAGACATTCTAGAATTCTGGGGAAAGCAGACAAGTTGATCCCTAGGCAGGCTGCTTCTTCCCCCAGTTTCAACTCATTACATAGATAGCCCAATTCCCTAAGGCAGTGACCCCCAAACTTTTTTAATTATGCACTGTTGTGTAAAATAATTAGCATTCACATGTAAAATATGCATATATGTGAATCTGAAAATTACACACATATACTAATGTACTCTTGTATACATTATTAAATATACTAAATAAACATTTTAAAAAGATGAGATAAAGAGAAAATAAGTAATATTTCAAAATGATTTATTATAAGTAAATAATGAAAAAACAATTATTATGCATTTTCTATACATACCAGACTTGTTGCTAATAGTAATATATAATAGGAACAAGGAGTGAATATTTGTCAAGGTGGTGGTCGTTGTTATTTTTAATCTGATTTAGTAATTCTAAGATGTATTTCGAAGTTTAGTTTATTTTGATACTTGGTTTTCAAAACTATCAGAACTGAAAATGTACTTCACAAAGTGACATAGTAGTTCAACTGGAAACACTACATCTTTGGCATATTAAATTACAGTTCTCTGTTTATAGTCCTATCCACCAATTAGCAAAGATTTTTGCTAAAAATTCATTCAGCTAGTAAATTTCCATTTTCTCTGATGTCAAGCAATTCTTATAAAAATTGGTAAGTTGATATTTTTTATATATTTTTAACTAATGGTCTCAAAATTCTGAACCTCCACATTTGGAAGATTTTCAAATAGGTTAGAAAATTGTATTTCCAAGTTTTGAAGGGGTGCAGGTGTGAGAGATTTTAAACATGACCCATTTATATAATTTTTGGCAGCAAATGCTTAGTATTTAAATGTCTTGCTAATTGTGATGGCTTAATACTATAGTTAACTACCATTTCAGGCACAATCTATTTAAGGCAAGGTTTGCTGTTAAGATAGTTGCTTTAACGCCACATTTCAAATAATCTTGATGATATTTCATTTTTAGCTGGATTCCTTGCAAATTTAATTAGATTATTATTGTTTTAATCACATAATGTGGCTGAAGAATTTATACCAGGAATTTGGGAGTGTTAACTCTACCGTTTTCTTGTCTTTAACTCACATTAACAGTATTATAATTGTGACTAACATTTATATACTGTATTAAGGCTTACAAGGAGCTTACATATACTATCTTATTTAGTCCTTACAACAACTCTGAGAAGTAAGTACCATTATTAGCCCAATTTTTAAATAGGGAAACTGAGGTTTAAAAAGTTACATGAATTGCCCAGGGCCACACAACTAACAAGTATTGGAAATAGAATTTAAATTGAAGGTTCACTCATTCCAATTCCAGTACTCTATCCATTGTACCACCTGGCTGCCTCTTGAATTCATATTTTCTTTTCAGAAATTTTTTTGTGACTCATCCATTTTGTGATGATTATTTTAATTAAAATTAAATATTATAAAACAGAAATTCACTTAACTCAGCATATGTTAATCTCAGCCTATATGAAAAAGAATGTCCCAGTCCAAAGACAGTAAGGTTGAACAATTCTAAATTTCAATAAAATGCTTTTTCTGATGTTAAAAAATGTACATATAAAAAAAGGGTATATGTATATCCCAGTACATGAATGCCTTAAAAGTGAACAAATATGTAAGGGTACCACTGTGAACCTCTTCACTTTATGGATCTCCACTCTTCCCTCAGGATATTTTACATACCATATGTTGCATATAATCTTCTGATATACAGATCAGGTATGGGTATCCTGTCAGTCCCTACATTTTTGCTGTTGGTCAGTCATTCAATCAGTCAGGAGTTTTCTTAGCAAAAATATTGGAGTGGTTTGTCATTTCATTCTGCACCTCATTTTACAGATGAGGAAACCAAATCAAACAGGGTTAAGTGACTTTCCCAGAGTCACACAACTAGTAAATGTCTGAAACCAGATTTTAACTCATGAGGATGAATCTTAATGATTTCAGGCCCTGCACTCTATCCACTGTGCCACCTAACTTCCTTCCATACATTAACTATTAGTAAAAGTTAATTCCTTTCTCCCCCATTTTTTTTTATAGAAATAGAAGTTCTCATAGTTTCTTCCCACATCCATTTGGACCAGCTTGTATTCTTCCAGTGTGTACACAGCCCATTTTGGAGACTACTATTCTAGAGGTCCCACATAGGATTAGACATTTATAGATTCTTGGTTTAAACTCCAAGGAACATCATGCCCTGCTGAGCTGGGTAGCCATCTGCTGGTGGTTTCCTTCCCTTTTATATATTGGCTTCCCCTCATTAGATTGTAAGTTTCTTAAGGGCAGGTACAGTCTTTCTCTTTCTGAATTGTAACCTCAGGACCTAGCACAATTCCTGGCATATAGTAGACCCTTAATAAATGTATGTTTAATTAAATAAAAGGAAACTTAGAGGTCATCCCATTTTGCAGATGAACAAAGGGAGTTTCAGAGAGGTTATGATTCGCTGGTAACACAGCTAGTGTCAGAAGCAAGATTTGAATGCAAGTCTTCCTGACTCCGACTCTAGTACGAAACATCATACTCTATGCCATCATTATCCATCAGTAACATTTCCTTTCAGAGTAGTTGCCCTAGGCATAGTCACAACCAGATTCTAAATTTTCTAACACAAATCACTGGTAAAGCTATGACTAATTAGTTTTGAAAGGGTTTTTTCCCTTAATTTTGTTTTCCTTTCATTTTTTAACTCACTTTGCCTTTACTCTTATATTTTTGCTTCAGTCCTTGGTAATAAAAGAGTTGGAAGATATTAGATATCAGACAAGGGAAGCTGGAGTGATTTTAAAAGAGCTTAGATTACATGGTTTAGATCCTGGGACATCTAAAGTTAGAAGGGACACCCCCTCACCACCAGGCAATCCAATCCAACCTCTTTGTTTTACAGATGAAGAACCTGAAGCCCAAAGAAACTCACTGATATGCCCAAAATCATACAGAGAGTAAGCAGCTGAAATGGGATTTAAAATCAGGCGTCACAGTAGAGATCAGGAAAAGGTGGAACTTTTTCTTCCTAGTGAGTTACATAGTAGTAGTAGCTGTTGTTTGTCCATTATTCTAGAAGAGGACCATGACATCAGGAAGGCGATGCCAAGACATGCAAATGAATTGGATTTAAGTGAGGGAGGGCTGTGCAAAGTCACCAGTCTCACTTTTTCCTTCAGAGCCAACTGGGTCTAGTGGCCAGATATAGATCAGGATGACTGAAAATGTCCCTGGATTCAGTGGGAGACCTTGGTTTTTTCAAGCTAAGGACTTTAGCAGATCTTAGTTTGCCTGAGGCAATGCCCAGTCAGTGATTAATGCTAGGTAAGAAATGAAGCATAGAGTAGTATCTTTTACCTAATAAAAAAATAAATCTGGGAGGGAAAAACCCTTGTATAATTGCCAAAGCAAACTGAATCTTAGCTTTCATATAAGGTTAACTACATGTGCTCTGTGCACAAGTGGCTCAGCATGTCTGCCTTAAATTCCAATATAAAGTTGCAGCTGCAGAGAGAAAAAACAAGCCTTCAATTTGGAATTGGAAGACTTGAGTTTGACCCCTTCCCCACCAAATACCATTCCCACAATGAACACACATATCGCAAAAAGCAAAGAAATCCATTTATCCAAGTTGATATCAAAACAGAAATATACCAAATGAAGCAAAATGAAAGAGCTGTCCCACTAGGAGCAAGGTAATTCAGCACCACCAAGAGGAAAAGTGTCAGATCTTACCCAATGAAAAAGTCCTCAAAGTAACCAGTGTAGCAAACTGGGGACAGGGAGACTTCCAGCTTCTCTTATGTTGTTTCCCAGGATCTTATTTTCCCTTCACCAATCTGAAGTGAAGTTGGCCTTGTCCATCTTATTGTCAATTTTAGACATGCATTTCTTAATTTTGAGTATTAAATTCTCTCCTTTCTACCAGTCCATCCTCCACTCAAGTAATATGATGCATACTATACATGTGAAGTAATGCAAAGCATATTTCTATATTAGCCATGTCATACAGAGAAAGACATAGAGACAGAGAGAGACACAGATAGACAGAGACAGACACAGAGAGAGGGAGAGAGAGAGAGAGAGAGAGAGAGAGAAGAAAAATGGAGTGGAAAAAACATGTTTCACTCTAGACTCAGAGTTCATAATTTCTCTCTGGAGGTAAATAGCATTTTTTATCATGAATCATTTGGAAGTATCTTGAATCCCTGTCTTAATCAGAATAGCTAAGCCATTCACAGGTGATTACCATACAATAGTGTCATTATTATGTACTATGTACTGTGTTCTCCTAGTTGTGCTTACTTCACTTTACATTAGTTCATATAAGTCTTCCTGGTTTTTTTTTCTGAAGCCATCCTGTTCATCATTTCTTATAGCACAGTATTCCATCACAATCATGTACTACAATTTAGTAAGGCTCACATCAATTGATGGACATACCCTCCATTTCCAGTTCTTTACCACCAAAAAAAAGATCTGATACACACACACACACGTACACACACACACACACACACACACACACACACACACACACACATTTTCTTTTCCTTTTTCTTTGATCTCTTTGGGATACAGATCTAGTAGTGGTATTTCTAGGTCAAAGAGTTCGCACAATATTATAGACATTTTAGCATTCCAAATTGTTCTCCAGAATGGCTGGATCCATTCATAACTCTACCAACAGTGCATTAGTGTTCTAATTTTTCCATATCCCCTCCAGAATTTTTCAGTTTCCTTCTCTGTCATAGTAGACAATCTGATAAGGACGAGGTGGTAACTCAGAATTGTTTTAATTTGTTTTTCATCAATAGTGATTTAGAACATTTTTTCTTATACCTTCTCTTTCATATACGTTTTCATTCATACTTTCTCTGAAAACTTCCAATTGATATCCTTTGACCATTCATCAGTTGAAGAATAGTTCTTTTTTTTTTATAAATTTGGCTCAATTCCCTATATATATTTAAGAAATGAAGCTTTTATCTAAGAAACTTCTTGTAAATTTTTTTAATGCCCTACTTTCTTTGGAATTTTGGCTGCATTGGTTTTGTTTGTGCAAAATCTTTTTAATTTCTTGTAATCAAAATCATTCATTTTATCTCCCATGATCCTTTGTCTCTGGTTTGGGTAATCATGAACTCTTCCCCTACACCTAGATGTGGTGAGCAATTTTTTTCCATGTTCCCTTAATTTGCTTATGATGTTAACCTTCATGTCAAAATTGTGCACCCATTTTGACCTTATCTCAATATATACAATAGGAGATGTTGATCTATGCCTCCTTTCTGCCAGTGTATGCCTGGTATGTCAGTGTATGCCTGGTTTCTGCTAAATTACTTTCCAGCTTTCCCAGAAATCTTTATCAAAAAATGAGTTCTTTCCCCAAAAGCTTGTATTTTGGGATTTATCAAGCACTAGTTTACTATGGTCATTTACTACCTATACATATATATATATATATATATATATATATGTATATAATCTATTCCCCTGTTCAATCATTCTATTTCTTAGCCAGTATCCAAATGTTTGGATTATTGTAAGATAATTCTTTTATAGTTTAAATAGTGGGAAGCTAAACAAGTAAATTAATTTAGGTAGAATTATCATTTTTGTTATATTAGCTCAAACTACCATGAGTAATTACTGTTTCTCCAGTTGTTTAAATCTGTCTTTGTTTCTATGAAGAGCATCTTTCCTTTCAAAGTTGGAAGCCAGAGCAACTCAAGAGACTGGGAAAATGAAGAGACTGGAAGAAAGTGAAAAGCCTAACCAACCCTCTCCCTTCTCACACTCTCTCCAAATCCTGAATCTCAAGGTATGTTGGTTGTTGTTGTATATCCTTCATTTTTGAAGAGGACTGATGGCATCATGGGTGATGTCTTGACTTATGCATGAATTGAAGTGAATGAGAATCACACAAAATTGTCAGCTTCACTGAGTCATTGAACTTCAGTATCAGGACAAACATTCTCTACAAGTAAATGCTGTATATACTAATGGTCTGGAGTTCAGTGGATAATCTCTCACTTTTGATGTCTGATCAAGCTCTAAACCCTGTATAGCATGTACTTCAGGCACCTTCATGGCCATTGGAACAGATGGTTTTCATCCACCCATTGCAGTCTTCACATGCTTGAGGTAGACATCATCCTACCTCCCCTAGAAGGATTGAGACCTCTTGGTTATCCTCAACTTATGCATGTTTATATATATGGGTGGGTGACAGAAAGACAGAGATAGAGAGAGGGATTGGGAAAGAAAAACAAAGATGGGGAGTTAGCACTAGGAATAGACAGTGATAGAACTAGAGAGATCTTGGTATATATGGGGCCTTTTAATTTTTTTTCATCGACCCCCTTGGTATATATGCCTGTCATCAGGAGCTCCTGATTGAAGGAGATAGATATTCTATAGACTATCTTCTTGTGTATTTTTTTTGGTAAAAAGTTACAGGATGAAGTATTAAGAAAGAAATATTCCCAAAATATTTATAGAATTATTTTTTGTGGTAGTAAGAAATTGGAATCAGAATAAATGCCCATTTACTGGGGAATAACTAAACAACTTGTGGTACATAGATGTAACAAAATACTTTGCTATGCTGTCAGAAACTACAAGCAATAAATACAGAGATAAATTAAAAGAGTTGCATGAACTGATACAATTCGAAGTAAGTAGAGCCAGGAAAATAATAAATAATCAATCAATAAACATTTATTAAGTATCTACTATGTACCAAACACTAAAATAACGTATTAGTCCAACAACATAAAAGAAAAGAACAACCACAAATAATGGAAAGGGAATGCTTTAAAAATATTATTTTAAAAGAAAATGAGTGGGGTCACTCATTATAGATGTCCATATTTAATGTCCTATTATAAACATTACATATAATGCCATATTTATTAATGTGGTCCTTGGCTTTATTGAATTTTTTATCTTCTTTTGCTTTTTTAAATTCTTTCTTAAAAGTGACAACTCTCAGGGAAAGAAATATAAGAGGAAATGTAGGTGCCATAAAAATGAAAAGTAATAATAAAATCTATTAGATATCAATAAAAATCTATTTTTTAAAGAAAAAACCAAGGTATTCTATACCCATGTCCCATTGAGTTCAATAACTTTGATAATACATAGTTCTTAACAGAAGAGCTAGTAATGCTGAAAAAAAAATCAATAAAACATGTCCCATTTCAGACATTTAAGAACAAGCCTGATATACCATACTCATATACCATGAGTATAGCAGATGGGAGTGAAAAAGGGAAAAGAATATATGTATATCACAGTGATCAGAGAAACAAAAATAGAGCCCCTGGAGAAGGGATATCCTTGGACACTTAGCTAGCAGAGCGAGGAATATGGAACTTAAGCTCTTCACACTCTCAGAGAAAGGGGACCCATGATTGGCTGACACAGATACCATGTGGAAGTGGTTCTAAATAGTTCAAGCTCTCTCATCATTTGTCCCAATCTGATGAAAAAAAAACATTATATCTGGAGGAAAAAATTAGAGCATGAGTTCCTTGATGGTAGGCATCATGTTTTTGCCTTTAGCTGTTCTCTTCCTGTGCTTAACTCCATGCCTGGCAAATAGCAAACCCTTAGTAGATGGTAACTGACTCATCACAAGACACAGAACCATGGAGGGGAGACCCAGGAGCTTTACAGGAAAGGGATTCTTGTTCAGGTATCTATGACTGTCACAGTCAAACATGCACTAGATGTTGGTGAGTTGGTTAAACCTTCCTAGGACAGAAGATTCCAGTTATACAAGAGGTCCCAAGCAGAAGGGGTGTGCCTATGGAAAAGATAGCCCGTCATGATTAGCGTCATGATTATCAAAGAGGGTAATAGGATCATAGATCCAAACCTAGGCAGGTCTTCTTGTCTACTCCCTCAGTTTACAGATGATAAAACTGAGATACAGAGATGTGAAGCCCAGCCCAGAGGTGTTTCAGACTTCCATGATCACCTTATGAAACTGAAGTGTAGTCATTAGAAATCTGAGGGGGAAAGTGATGGGGCATCTTTCATTTCCATACCATGTGGTATCCAGCTGATATCCCAGTTCCATAGAGTTCTTTGTCCCATCAATGCTAACTTCACACTTCTATCAGAGTATTGCCCTATGGCCCAGAGATACACATCCATTGTAAGAAGTGTCCAAAAATGAGAGATTTCTGATTAATGCCCCAGAGGCACAGGAAAATGTAGAGCATTTGATAAAAATAAGAAAACTCAATTCAGTTTCTCTAATTGATAAAAAATGAGGAGACAGAGAAAGAGAAGATTATTTTAATGAACAAAAGTCATCTTCAAACATATATCAAAACCCTACAACAGAACCTGAGGTGCTATGACGTCATAATAATATTAGCTAACATTTATTAAGGTCCCACTATGTGCCGGATATTGTCCGAAGAGCTTTGCCTTTTTTACCTCATTTGAACCTTACAACAAACCTGGGAAGAAGATGCTATTTATCATCATCATTTTACACATGAGGAAACCGAAGCAAACAGAAATGAAGTGACTTGACCAGGTTAACACAGCTGCTAAGTGTCTGAGAGTGCATTTGAGCTCAGGTCTTGCTTGATCTGAGGGGTTAGAGCACTCAGCCTGAAATCAGGAAGACCTGAATTCAAGTCTGCCCTCAGAGACTTCATAGCTGTGCAACTCTGGACAAGTCACTTAACCCTCTTTGACTCAGTTTCCTCATCTGTAAAATGAATTGGAAACAAAAATGACAAACCACTCTAGTATCTTTGCTAATAAAATCCCAGATAGGGTCCCAAAGAGTTGGATAAGACTGAAATGACTGAACAACAATAACTTGTCTGATCTTGACTACATTTTCACGAAGCCAATGCAGTTACTATCTCCATTTTACAGATGGGAAAACTGAGGCTAAGAGAAGTTAACAGCTCACTTAAGGTCGTATGAGTAAGCCTCAAAGGCCAGATTCAAATGCAGGACATCTGATTTCAAAACTAGAGCTCTTTCTACTCTACTGCTCCACCTTCTGAAATGGTTTGGAATGGTTGGTGGCCCTGAGCTCATCTGCAAATGTTTCCTGGAGAAATTAAATGTTGAGATGAGTCCTAAAATAGGGAAAGAGTGGTGAAGAGTCAATCGTTCCAAGTCTGGAAGGTGATTAAAGGAGACAGATTCTTGGCAGTCAGGAAAAGAGAATTACAGGTGTAAGAGAGAAGATAATTTTGCTAGTATCTTGATATTTTGAATCCAAGAGGGAGTTGCCTGAAAAATAACATCTATAGAAATTGCATTGATACCTGTCACCAAAAGAGCCAGGAAATCTCAGACACCTGCATCAGGAAATATTTGGGTAGGAAAATTATTATTTGCTCAGGAAACATTTTAAATGAGTGTGGAAATTCTTTTGTTTTATAGCATAATCTGCTTCCATTTAGTTTGATGGTCCATGCTTGGCAACGTCACTATTTCTCATGGAGTTTTAATCATATACAGGCATCTCCAGTTACTTTCATACTCTATTTTGTTCTACTTAAAAATTGCTATTTGTGAAGGTTGATAGTAGTGACAGCAATTATGCCATGATTGCCTAGTAACTGAATCTGTTAACAGTATCTGATATGATGAAGGGTCAGTGGTGGTGAGGTGTGTGTATGTGTGTATGTGGTGTGTGATGAGTGTGTGTATTTAAATCTGGTCACTGACACTCGTTCCCAAATATTATTCAGATTTTTTTGCTTCATGTTCTCACATCATAAATAATGGCATGTTAAAAGCAAACGACTTAAGGACTGAGTTCAAGGTTCCTTAATTTAGAATTCAAAAGGATCTTGGATGGAGGGGAGAGTATCCAGTCCACTTCCCTCATTTATAGATATGGAAACTGAAGAAACACAGTGAACAATCTATGATGGCATCAGAATAAGGAACTCCCCATGTGTAAATACTTTTCACCAAACCAAGTCTGTAAGTTGGGAATTCCACACAAAACTTGAGTGCAAGGATAAGTATAATTGAATCTAGGTCTTCTTGAGTCCAAGCTCAATACTCTGCTTCTATTTTGTCCCATTTCTAAAATGGAGCTACTAATACTTGTACCTAACAGGGTTCATTTTAAAAAATCACTTTGTAAATTATAAATCAGTGATATTTTTTAAATGAAATAGATCACTATTCATTAAAAACATGAAAATAAAAGCAACTAAAATTCCACTTCATATCTATCTTGCAAAGATGACAAAAGAAGAGGAAGGAGGGAAACAAACATTTATTAAGCACCTACTATGTGCAGGGAACTTTACAAATCTTATGTTATTTGATTCTCACAATGACTCTCATGGGTAGGCACTATTGAGCAAAGGTTAAACAAAGACTTGCCCAGGGTCACATAATAATTAGTAAGTGTTTGAAGCCAGATTTAAACTCAGGTCTTCTTGTCTCTGAGCACTGTCTCTACTAAGCCACTTACAAATGATAGAAGACCTGTGGGGAAACAGGTACATTAATATACCTGTGGCTGAGCTGTAAAGTGGTTCAGCCATTCTGGTAAGAATTTTAAAACTATCCCCCCTAGGTTGTTAAACTGTGAATATCTTTTGACCCAGTGATACCAGTGGGGCCTATAACCCAAAGTGTTCAAAGAAAGAGCGAAAGACTCTATTTATACAAAAATATTTAGAGCAGCAGTCAAAAATTGTTAACCGCATGGCTGTCCTCCTATTGGGGAATACCTAAAGAAACTGTGGTATATGAATTAATGGAATATTATTGTGCCCTAAGAAGTGATGAGATGGGTAGTTT
This sequence comes from Potorous gilbertii, assembly GCA_028658325.1. Classification (NCBI taxonomy): domain Eukaryota; kingdom Metazoa; phylum Chordata; class Mammalia; order Diprotodontia; family Potoroidae; genus Potorous; species Potorous gilbertii. Next base: position 212,222,802 of record CM053770.1, read on the forward strand.
CTGAGGAAATTGAGGAGACCTCTAAGAATCCATACACAGCGAAATAAGCAAACCTGGAATAATTCATATAATGACAAAAACATCATGGAAAAACAACTTTGAAAGATGGTAAATCTCAAGAATGTGTTGATAAACAACAAGTCCAGAAGATAAAACATGTCACTCATCTCCTACCAGAGAGAAAATGAACTCTAAAATACTCTGAGGCATGGCCAACATGAGAATTTGTTTTGCCCCTAAGTATATTTATGATGAAAATTTTACTTATTTTTCTTGTTTTTCAGTTGAGGGGGTACATAAACGTAGGTACAAATAAATTTATTTTCTTTACTCCTGGGTAAGACAGTTAACCTCCATTTGCCTCAGTTTCCTCATCTGTAAAATGAAGACAACACTAGTGTCTACCTCCCAGGGCTGTTGTATCAAAGGAATCACATGGACTGGCACAAAATAAATGTTCTATAAATGTTAGCTACCACTACTACTACTCCTCTCAATATTAAGTTTAAAAGAAAGTTGCCAACCTGTATGGATAGAGGGAATTTCCTCACCTGGGAGTTCTTTACACTAATGAAATCACAGCTCTTCACAACTAATAATGGGGCACTATTCATTACTTTCTACTTATATCCCCAAAATGTAGCACAGCGCTTAATAAGAGCTTGATAAATGCTTTATTCATTCATCCATTATTTGTCACACATAAGGTAGATTGTTTCTATTTACCTTTAGCGAGATCACCTTCTTTGGGGGTTTTACAGTGATTCTGGAAATTTTCCAGAATTTCCAGAAATGTGCTTATTTAATTTAAGGATTTATGCAAGGACAGTCAATAAACATGTATTAAATGTATTATTTGTCAGGCACTGGGCTAAGGTCTAGGGATACAAATAAAAGTAAAAAAAAAAAAAGAAACATAGTCCCCACCACCAAGGAGCTCATAATCTACTAGAAGACCCATAGATAGAAAATCATCACATCATCAAAATATCCTAGATCAGATATGATTTTACTACCATAATAAAATAAAGCACCTACCAGATAAGAAAACAAAATAAATGCAAAATCAAATCATACTGTAATGCATATATTAAAATGTCTTTCTTTCCTGTACTTTATAGAAAGAAAACATGATCCATACTGAGTTATTCCCATAAGCAACACAATAAAATGAATGCTCCTGGTAGTATGAATAGACCTAGCACGTACTTACATAGGATCAGGAGAAAATCTAAATGGTATTTGTAAATTAATATGACTGTATATGCAGGAGAGATTCATACAGTTCCTTACAACACAGAAAAGGTATTAACTTGGGGTTTTTTGAGATATACATTGTGACTGAATATCTTACCCTCACTAAAAGTAGTAGAGCCTTTTAAGTGCAAGCATTTTCAGGATGTACTTGCAATATGCCTTATTCCATTTATTTAAAACAACATTTTAAAAGTACCAACAATGTGATCAGCATTGTGTAAACTATGAAAGAGCATAATCTTCCTTACTATGTTGAGTTACCATTTTGTATACAACAGCAATCATTGGTAGCATCTCCCTTTTTGAAATACACCTATCACCAAGATAGTATTTTTAAAAATTATACCCAGTACTATGATTTATTCTTAGTGCATAGTTACATGGATGGTCTCGAATGATTTGCTTTATCAGAAAAGAATCAGAGAATTTTAGAACTGGAAGGGACTTTGGTAGCCATCTAGTGTGACTCATATACCCTCTCCAAAGAACCCTCATGACAAGAACCCTAACAAGTAATCATTCTGTCTTTAAAGATTTCCCACTTTAGAGAAGTGATGTTTATTTATTGATAAATTTTGTTTTAACATGGCTGATAAACACAAAAAAATCACACACAAACTATTTTTCATGAAAATCATTAAGTAAAACACTTGTGAGAATATGAAACCATACACTTTTGTATCTGGCCATTTGTTAAAAGAACGGCAGGTTCAATGAAAGTAACAACGTAGGACTATCATTCATTGTCTCTAGCTTGAGACTTATTGTCATTTAATGGGATATTAAGTTTAGAGAAGGAAGACTTGAGATGGAGTATGTCATCCCTGTCTTGAACTATTTGTAAATGATTGTCATGTGTAGGAGAGGTCAGAATCAGCCTCCTTGACTCTAGAGAGAAGAACTACCACCAGAGGGTGTTAAGTGACAGAGAAAACAATTTTGAATCAATGAGATGGATTAAAAATGAGTATAACACAGAAGGTGGTAGAGAAGTGCATGTATGTATTTGAATAGTCTGCAACCAAGAGGAACTTTGAAAAACAAGAGCAAGGGGGCAGAGCCAAGAAGACAGAGTAGAAGGATGGACCTGCTCTAGCTCTCCCCCAAAACTCATAATATACCTTTTAAAAATGATTCTAAACAAATTCTAGAGCAGCAGAAGTCACAAAGTGAAACAGATTTCTAGCCCAAGACAGCCTGGAAGACCGACAGAAAAGACCTGTCACATTGGGCTCCAAGCAGAGCGCAGCCCAGCCTAGGACATGCAGCACAGAGCATGTTTCAGGTCATGGAATCCCAGGTAGCAGCTATGATTCTCAGATTTCTCAGTCCACAAATGTCTAAGACAGCTTCAAAGGAGAGTAAGAAAGCTCTTTCACCTGGGTGAGAGGGGAACTCTGTCTGGCCCCAGTCCTGGTCCCAGTGGCAGTCATTGAGACAATAGTATCAACTTTTGGAGCCCTTGGCTTTAAGACCCTGGAGGAATTGAGTAGCTGATCTGTGTCTCAGTTCTGAGTGGCAGTCCTGGGGTAAGGAAGACCACTGGTGTGATGGAGCTGGGGTGGTTGTAGAGAGGCAACCCTACTTGTAGTTCCAGGGCAGAAAAGAGTGCTTGTGGTTGCTCACAAGCCAAAGTGCAGGCCAGAATAAGAGTAACCTCCTTTCTCTTGATCGGTCACCTTGGAGGAACTGAGAACTTACAGGTCCATACAGATATCTCAGGGAACAGCTGCACAAACCTCTGAAGTCTAGGGTAGTATACTCTTCACCTGACAAAGGGACTCCAAAGTCAAGTAAATGTATGGGAAAATGTCTCAAAAAGGGAAAAAAGATAAAACTATTTCCTCAGATGAGGAAAAAACAAAGCATACCATCAGAGGAAGACATAAAAGACAAGGCTTCTCCATCCAAAACCTCAAAAAAAAATATGCATTGATCTCAGGCCATGTAAGAGCATAAAAAAGGATTTTGAAAATCAGTAATAGAGGTAGATGAAAAATTGGTAAGAGAAATGAGAGTGATGCAAGAAAATCATGAAAAGCAAGTCAACAACTTGCTAAAGGAGACCCAAAGAATGCTGAAGAAAATAACACCTTTACAAATGGACTAACCCTAATGGCAAAAGAGGTCCAAAAAGAGATTTGGCTTAAGAAAGGAATAACACACACTCAGATGGATATGGAAATCTATTTTACGCTGCAGGAAGGCAAGGGGGAAAATAATAGAAGGGAGAACTAATGGGGAAAGGGACAACCAGAAGAAAACACCATTGTGGGAGGACAGGTCAAGAGACAGAATGGAATAAATGGAGAGCAGGATAGAACAGAGGGAAATGTGGTTTATCTTTTGCAATATAACTATTATGGAAGTGTTTTGCATTGTTACACATGTATGACCTATATTAAATTGCCTGTTTTCTCAATGAGAGTGGGTAGGGAGGGAGGGGGAGAATATGGAATACAAAGCATTAAAAATGAATGTTAAAAATTGTTTTGGCATGCAACTGGAAATTAAGCTATACAGGCAGTGGAGTACAGAAATCTGTTTTGCCCTCCAGGAAAATTGAAGGGAAGGGGGATGGAAGAAGGGTGGGTAATAGAAGAGAGGACAGACTGGAGGAAGGAGTGGATGGAGTGCATGCTGCCCTGGGGTGGGGAATGGGAAGAAATGGGAGAAAATTTTGAATTCAAATTCTTGTGGAAGTGAATGTTAAGAACTGAAAAGTAAATAAATTATATATTTTTTAAAAAGGAAAGAAAAGCAAGAGGAGAAAAATGTCATCAAGGAAATGCATGATAAAAAGAAGAGAGAGAAGGGTCATGGGGCAAAGATAATTAGCCGGAGTATTCCACTGGTATCTTCACAATGTCAGGAGAAAGAGAGAAAGTCATCAAGTACCTTAGATGTATGCCCTGTGGTGACCTTTTGGGAGGAAATGAAAAAGAATTTTATAGCATGGGCATTCAAAGATGGATTGTGATCTCCATTGTTGTGGAAAATTTCCAAAGGAAGAGTTCACACTTGAACATTTGAATATAATAAAATACACCATAGATGTTAAAGCTGTCCAAAATGTAAAGACTATTTCCGGAAGCAGACAAATTTCCCATCACTGGAGGTCTTCACATAGAAGTTGGATGTTGATTTGTATGGGTGTTGTTTAGGGAAGGATAGGGAACTGTGAAGTTTGGATTTAGTCAAATAGCTACACTTGAGGACCTAGAGGGTCACATGTGACCTCAAGGCTGCAAATTAGCCATTCCTGGTTTAGGGTAAAATTTTGTATTCGAAGGGACTTGTAAGTTCTTTTCCAGTTCTCAGATTCTTTGATTCTGTAAGAGATATGTGGAAATTGAGTTTTACCCATTTTGACAAGAGTGCAAGCTATTTGAGGTTAGACTCTATCTTATTTTTCTATGCACTTAGCATCTAGTATTTCACACAAAGTAGGTGTTCAATCATTTTGAATTGTACATTTAGTTGTATCACTCTAAACCTTCTTCACTGGTTTAAAATGAGTCCTCCATGAACAATTAAAAATATTATTTCTCTAATGGAATAAAACTTTTTAAAATATTCTCTTACTTCATTTCACCTACAGGGAATCTTTCACTTCAGCATCTTATTTTTATTACATTTATCAGAGGATCATAGGCTAGAAGCTATCTTAGAGCACATTTAGTACAAATGCCTCATTTTGCAAATGAAGAAACTGAGTCCTAGAGAGAAATGAGTAGCTCATTATATTTTTCTGTATTCCTGGTAATCATATAAGTCTGTGGATGGTTCACTGGTAAAACATAATGCCTTTGTTGCATGTATTTGGAGATAATTAAAACAGTAGGGGACATTTATCCAATTTTAATGTACGTGGTTTTATGTCCGATTGCTTAATTAATAGCATTGAGTTTTAATGACAAAACTACTCCCCCAGTGCAAAATAAACACAACTTTAAAGTACATTAAATTGGAAAATAATACAGACTATGAAAATATAGTCAATGGATTCATAAAATACCAACCCCAGTCTAACAGAAGGATATTAGTTGTGCAAAGGACATATACAAAAGTTCAATAGCCATGTTACTTTTCGGTGAAGTGATTTAAATGAAATCATGAAGCCCTTATTATCATTTTTGTGTTGCCTCTGGGTTTTCAACACCCACATAAGGTTCATCTGGGAATAAAGCTAACACGAAGTTCAAGAACACAAGGTAATTTACTAATGATGCTACATAATTCCACCATCTTGGGGCATACAAATGTAAGAATAGATAGAAATAGATATAAAAAGAAAAAGAGACAGAGAGATAGAGATAAGTATGGATATGGATAGATATGGATATAGATAAATATATACATACAAGTGTATACATAAGTGTGTATATGCACAAATGTATGCAAAAGTCAGGAGTTAGGAATTGTACCCATGATTTCACTGGTATCAAGTATACCTAAGCAAGGAAATTCCTTCTGCCTGTTCAGGTCAGCACCTCTCTTCCTTGCAATTTCTAGATTTAGAGAGTTGCCTAGAAGAGTTCTGAGAGGTTAAGTGACAATTAGTTAGTGTCAGAAGTGAGGCTTGAACCCAAGTGATCCTGATAGCAGTTAGCTCTCTATCTGCAGCAGCATATTGCTTCTAATGAAGACATATGTATATAAGTATATATAGATATTATATATGTTCATGCATTATATGTAAAACTATACATAAGTAAAAGAATATATTTGTTTACATAAGTATTTTTAAAACTTCACATTTTAAAAATGTGAACAAATTAATATCTTACCATTAGATCATAAGTTATTTGTTAAAAGGAAAAACTTCCAAGTTAAAAAAAAAACGTTTTAGCTTTAGTCAAATTAGCTGCATCATTCCTTTTTTTATAGTACCTGTCAATGAGTCCAAGGACAATATTACAATCTCATCATGTGCTCATTGTGATGTAATAGCAATTGAGAGGCTGCCCAAATGTATATACACATTTAAACATACTTTTAGTATTTTTTATGAAAACATTAAATGATATGTCCAAGAAGGACATAATTACACAACAAATAAAAAAAACTAAAATAGTTTCCTTTGCATCCTGGCTATAAAATATTTGAAAGTGAGGCATACCTAGGTGCGACTGATGACTAGGAAGAAGGAATAATGTATTGAAATCAAAGTGGTCCAATGGTAATCCTTATAGCCAGGAGAAAATAAGTCAGTATTCCATTATTTATTCAGAATACCCTCTGAAAATTTTAAAGACATCTTTTAAGTGGATTTTTGTCCTATTTTTAAAAGCAAGATTTAGAGTCAGGACTCCAAGTTTTCATTTTCATTCAGACATTGATTCTTTGTGTGGCCTGAAGCAAGTAATAACCTCTCTGCCTTAGTATCTGTATGTAGAAAATTGGAATAATATATTTTGTTACCTGGAGTCCCCTCTAGGATAGCGCACAGATTAATTAATTTATATCGATATAGTACACTCCAGGAAAAAATATTTAGAAATGTCTGTCAAGAAGCAGCCTTTTCCTCTTCAACCAATGGATTTTTATTTATTTTTTCTTCTTTATTCTTCATGTGACTGCTAAGCATTTTTATTCTTATTATTTAACCATTAGTATAAAAATTATTCCAGGCAAAATGCTTGAATGCAATATTATTAAATCAATGTTAATTTCTTTTTAAAATATTTAGGAAAATATGCCTATTTCTTGTTTTTACTGTGATACAATAAACATCAACAATCCTAAAATCAAATATTTCCAAGAAATGAAATTGAGTAAATTCAGTACATTAAAAAAATGAATTTGATCTATCGTTCAGTATCTTCTTTTCAAGAAGCAAAGCTTTCCCTTTATCTCATAAGACTCTATCTAGCATGAACGTGAAATTTTCTGTGGCTTTCCCAGTGGAATAATATGTATCACATAGCAACATCTGCCAAAGAGTGCACTACATAGCTAGCTTTATTTTTTCCCTCTCCTATGAATATGATTTCATCCAAATACTAGAAATATATTTGATACCAATGGGATTTTAAAGGTGCCTCTACAGTGGAGATCTGGAAAACATTTCCATCCACCACAAATAGAGATGAATAAAAGTTATCATAATTACAACAATACAAAGAGTGGCAAGGGTTGGGGGTGAGGCAGAGGGATAAAATTCATGCCCTATAAGGCTCAAAGTTAAGTAATTTGACATACAGCTTGTAAGTATCCGAGGCTGGATTTGAACTTGGGTCTTCTTGACTCCAGGTTCAGCACTCTATCCACTGAGCCAACCAACTAAATTAGATATATAAAGAACTTCACAATTCACTGGTGCTCTTTTTAGTTTAACTGTACACTTTATAGTACATTTGGGGTCCCTCGTATGATCCATGGACACAACATAATTTGAATCCATTTCATAGGACTTAGACCATAATGCTACAACTCAAAATTCTTATTGAGGTCTGTATTTTTATATCGTCAGTTTTGTGGGATAATTACAGTGATTTAGTTAATTGAAAGTTCTTGGTTAGGAATTCTACCCCTACTTATAACATTGCTCCTATGGGAAGGTATGAACCGCTTTATGACCATCTGTTTTGTGACACATGGTTTCTGGCAGGATTCCACCAAGATCAATGGCCAAGCCTCTGATAATTGGAAAATGCAGATCCTCAATCACATGAGGAAGAGGTAGGAGGAAGTCCGAGGAGAGCATAGAGCATCTGCTATGTGATCATTAGAGCAATGGATGTAAAGTCTAATACTAATGGGTAGAAAATAGAACAGATTGTACAGTCATCATTTTTGAGATTCAGGTTTATATAAAGCTGCCAAAGGCAAGGATCGAGACTTAAATAACCATGTTCATTGCACTGGTTGCAGAGAATGATTATATTATATATTGCTCAGAGAAACATCCGAATCCAACCCAGTGGCGGGCTCACTTTGCACTAACCCATGCTGCCTGTCAATGTATGTACAAGGCAAATGTACTTTATAGCTGATGTATACAATCTATCCATAGATAGATAATGATAACGAAAAGTTTAATTTATTATGAAAGGTAAAATATTTCCAAATCTTCTGCAATCTTGGATGTTTGCCATTTCTATGAAACATACAAGATTGCTACCAAATAATTTAAATAGGAAAGGACCAATAATGCAGACTAAGAAAAGCTAGAAAATGTTAATGCTCACAGTTAACATGCAGATTCAATAAGCTGCAGTCCATACTAGAATGTGGCTCCAGCAAGACATACCTTTTTCAAAAGAAGCGGAAAAGAACAACAGAATGTTATTCAATGGAATGATGGATTAGTGATTTATTTTAAGAAAATATTCTAAAGTAAAGAATATAAAGAACGCTGGACAGAATATAATAAAAATGGCAATTCTACCTAAATTAATTTACCTTCTCAGTGACATACCAATCAAATTACCACAAAAAAATAGAGAGACAGCTAGAAAAAAAAGCATGACAAAATTCATTTGGAAGAACAAAAGGTCAAGAAAATGAAAGAATCAATGAAAAAAAATGTGAAGTAAAGCACTTTAACAGTACCAGATCTCAAAATGTAGTACAAAGTGGTATCACCAATCTGGTAATAGCTAAGAAATGGAATGGCACATCTGTAGAATAGATTAGGTACACAGTACATAGTAGTGTGGTATTGGTTCATTCTTCCTTTCAAAGAGGATCAAAGACATCACTGGGTGTTGTCTTGACTTGAAAGTGAATTTCATTTAAGTAAAGCAGAGTTGTACAAAGTCATGGGCCTTACTCTTTCTTCCAGAGAAATAGAAGTCCAGTGGCAAGGCAAAAAGTCAGGATGAGTGGCAACAGTCCAGGATACAGTGGAAGACCTGGGTATCTTCCATGTCTGACCAATCTCTAAATGCTCCAGAGCACCTACTTCAGCCTCTTTCATGGCCATTGGAACAAATGGTTTTCATCTGCCCATTCTACCTGAGGAAGTAGTGACATGCTTGGGGTAGACATTCCCCTAACTCACTGATAGGTTTGAGTCTCATTTGCTACCACAATCTGGTTTAGCCCATCTGCTAAGACAGTCTTATTAGTGTGTGTCTGCTGTGCATGCTACAGCTTCTTAGAGTTACAGGTGAAAGCAGCCCTGAAAAGGGCTTGGCAAGCCCTCATACCAGTAGTAGTACTCTGAATAAGCAAATCACCATAGTAATTTGACAAACCCAAAGATGTAAGATTAGGGACATAAAATCACCATTTGAAAAAAATTACTGGGATAACTGGAAAGCAATTGGCAGAACCTAAGTAGAGATCTTATATATACATCTCACACTGTATGTGACTAAACAAGAAGTATAGAGCATTATGAGATATAAAATGAATAACTTTTATTAAGTCAAATTATGAAAAAAGGATTTGCACAAATAGAATCAATGTATTCAAGATTAGAAAGGAAACTGGAAACTGAGGAGAAAGATTCATAACAAGTTTCTCTGATAGAAGTCTCATTTCTCAAATATATAAAGAATTGAGTCCAGTTCATAAGAATGTCATTATCTAATTGATAAGTGGTCAATAGATACAAATAAGCAATTTTCAGACAAAGAAATCAAAGCTATCTATACTCATATAAAAGTACTCCAAGTCACTATTGATTATAGAGATGTAAATTAAAACAACCCTGAGGTATACCCTCATACCTCTCAGGTTGGCTAACATGACAGAAAAGGAAACGGGAAGGATATAGAAAATAGGACCACTAATGCACTGTTGGTGGAGTGGCAAAATGATCCAACCATTCTAGACAGGAATTTGGAACTATACTCAAAGAGTAATCCAACTGTACATACCCTTTGATCCAGCAATACCATTGATAGGTCTATATCCCAACAACATCCACAAAAATGAGAAAGGACCTATTTGTACAAAAATATTAGAAACAGCTCTTTTTGTCATTGCAAAGAATTAGAAATCAAAGGGATGTTCATCAATTGGGGAATGGCTAAACAAACTGTGGCATATGATTGTAGTGGAATATTATTGTGCTATTAGAAATGACAAGCAGGATGATTTCAGAAAAACTGGAAATACTTATATATGAACTGATGCAAAATGAAGTGAACAGAACCAGGAGAACATTGTACACAGTAACAGCAACATTGTATGATGAAGACTTAAATGGCGTGGCTATTCTCAGCAATACATGGCTAATATGGAAATGTTTTACATGACTGCAAAGTATAACCTGTAATCAGTGCTTCTTAAACTATGGGTTGTGACCTGCAGTTTAAGAGGTACTGATTAAGGGTCATGAGTGGAAAAAGTTTAAGATGCCCTGATTTACATAATATTGCTTCCCTTTTCAAGGAGGAGAATGGGAGGAAGAGAATTTGAAACTCAAAATTTTTAAAAATGAAAGTTGAAAATTGTTGTTTACATATAATTGAGGAAAAAGATAAAATTAAATTAAATGGGGAAAAAAATAACCCTAGGCAGAGACTTTCTCAGTTACATTTGGATGTGGATCAGGTAGATAAACAAAGCATATAGTTAGCACTTACACTATAGTTGTGTGCCATACATAGTGCTACCTACTGGGGATACAAATACAAGTAAACACAATAGGACTTAACCTCAAACAACTTATTTCTAATGGGGAAGATAAAATGTAAAGGGGATCCAGAAATGAGGTAAGCAGGTGGGGAAGAACCTGGGCAAGGCTGCCATCAAGAGAGCAAAGAGAGCATGGCCTAGTAGTACTTTATAAAATGGCCATAATCCAGTGAAGGACCCACCAGACAGAAGAGAAACTATAATAAAGAGGAATCTCTGGGGTGAAATGATTGTTGGTGAGGAGAATGAAGAATGGATCTTGGTAATTAATTGGAGCATAATATAAGAAAGAACTAGAAAAAAAGTTAAAAGAGATTCTAAACTTTGCCCAGAAGTATGCTATAATAGGGTTGGGGTCTAGCTATTCAGATGTAACACAACAGAGCAGATCGCTGGACAATTATCTGATCCAGTTCAATCATAAAATGGCAGGGACAGGATGCTGATCTAGGTACTCACTACCAGGAGTAACTCAAGGGAAATGAGTCTCTATTGTTTTTGCAGAACTTCTACCTCTGTCCCCCAACTCTAACTCTTTTGTGGATGGAAATGTTTATCTTATTTGCCCATACATTTGATCTATGTGATTTTATCTAATAATATTCCTGCCTTGAGCCCCTGGCTACTGGGAAAATGCATCACATTCCTTTATGCCATATTTCTTTTTAATAGATTCTAACCATATGAACATGACAGTATGGAATTGATCATAAAGCATCATAGTATACACTCACAAGGCAAACCTCAACAATGAAAAAGAATGAAATAAAAATATATAAAAGCAACTCTGTATGAACTATGTATGTTTATCACTCTCTTCAAACAGAGTGAATTTCTTTATAGGTACACTCCAAAATTAGAAGTTTTTTGGTCACAATTCATGAACTTAGATGTAACCATTCTATTTGGAATTTGCAAAAATCTCTAATGTTCACATTATCAAATATAAGCAATGACAAATTTAGTAAACTTTTTATTTGTGTTATCAGTGGACTCAATTTGCATGTCAAACCATTTAAGATTTTCAGGAAAAGGTCCCAGCCTTTTTTTGGCTGCTTTTATGCTAGCAATTGTGTCATAAATGGCACTCTCCAATTCTGCCTTCCAATTGTTTTTCAGTGAGACTGGTTCAACAGCTGGGTTTCAGGGGATTCCAGTAAATCCTTGCTATGTTCATCCAGAGTGGAATCTTGGAGTGGAATCAAGGGGAAACTAATCAAGGGAAAGAGTCCCTTGGCCAACATCCCTCCTTAGATATCTTAAACCACTAATCTTCAAATATCTGTGCTGGCCACTGGTGTCTTAAATATTTCTTGGCCTTGGATCCTTCATCAGTTCTTCATATAATTTCAACTTTATGAACTTGCCGGTCCAAAATATGGGTGCATTTTATTAAGTGGGGAGTAGATATAATCCCTGTAATATAGATAACTATTAGGGCTCTTTTCTGCCAAAAACAGAGGATCTGATAAATCCTTTATTCACCTTACTAATGACTTCATTCCCCAAAAGCTAAAGGCAGCAGCAAGGAGAACCACTATCCTAGACTCAGTTCTGACTAAGAATAAGTAGTTAGAGAAGAAATTAATTCAGTTCAACTCAACAACTCAACTGAATCCACAAACATCATGAACAAACATTAAAATTCTGAGTGCAAAACTGTCCATTGCTAAGTGTTAGAGGATGAATTAGAACTCAGAGCTTTCTAATTCTAAGGCTACCACTCTATCCACTATTACATACTCCTTTACATTTCCTTTTGCCAGCTAAATAGACCTTATAAATTTTTTAATTGATCAAGCACTATCTATACCTAATCTAAAGTCTTTGACTGATGGACTCAACAGAAGTGATCTCTCCCAGTTAAAGCACAAAGACAAACCTTGTTGTTAGTTACTTTGAATTGGGTAGGATGATTAATTGGTTCACACATTCAACTTCTACTCTTACATAACAATATAATATAATAGTATTGTGCTATTGTTAGACGCAATGAACATGAATACAAAGAATCATTGGAAGACTTACATGAAATGATGCAGAGGACAAGTAAAATAATATACATCAAACAATATGGAAAATGACTACAATATTAATGAGGGGCAGCTAGGTGGTGCAGTGGATGGAGCACCAGTGCAGGAGTCAGTAGGACCTGAGTTCAAATCTCACCTCAGGCACTTGACACTCACTAGCTGTGTGACCTTGGGTAAGTCACTTAACCCCAATTGCCTCATCTTGGATCATCTCCAATCATCCTGATGAATATCTGGTCACTGGATTCAGATGACTCTGGAGGAGAAGTGAGGCTGGTGACCTGCACAGCCCTCCCTCACTCAAAACAAAGTCAAGTGCAAGTCATGTCATCATTTCTCTGATGACATGGTCTTCTTCACTAATGAAGGATGAACACACAATATTAATGAGAAGACCAATGAGATAACCAAGATAGAATATTGCAATATGATAAATCTTAGTCCAAAAGAAGATATTTCTCCCTATCCCTTTGCAGAAATGAGTGTGGCTTTGTGTGGAATACCATTTAAAAAATTAGGCTTTTGTGGTATCTCTGTAAGTTTTAGAGAAATTTTTCCCTCAATTTTTCTTACATTATTTTTTGATGGTTTTTGGAAAATGATGGAGTAATATAGAAAATGTAAAAAATAGCATCAATAGCAATTAATAGTTTGTAAAAATAGCAATATGGACTACATTTGGAGTAAGAAGATAGGACACTGGTTATGGATAATGTTGAACTTGACATTCCCATATGTGCTTTGCTTTTGTTTTCACTTTTTAGGGTAATGATGTTTAGAATAAAAAGTATAGACCAAAAGTAGTCAAAAAGTACTTAAAACAAAAGATAAATAGGGAGATGGTAAGAGATCTTTCTTTTAAGACCATTCTTTCAACAAGGTGAAATCATCAGACCAAGAAAAACTACACTGTAAGGCCAGCCCTGCCTCACTCAAAACAAAGTCAAATGCAAGTCATGCCATCACTTCTCTGATGGCATGATCTTCGACAATGAAGGACGAACACACACTGTAAGGCATTGAAGAATTTAACATATGTGACTGATAAGCAAATGTTGCTGATACTGGAAATCAAGAGAATGAGTTGGATGCCACAGGTCTAGAGAATGGTAAAGATCCTAATTTAAAAACAAAAAACTGGGGTAAGGACATTGTGCAAACCATGGGGCTAGTAAACTTAACTTTGACTCTGAAAAATTCTGGAGCACATTAGTTAATGGAATATTTGTGAGCATTTAGAAAGGAAAGTGATGCCTACAAAGACATAACATGGCTTCTGTAAGAACAGATGATCATTGTTCAGTCATTCCAGTTCTGTCTGATCCTTTCTGACCATGTTGGTTTGTGGGTATGTTTTTGGTAAAGATGCTGGAGTAGATTGCCATTTCCTTCTCCAGTTCATTATACAGATGAACAAACTGAGGCAAACCGCATTAAGTGACTTTCCTAGCATCACACAGCCAGTAAGTTTCTGAAGCTAGGTTCGAACTCAGGAAGATGAGTGTTCCTGACTTCCTGGTAATCTATTCACTGGGCCACTTAGCTGCCCCTAAGAACAAATCATATCAGTATAAAGTTGTTTGCTGTTGGCTTTTTTTTTAATCAAAGTAATGAAACTCCTAGGTCATGGGACAGTTGCAGACATAGCATATCAAGACTGCAGCAAAGCTTTGGACAATGACCATTGTGCTACCATCATAAACAAGCTGTATGTATGGGGACTTGATGGAATTATAGTCGTTTGGCTCAGAACTGATTAAACAATTTGACCCAAAGATAAGTTAATACTGTGTCTGAGAGTGGTTCTCTGTTTGATTCTTGAGGAAATGGTTTTTCCTCCTATGTTCTTCATTATCTTAACAGTGACTTGGATGAATATAGAGATGGCATGTCTGTCAAGTCATGGCATGTAACAAACAAAGTTGAAAGGATAGCCAAAACACTAACTGGCAAAGTCTGAGTACAGACAACATTTCCACAGACTAGAACAAAGCACTGAATAAAATAAATGGAAATTTAATAGGGATAAATATAAAATTCTACACTTGATTCCAATCCATGAACTTCACAAGTACAAGATGCGGCTAGACAACAGATTGTGCGAAGAAAAGATCTGGGGGTTTTAGCAGACATCGTATGAAAAATGAGAAGTTGGTGTGACAGGACAGTGAAAAAAACAATCCTCAAAGAGATACTTGGAAAGGCACAGTTTCCTGAACTAGGGGAAAAAAAACGTTGTGTTTTGCCTTGGTTTGAATGTAAGTGGAGTATTATATTTTGTTTCACATTTTAAGAAATTCATTGACAAGATGAAGCATGTCCAGAGGAGGTCAACTAAGATGGTGTGAGGGAACTGGTAATCTTGAAGTAGAAAATTCACTGAGGAAGCCAGGAAGGTTTAGGGTCACCCTAAAATGAAAAGCAAGGTGGCATGGTGGATAGAGCACTAGGTCTGGAGTTAGGAAAATCTGAGTTCAAATCTGTCCTCAGACACTTACTAGCTATGTGACGCTGAACAAATCACTTAACCCTGTTTGCCTCAGTTTCCTCATCTGTGAAATGAGCTGGAGAAGGAAATGACAATCCTCTCCAATATTTTTGCCAGGAAATCTTGGTATGAGCTCACAGATTGTTGGACAAAATGGAAAAGGGAAATGTTTGAAGAATTTTCATGCAGGTAAAGGGGACATGTCTTTGTAAACTATATCGTCCAGAGCTTTTGCTACTTTCTGTAGTACAGAGATGTTCCCAGATGTAAGATGATGGTTGTCAGAATGGTTAATACACTGGGACATATCTATTTGGAGAGACCTAGTGGACTTTGGCCCTTTCCCTTTGGCCTTGGTTCTTAGTATGTAAGAAGTAATTTCACATTTACAGAGGGAAACAGAGTCAAAATGAAGGAGGAAAGGCCACAGCTCACCTGTGCTCTACCCAAACCCTTCCAAACATACTTAAATAATGCCACAAAACAATTCCTGGAGCAGTAGAACCCACAAACGGATGAGGTGAAATAATTTTCCAGCCAAAGGCAACTTAGACTTTCAAGAGAAAAGGTTTGTGCACCTGGATGAGAGTGGAGTACAGTCTAGTACAGGCTCTATAAACCAGCGAAGAGCAGGCCCCTATGAACAAGCAGACCTTGGCAACCATTGAATCAGCAGCAGCAGCTGCTGCTTTCAGAGCTCTCAGCCCACAGAGAGTAAGGGGATTGAACAACTGGTCCGAAGGAGATTACAGAAGTCTCTTTGCTAGCACTGAGGCAAGACTCTGTTGCTTTGTCTATACTTGGATCCAGATCACAGTCCTGAGTGGTAGTCCCATGGTAAGGAGGAACATGAGCACACCAGAGTTTGTGGCCACAATGGAGAGGGAACCCTTTTCACAGTTCCAGGGTAGAAAAGAGTGGTTGTGGTTGCTCACAGATCAGAGCACAGGCCAGGAGATTAGTAAACACACCTCTCCTTAGATCATACCACCTTGGAAGAACTGAAAACTTACAGGTCCGTAGAAGTATCTCTGAAAATAACTATGCAAAACCCCTGAAGTTTGGGACAGTGTGCCCTCCATCATGGAAGCAGAGTCCTATTTTAATGAAAAGTTAAAAGTCAAATTATAGGCTGGGGAAATGAACCAATGATGACATCAAAGTCTGGCCATAGAAAGTTATAGTGGCAAGGAAAATCAGAAAATGACAAAATCAAAGTTTGACATACAAAGCCTCTAAGAAAAAATATGAATTAGTCTAAGGCTATGGAAGAGCTCAAAAAAGATTGTGAAAAATCAAGCAAGAGAGGTAAAGAAAAAGTCAGGAAGAGATATTAGAAATAGAATCATGAAAAAAATTGAGTCAGCAGCTTGGTAAAGCAGACATAAAAATGCTGAAGAAAATAAATCTTAAAAAAAAAAGACTAGGCCAAATAGTAAAAGAGATACAAAAAGGCAATGAGGAGAAGAATGCCTTAAAAAGCAGAATTGGCCAAATGGAAAAAGAGGGACAAAAATTCACTGAAGAAAAGAACTCCTTTAAAAAGTAGAATTGGCCAAATGGAAAAGGAAGTATGAAAACTCAGTGAAGAAAATAATTTCTTAAAAAACAGAATTGAGCAAATGGAAGATAATGCATTTATGAGAAATCAAGAAGCAATAAAACAACCAAAAGAATGAAAAAAATAGAAGACAATGTGAAACATCTCATCAGAAAATCAATTGACATGGAAAATAGATCAAAGAGAGATAATTTTAAAATTATCAGATTACTGGAAAGCCGTGATCAGAAAAAGAGCCTAGACATCATCTTGCAAGAAATTATCAAGAAAAACTACCCTGATATTCCCAAAGGATAAATAGAAATTGAAAGACTTCACTAATCACTTCCTGAAAGAGATTTCAAAACAAAGCCTCTCAGGAATATTATAACTAAATTCCAGAGCTCCTACATCACGGAGAAAATATTGCAGGCAGCCAGAAAGAAAAAATTGAAGTATCATGGAGGCACATTCAGGATAACATGATTTAGTAACTTCTACATTAAAGGATTGGAGGGTTTGGAATATGATAATCCAGAGGGCAAAGGAGCAAGGAATGCAACCAAGAATTACCTTCCAAGAAAAAACTGAGTATATTCCTTTGGGGGGGAAATGGATATTCCATGAAAAAGAGGATTTTCAAGCATTCTTGATGAAAAGACCAGACCTGAATAGAAAATCTGACTTTCAAATACAAGACTCAAGAGAAACATATAAAGGGAAACATGAAAGGGAAATTATAAGGGACTAAATAAAGTTAAACTGTTTACATTCCTACATAGGAAGATTATATTTGGAATTTATAATAATGTTCTCATTATTAGGGCAATTAGAAGGAATACACATATATATACAGACATATACACATATATGTATGTATACGTATGTATGTAAAGAGAGAGACAGAAAGACAGAAACAGGGCACAGGTGTGAGGTAAATATATCTAAAAAAATAAAATTAAGGGATGAGAAAAGAATGCAATGGGAGAAAGGGAAAGGGAGAGGTAGAATAGGGTAAATTACCTCACATAAAAGAGACAAGAAAGCACTTTTACAATGGAAAGAAAAAGGGGGGGAGGTAAGAGGGAATGAGCAAACCTTAATTTCATCAGAATTGGGGCAAAAAGGGAATAACATTCATACTTGATTGGGTATAGAAATCTATCTTACCCGACAGGACAGTGGAGGGGGAAAGGGAGTGAATATGGAACTCCAAGTATTAAAAATGAATATTAAAAGTGTTTTACATGTAACTGGGAGAAAATAAAATGCTTAATATTTTAAAAGAAGTGATAACCTATCTTAATACATAGCTTAGGACCTGTCACTTTCACTGAATCTTCTTGACCAAATTTAAATGTGACATATAATGAGCAAAAGTCGCCTACTTAAAATACAGTATAATAACAAAGGGTTTAATTATCCATTTTTAAACTTTCCCAAACCTCCAAGAATTAATATCTATTCATTGTTCTTTGAACCCTAAAACAGTAAACCCTCAGGACTTAGAAGGTACTGAGTATACAGGAACAATGAAATGTCAATGCACAGGTGGTTACTAATTTGGGGCACGCAAATGTTAAAATAACTATAATTTAATATTTATAATTAGCACTTGAAGGTTTGCAAGGTATTTTCCATAGGTGTTATGATTGTCCCCATTTAACAGGTGAGGAAACTGAGATATAGGCTAAGTAACTTAATTCAGAACCACACAGCTAGTAAGTGTCTGAGATTAGGTATGAATTCAAATCTCCCTTAGTCCAGAGCTTTTTCCAGGTCAGAGCTAAATCTCTTGTGGTGGGCATGTTGGTAGCAACTGGTTACGTCTATTTCTAAAAGATCCAAGTCCAGCAGCAAGACAGAAGACAGGATGACTGACAACATCCCAGAATGCAGTAGATGACCTTGGCTGTCCTCCATGTCCGACCAAAGTCTAAGCACTCCACAAGACCTATTTCAGCCACTTCATTGCCATTGGAACAAATTGTTCTCATTCTTTCATTCCACCAGGTGAAATATGTACATGGATGGGGTAGATAGCCCTCTTACTCAGCTACAGGTTTGAGGCTTGTCAGTTACTCTCAATTTGGTCTGAAGTGTGTTATACTCACATTATACTCAGATTTGAGTATAATACTGAAGAGTATTGCCAAAGAAGACCACGCCATCAGAGAAATGATGACATGACTTGCACTTGACTTTGTTTTGAGTGAGGGAGGGCTGTGCAGGTCACCAGCCTCACTTCTCCTCCAGAGTCATCTGAATCCAGTGACCAGATATTCATCAGGATGATTGGAGATGATCCAAGATGAGGCAATTGGGGTTAAGTGACTTACCCAAGGTCACACAGCTAGTGAGTGTCAAGTGCCTGAGGTGAGATTTGAACTCAGGTCCTACTGACTCCTGCACTGGTGCTCTATCTATTGCACCACCTAGCTGCCCTTAATTTGGTTTAGCTCATCTGCAGAGATGGTGTTATGAAGGTATAGCTGCTGCACATACTACAGCTTCTTGGAGTCACAAGCAAGAATGAGAAATGGACACCAAAATTAGATGAGTAGCCCTGAAAAGGGCTCAGTAAATCCCCAGTCAGAGGTACTCGTCCTCCATGAACACCCCATATAGCCCACTACATAAATGCTAACTCAACCTCTACACAGTAACAATATACATAATGTCCAGCAATATCTTTGCAAACCTAGGGGATAGAAACATGAAAATCTTGTTAAATCTAGATAAGTAATATGAAATCGCAAGCTCAGTAAAACGGCCAACTTTGGTAATGATTACAGCATAGATATTTGGACTAATTTTATGGATTTGGATTTACCATAAAGCAAAATCATATTCCCCAAAGCATAAACAAACTATAATTCATCATTTCTTAAAATAAAAAAGAGCTTTTTAAAAGCATACAATTTAATATACTGTATTAATGTGTTAGTTTCAACAAAATTTCTAGTCTATTGGTGCCATGTTTATGATGGCAGAACTATTAAAACAGATTTCTAATCAGTGCTACTGGTCTTTTAGATGGGTGAACACTGACCTTTACATCTGGATAGTTTGATATTTATTTTGATAATGGCATGTTTATTTTGAGAAATAAGTCAAAACTTTCTTTATATCCTACATGTGGGTTTTGCCATGACTAAAATTGTACCCATCTACTCACTGCCCACAGAGTCATCCCCAATGATTTTCCCCAGTCCATCCTTATCTAGGTTAAGGATGAATATTTTGAAAAATCTCAAAATAACTATGACATTTTTTCCCATTACTGAGTCATTTCCTGATCATAAATTAACTTATACAACATAAATATGATTCAGTAGAACACAATTCTAACATATTTTTTCTTTTTTTTCCCATAGGTCCCCGATTTCTAGTGAACTCTAAGTGAATTACTTAGATAATATAATAGATAAAATCATCGCCTTGAAATGAGGATGATCCAGCAAAGTTTGGGTTCTGCTTCAGTCAGTTACTAGATGGGTGACCCTGAATATATATCACAACTTCTATCTCAGTTTCTTAATATGTAAAATGGACAACAGTAGCATCTAATTTATAAGGTTGCTGTGAGAATTAAATAAGATAACCCTTGTAAAGTAAAATGCTTTATAAATGCTATATATTTATTTATATAGTATTTGAAATACTATGCAAATGGTACTATTAACATTGCCCTTATTATTACTTATGAAGAGTTATACTTCCTTTGCATTTTATATTCCTGGAGTTTATTTATTTATTTACTGAGTGAATAAATGATTTGTGCAGAGTCAAATAGCCAGAATCCATCAGAGACAAGACCAAACTCACATCTTCCTGACTCAAAGACCAAAGTTCTATCTTCTGTGAATCTTAATCAATATGAAACTTTAAAAACAGATGTTATTTACCAGATATAGGTCAAATAGAAAACTGATTTCCTCAACCCCTGGCCCCAAAAATCTTAACTCCCAGGTCTTATACACTTACATTCAAAGGACTGTGGAGATACTGATAAGTAACTGTAAAAAGACATGAATATGATACTGCTTATAATGGATAAAATAAAACAAAATATGTATCTCATTTAAATTGTGTATATCTTGTATGTACATAGTTTGTATGTTGTCTCCCATTCTGGATTTCTTGGGCACAAGAAATGTGTCTACCTTTCTTTGTATTCCCAGCACGAAATACATAGGCTGGCATATTACTGTTGTTGAGTCATTCAGCCATGTCCTACTCTTTACTACCCCATGGGCCAACTGTTCATGGCATTTTCTTGGCAAAAACAGTGGTTTGCCATTTCCTTCTCCAGTTTTACGCAGGCAGCAGTTAAATGACTTGCCCAGGTTTAGTGACACAGATACTGTGTGAGGTCAAATTTGAACTCTGGTCTTTCTAATTCCAGGCTGGGCACTCTATCCACTGAGCTAACTACCCCAAGGCTGGCATATAGTAGATGTTTAATAAATTCTTGTTTTTATTGATGATGATGATGATGATGATGATGAGTATCCTTTCTTGATGTACTTCTTCTGTTATCTGTGAATTTGAATTGGTCCTCTGCAGCGAGACATGGTCAATATTAACCACTATTTGGTTTTTATTTATGCTGCTTCTATTATGGGTTTTGTCTATTACTAGGGATAGACTGAACCTGTAATTTCATGCTTATGAGGAACTTCTAGGTGAAGGAACTCTCTACCAATTCAAGTTAACATTTTTTTCTGAAATTCAGTGTTATAGAATTACCTAGGGAAATGAAAGGTCGACTAATGGGTACTTTCCTATTTTGTATACACTAAAAGAAATCTTCAGCTATGCTAATAGTAGAAGTCTACTATATAATTAAAACATTGTTTTTAGGTTTCATTCTTCTAATTTTTCCCTGAAGGCTCAAATTTTTCTTGTCCTAAAAAGATTTTCTTTAATTCTTTAAATAACTCACATTTATATAGAACTTTCCTCTCAAAAATAAAACAAAACAAAATAGACGTAGGATAGAAATTGTGACATTACCCTTTTTTGTACATGAGCAAACAGAGACTTCAAGAAGAATGGCTTGTCCATTATCTCTCAGTAAAGATGTGTCTGGGTACCCTATCCACTAATAACACCTCCTTTTGTGACTCTATAACTTACTCAAGCTTTCATCCTTTATCTCTCCTTTCCTTTACTTCTACATATCTAGAAAACCCTGACTTTGCTCTCTGTATCCTTCATCATTCATTCAGTCCTCAGCCCCCTGAAATCTGTTTTCCATTACCCATCACTCTTCTAAAATCACTTTCATCAGGGTCATTAATAACCTTTTAACTGTCAATGGTGTTTTTTAGTATTCACCTTCCCTGACCTTTCTCTTGCATTTAACCACCATCTCCTTTGTGGTACTCTGCCTTTCCTTCAGTTGCATGGCATTGTTTTCTCTGAGCTCTTTGACTACTAAACTACCCCTCAGTTGTTTTTATTGGCATGTCTTTTTCCTTATGTCCTTAAAGTGTGGGTATCAACTAAGTTGTTCAGTCATTTAAGTCGTTTTTAGCTCTTCATGATCCCATTTGAAATTATCTTGGCAAAGATGCTGGAGTGGTTTATCACTTTCTTCTACACCACATTTTCAAATGAGGAAACTGATGCAAACAGGATAAAGTGACTTGCCCAGAGTTACACAGATAATGTCTTAGGCTGAATTTAAACTCAGGCTTTCTTGACTCTGGGCCCAGCATTCTAACCCTTGTGTCACTTAGCTGTCCCATGTCGACTAAGACTATGTCCTTAAATTCTCTTTTCTCTTTATACTTCTACACTAGTGATGTAATACCATCCCTTTCCATGATTTAGCTATCAGTTCTATGCAGATGAATTTCAAGTTTATGTATCCAGTGCCATGAATGCCATTTATAAGTGTCTAATTGTCTCGTGTGCATCTCCTGAATATCCTGATGGTACCTCAAGCTCCACAAATTCAGAACCGAAGTATTCATCTCTAACCCTCTCTCACCTAGCAAAACTGTAAGTCCTCTCAAGCTTAACTCCCTAGAAGAGATATGATAACTCTGAGTGCCCTCACACCTATCAAATTGACTAATATGACAGAAAAGGAAAAAAGATATTTGTTGGAAGGGATTGAGAATACTGGGATATTAAGGCACTGTTGGTGGAGTTGTAAACTGATTCAACCATTCTGGAGAGCCATTAGGAACTATGCCCAAAGGACCATAAAATCGTGCCTACCCTTTGATCCAGGAATATATCCCTACTAGGTCTATATTCCAAAGACATAAAAAAGGGGGTGGGGGGAACTACTTGTACAAACATATTTGTAGCAGTTCTTTTTGTGGGCACTAGGAATTAGAAATTGAAGAGACATCCATTAATTGGGGAATGGATAAGTTAGCCGCAGTATATAATTATAATGGAATACTATTGTATTATAAGAAATGACAAGTAGGATGATTTCAGAAAAAACCTGACAAGAAGTACATGAACTGATACTAGGAGAATGTTATACACAGTAACAGCAATATTGTTCAATGAAGAATTATAAATGACTTAGGTATTCTCAGCAGTGCAATGACCCAAGAAAATCCCAAAGACTAATGATGGAGTATACTCGCTGCCTTCTACCAACCAAGTTCAGGACTCTGAAATGCACTAATTTTATTATTAATAATAATATAATAGTAATATTAATGTAATATAATATTACATGTAGTATTATTATATTAATGTAATAGCTTTTTAACTGGGCTCCATGCCTCAGTTGTACCCTCTTCAAACACCTTTCATTCGACTGCTAAATTAATCTTCCTAATGTACAAGTCTGACCATGTTATTGCTTTGCCCAAAAACATTCCCTCATTCCCCTTTGCTAAAACATATATTACAAATTCTTCTGTTTGGCATTTAAGTGCCTCCTATGATCTTACTCAACTCTAACTTTCCACACATTTTATTTTCCTCATTTTCTTACACTATATATTTTGGGCAAACTGACTTATTAGCAATTCTTTAATCTTATTGATTTCCCATCTTGGAGAAATTGTGTCCTAGTTCTTCAAATGATTCTTTTATGATGTGGGTTCCACTCCTGCACCATACTGTTCTCTCTCTTCTGGGCCTACTCCAGTTTATACCTATCCCTCTTAAAACATGGCATCCTGAAATCAACTTATGTACCCTAAGGCAGATCACCTATCAGGATATCCACTTTTGCCAGAATGTATTCTTACCACATTTCATACAGGACATTCTTCCCTTCAAACAAGTTTAATCTCCTGCATAAAGCCTTACCAGATACCCCAAGCTGAAAATGATTTCTCCATCTTCAGCTTTGTTAAAGGCAGAATCTGACGGCTCGAGGCCACATGTGGCCCTCTAGGTCCTCAAGTGTCACCCTTTGACAATCCAAACTTTGCAGGTTCCCCACCCCAGTTTCGACACCTTCCTTTGTTGTTCCCAAATGTATTATATTATGTTTATCTACCTGTGTGCCATCCTCTTGTCATATCTATTAGATCGTAAAATCCTTGAAGTCAGGGACTGTGTTGTTTTACATCTTCAAATTTCTAGCATCTAGGATAATACCTTGACTCTAGTAAGAATAAGGGTAGGGATGGGATCTACACCTGTGATTT
This sequence comes from Potorous gilbertii, assembly GCA_028658325.1. NCBI lineage: Eukaryota > Metazoa > Chordata > Mammalia > Diprotodontia > Potoroidae > Potorous > Potorous gilbertii. The sequence continues at coordinate 212,247,351 of CM053770.1, forward strand.
CATTGGTAAAGATAATTTCTGGATGAAAAAAGCCCTTCTATAAATGGAGATGAGTACTTTCTCTGAAACTTAAAATGAAAGAATTACCTAGAACAGTGATAAGAAAGTAGGTATGCAGAATCAAAGACAGCTTGTGTCAGAGGCTAACTCCAAGGTCATTTTCTACCTTTCATGCCACAAAGCATAGAGTAGATGTTTAATAAATATTTTTCTCACTAATTTGTTACTGAACAAGAGATCAGTTTATCTTAATTAATTATCTTTACCAAAGCTAATTTTCACTTAGATTGAATTAAAAACAGTTTGTTTTGTAAAAGGTTATTTTTAAGTCAGTTCTTTGGAAAACATAACACATTCTCCCCTTGATGAGAATGTTAAAAATGGTGGTGACATTTCAAGGCCAGTCTACAAAGTTCTGTTTAAACACTAAAATACCTGACTATAGTATTAATATGATGACACTAGTATTTACAGTAGTTCAGCTCAGATCTTAGACTCAGAGCCAGAAGAGATCTTGGAGGCCATTAATGAGTCAGTCAGTCAATAAGCAAATTTTTGTGTGTTAAATAGTCCACTGAGAATAAAAATAAAGGGAAAACCACTATGTGCTTATCACATTCTAATGGGGAAGACAACATACAGTTTGTGTGTATATGTGTATGTACACATACACATATACATACATACATATCTACATAGATAGAGATATAGGATATTCACTATAAATGAAAGTAATCTCAGAAGGCAGTCATTAGCAATCAGAGGGACCAAGAACGGCCTCTTGCAGAAAGTGGGATTTGCTCACTTTCCTAACCTATTTCTTAACTTTGATCATCAATTGAAAGGTGAACTCTGCTCACCTCGGGGAGGGGAGGCCCTGACCCAGTCTTCAAGCTTTTCCTTGCTACTGTGTTCTGAGCTGGTTCTGGGGTCTGCAAGTTTTTAGGACTTCCAAGGTGTTAGGGAAGTATGATCACTGGCTCTGCTGGTCTGTGTTCCAGTCTATACCCAGGAAGCCTCCAATGCCCTGGTAGCCATGAGCAGTAGCTCTCCTCTTGGTCCCAAAACTGTGATCAGGTCCCTGCTCCCTTGTGACCCAAAGTTTGGCACTTTTCTCTGCCATGGAATTGTGACCCAGAGCTGCAGAAGCTCCATAGAGTAGCCTGTAAGTGACAGGTATAGCCAAGGCCAGCAAAGGGTCCCCTGGAATTTCTTTCTGACCACTTGTCCAATCCCCTTCCTGTCTCTGGTCTGAGAAGTCCAGAAGCTGTTACTGCTGCTGCCAGGACCCCATATGAATGTGCTCCTAACAAGCCCCCACCCCAGACTCACAGACTTCTCCTGACCTCTTTTTTTTTGGTTGGAAAAATGTCTGATCCTGACCTTTTATTGATTCTGCTACTCCAAAATTTGATTCGAGGCATTATCTTTAAGCTCTTGGGAGAGGAATGTTGAAAGGGTTCATCTGTGTTGCCTCTACTCTTCTGCCTTAGCTCCCCCAACTAATAAGCTTTTGAGGCAAATTTTGAACCCAATCTTTCCTGACTACAAGTCTAGTTTGGTATCTACTGTTACCAGATGTCAAATTCAAACAGAAAAAGTGTATCCAAGTATCTCTGAAGCAAAGTGAAAACCACTTATTAATATTATCTATGTTTTATTGTATTTTTACTTTTGTAAAGTACATTTTAATCTGATTTTGGCAGTGGAGTGTTATAGGATGCTTGCCGCCTGCTGGCCTTGGGGTTCAGATGCTGAACTAAAAGAGGTTTCCCTTCCACTATCCCTCACCACCATTTGTAATTGTCTCTATGGAAAATTCCATTAAGCATCTACTTTGTGAAAGGCATTAGGGATACTAAGACAAAAACTAAACAATCGAAGTCCTCGGGGAACTTAGATCTTACTGAGGAGATATGGCATGCACACAAAGAAGCAAATATGAAATAATCCTAGGAAGAAAACACTTAAAACTGGAGGAATAGGAAGGGGATCAGAGGAAGCTCCTTGTGAGAGATAACACTTAAGATCAGCCTTGAAGGAAATTGGGCAACTAAGGTAGAGCTGAGGAAGGAGAGGACTTCTCAGAAATAGAAGGATTATGTGAAAGATTGCATGTCCTTCATAACCCATAAGTCTCTTCTCTAAACTAATCATCACTAGTTTCCTCAGATATTTCTTCTATGACATGGTCATTAATCCTCTCACAATTCTCTTTATCTCTTTTCTGGACCTTCTCCAATTTATCAATATTCCTCCTAAAATGTATTCAGAACTGAACTCAGTGTTCTAGATCTGGTTTGACCAGGGCAGAGTACCCAAGGACTATTGCCTCCCCATTCTGGACATTACACTTCTCTTAATGCAGCATGTTCAGTCAACATTTCAGTTGTGTTCAACTCTTCATGACCCCATTTGAGATTTTCTTGGCAAAGATACTGGCATAGTTTGTCATTTCCTTCTCCAGTTTATTTTATAGATGAAGAAATTGAGGCAAACAGGGTTAAGTGACTTATCCAGGGTCACACAGTTATTGTGTCTGAGGCCAGATTTTAACTCAGGAATGTGAATCTTCCTGATGACAAGCCATGTACTCTATCCACCACATCAGATAGAGTCAATTTTCTGCCATTAAGTCCCTGTTGTCACATCACATTTACAGTCTCCTAAAGCCTTTAGGTCATTTTTCAACCAAATTCAAAGCATTCTGTCAAGCTACTGTGAAGTCCAAGCAGAATACCCTGAGGTCTTTGGTGATTTCATACCACAGCCTCAAAAAAAATGTTGCTAACCAGTGATAATATTTAATATACATTTTAGACTTTAATAAGGGCCAAAGTTTGAATTAAGAGGAGCCTGGACCTAATAGTCCCCTTTGTTTACCTTAGAGGACACCTTTTGGTGCCAGGCAAACAAATGGGACCTCCTTACCAGACCCTTCTTTCTTCTGGCATCTTAGTGATAAGGAAAAACACAGATACCTTGCATTGTAACTTCAGCTTTGTCAACTCTGTTAAGATACGACAACTTCAAAGGCCTGTTTAGGACAGGATACATGTCATCTGGGTGATGGGACTTTTTCCTTATCTTAAATCACAGAGACATGCTACGGAAAGAAGATGCCCATAGCTTGAGATCATAAAACCCAACTGACACTACTTTGTTTACAATGTGTTTATCTAAGAGAACTCCTTTCTCATGGCAAAATGTACTTAAGGCAGTCAATTTCTGTACTGAGTCAGCCAGTTCTGATCCTGGCTCCATAGCACTATGTAACCCTTATCTTTATAGGGAATTATTTAATTAATTAAATCATAAATGTATGCATTTAGCCTGTTGCCTTTTCTCTAACCAAGTTTTCAGGTCAACACCAGATAACATTTTCTTGGACCACTCCACTCCCACAGAATATTAGGCCAGCACCAAGGAACCTGTCTACTCAGAAAAGACAATATTTTATTGGGGGGAAGGTTGGGGATGAGAAGGAGCAGTTTAAATATATTTAAGCAAATGCCTCAATTAAATTAACTATTTAGAGAATTTTAAGCAACAGGTTCCAGCAACCATCATAAATATTACTTAGTTTTTATCCTTGTTTTTTAAGAAATAACATCTTTTTGAATTATTATAAGTTGTTGTATACTTTTGCAAACAGAATAAAACCCAAATGGAACGTGTTTTGCCTCTCACTGAATATTTTGGAGAATATTCTCCACCCAGGTAAAGGAATTACATATATTATTCTAAAAGTCAAAGAGTGTCCTAAGACCTTGTTCTAATGCCAGAGACATTTCATTTCCTTCTCAAAGGGTCACATTTTAGAGATTTTTTAGAATCAATTTGGGTACTTCCTCTTTTTTTCCATTGGAGATGAGACAAAACAATTCAGGATAAAGTATGCAGGGTGGGTGGGACTGATGAAAAACAAGAACAAACCATACATCCATTTCAAATACATAACAAGAAATGAAGTATTGGCAGGGGTGGGGAACCTGGGGTCTCAAGGTCATATGTGGCCCTATAGGTCCTCAAGTGCAGCCCTTTGACGAAACCCAAACTTCACAGAACAAATCCCCTTGATAAAAGTATTTGTTCTGTAAAACTTAGACCCAGTCAAAAGGCATCACTCAAGGACCTAGAAGGCTACAGACTCCCCACTCCTGATAGAGAAATGATTTTCTATTCCTTCAAATCCCAGTTATTCAGAAACTAGTCATTTATTCTCTGAATTATTTGAATGACCCTTCCTTGTTTCTTATTCATTCAGTTCTCCATAAGAGATAAAAATAAGTTGGAATATATCTGAAAAAAAAAAGATCATCCTACAAGGAATCATTGAAATAACTGGAGAAGGAGATGTCCTTAACCTAGAGAATGGAAGATGTTAAAAGAGGTTTGATTGTGGTCTTCAAATATTTTAATTTATAGCAAATGAAAGAAAGATTAGACATTGTTACTGGACTAAGAGGAAAGGACTAGAACCATGTGAGGAGACTATGGAGAAACAGGTTCTCACTCGTAAAAAAGAACATTCCTAACAATTAAAGCTATCTAAAAGTATAATGAGGGCAGCTAAGTAATGCAAGGGATAGTGTGCCTATCCTGGAGTTAAGAAGACATCTCCTGAGTTCAAATTTGACCTCTGACACTTACTAGTTGTGTGACCCTGGGCAAGTCACTTAATTCTGTTTGCCTCAGTTTCCTCATCTGTAAAATGAGCTAGAGAAGGAAATGGGAAACCACTCCAATAACTTTGCCAAGATACCACGTAGGGTCACAAATTTCAGAAATGACTGAAAATGACTGAACCAACAACAAAACGTCTAATGAGATGCCTGAGTAGTAATGAGTTTTCCATTCTTAAAAATCAGCAAAAAGAGACTATTGGAGGACATTATAAAGAGAATTTGTCCTTCAAATAAGGGTTGGAGTCCTTTGCTTCTCTGATTCTATTATTCCATGGATGACCGTAAGATTCTTTCAAATTTAGGATTTTAAGATTCTGTGTAAATTAGGCAGAAGATGGAGAAAGTCAAGGAAACTTGGACCATAGGTGTGGAGTCAGGTATGTGCTGTCAGACATGGTCAATGTCAGTTTCCTTTACTTGACTATGCCTATTCATTTCTAGGAAGAGTTCTATTGAGTGGGAGGGAAACGGGGAAATGAAAACAATGTGGGGGGGGGGGAAGGCATCAATAAAGCATTGCCTAAAAGAAAGAAACTAACAGAGGATGAAATGAAAATAAATCCAATTTGGTAAAAATCTTTTAGAAAATGATTTTGTAACCAGCGGTTAGTGTTTAATTTTTTTTTTTGAGATTACACAAAGATTTCATTTATTCTTATTTAGCAGTGATATTTGAGATCCGTCTGTATAGTATTCAAAATGTTTTCACAAATGATATATAGGTTGGAAGAGAAGTGAAAAGTGGGATAGTGAGTCATGAGTAATACTGCCTCCTCTTTAAACACACATACACACACACACACACACACACACACACACACACACACACACTTATACATCCAAGGAGTTGCATACCTCACTCACTCCTGCACTCAATGTGAGAAATAAAACCTGATAAATACCATCTGTGCATTTCTGTAGTGTAGGTTTCCATAGTATCAGAGCACTTGTAGGTCTCCTGATGTAATGTGTGTGGAATTGGAATATTAACCTAAAGAACTCTACACCATTTTTCTCTGATGAAAAGAAACCTGCCAGGAAATATATTATAGTGGGGGGTAGGGGAGAGGTTAGTTTACAAAGAAAGTCTTTAAAATATATTCCATGAATATGGTGATTGACACAAAGCCTGAGATCAGAGCCAGTAGAGCAACGGATCCTAGAGCACTTATTTAGTTGAAGAAAATCTAAAGCTGTCAAGACAGCAAATTGGGTACATAATCCATGTCTCCCTTAGAATCCCCCACTTCCCCAGCAAGGATATTTTGCAAGTTCTTCCTTGTTCTGCAAACCATTCCACTCTGATGATTAATTACCTGTTGCTGAGTAAGTCCTTTGCATTTTCCTCAAGGATATTCTCACAAAACCTAACCAAGATACATAAAACAGATTATCATCTCTTTCATATTTCTTCCTGAAACTGTAGCTCATAGTTTCAATTCCATTACCTTCCCCACCCACCCAAAGAAAATTGGTTTTCTTCGGAAACAATTTCCCTAAATCCAAGAATGACTAGTAGTGCATTTCTCAGATTCAATGGGCCTTTAAAGAACATAAAAAGACTCAATTCTGCAAAAATAAAAAAAGATAAAGATTCTTCTTATGCTTTCAACCAGAACTTTCTGTCTGTTCTCCTGACCATTCTTGATTATCCTCTGAATCATCAGAGAGAAAAAAAAAATCATGCAATTTCAAAGAATAATATTTTAGCTCATTGAAATTAGTCAAACAGAGGGAGGAGCCAAGATGGCAGAGCAGAGAGACACACATTCGCTAGCTCCCAAACCCACAGCCTATAAAATACCTGTAAGGAGGAACTCCCAACAAGTTTTGGAGCGGAGGAAGCCACGGAACAACAGAGTGGAGGAGATTTCTGTTCCAGAGAGACCAGAAAAACCAACACCAAAAGTCCCTAGTGCACCAAACCCAGAGCCGAGCCCAGCCCTGCCCTGGCCACGTGACCCCGGGAGGAGCAGATCCAGGCGGGCTTCTGGATGGAATCTCCAGTGGCCACTCAATTTCCTCTGCCCACGGGCCCAAAGGTCAGTGAGAAGGCCTGTTTGGCTGGCTGAGAGGGGCGTGGGGTATCTCCATAACTTGGGCCCCTTTGGGGGGCAGCACCTAACAGGGGCTCCCAGAGCAGGCAGGACCTCAGATCCATTGTTGAAGGTCTCCATGTAAACCCCCTGAGGGAACTGAGCCCTGTGCTGCAGCCCTGCCCCCACCTGAGCACCTGAGTTTAATCTTAGCAGCCCTCCCTGCTGAAAGCCTTGAGGCTGGGAAGCAGTATTTGAATCTCAGACCTCAAGCACTAGCTAGGTGGATCTGGAGGTGGGGTGGGTGTGGAAAGGAATTTCAGACTTCAACTAACTGGCTGGGAAAATGCCCACAAAAGGGAAAAAAACTAAGACCATAGAAGGTTACTTTCTTGGTGAACAGATATTTCCTCCCTTCCTTTCAGATGAGGAAGAACAATGTTTACCATCAGGGAAAGACATAGAAGTCAAGGCTTCTGTATCCCAAACATCCAAAACAGATATTCAATGGGCTCAGGCCATGGAAGAGCTCAAAAATATTTTGAAAATCAAGTTAGAGAGGTGGAGGAAAAACTGGGAAGAGGAATGAGAGAGATGCAAGAAAAATATGAAAAGCAGGTCAACACCTTGCTAAAGGAGACACAAAAAAATGCTGAAGAAACTAACACCTTGAAAAACAGGCTAACTCAATTGGCAAAAGAGGTTCAAAAAGTCAATGAGGAGAAGAATGCTTTCAAAAGCAGAAATAGCCAAATGGAAAAGGAGGTTCAAAAGCTCACTGAAGAAAATAGTTCTTTCAAAATTATAATGGAACAGATGGAAGCTAATGACTTTCTGAGAAACCAAGAAATCACAAACAAAACCAAAAGAATGACAAAATGGAAGAT
>CM053770.1:212255461-212282547 GCA_028658325.1 Potorous gilbertii
TTCTTGCTACTAGGAAATAAGAAACACAGGTAATGGGGAATAGAAAGTTATCTGGCCCTACAGGACAAAAGAGAAGATGGGGACAAGAGAAGGGAGGGATGATAGAAGAGAGGGCCAATTGGTGATAGGGGAAATTAGAATGCTTGGTGTATTGGGGTGGGGGGAGGAGACAAATAGGGAGAAAATTTAGAACCCAAAATTTTCTGAAAATGAATGTAAAAAGTTAAATAAATAAATTTATTAATTAAAAAAAAAGTTCCAAAGTGGTTTTTATTTTATGTAAGCAACGGTTCTACACACAATTTATTTGGAGTTTTTAAGGATTTTCTGCCAAGACTTAAAAATTCCATAGGCTAGAAATAGGACTTTTTTTCTTGCAAAACACATATCGTTTGTTTGAATCATACTGAAATTCAGATTGTCTGGAGGCCCCGTTATCTTCATTTATTTTTTTGTCCTTTGCTGTAGTTCTGCAAATATGTAGATTCAACAAATATGCCCTGAAGTACTTACAAAAGATTCTTCTTTTATGTAACTGCAGTTAAAAGTGCTCAGCATGCAGTATTCTATTCTAGGGACGTTATTTACATTAAAAAGGTACCTCTTTCTAAGAGGGGTTTTCTGCAAGAATTTGGAAACACAGATTAGACCTTTCCTTCCCTCTTCTCTCCTGCCCTCCCCTCCCCCTCAGTCAGTGTGATATAGTAGAATGAGCTTTGGATTTCAAGTGGGAGACCAGGTTTCAACTCTTAAATTTGCAGTCTCAGCAAGTCACCTCCTCTTATTGGACTTAGCTCTTTCATCTGTAAAATGAGGGGATTGGACTACATAACCTCAAACTCTATGATCCTATCACATAGACTACAACAATATTCATGGTTGAATAACTTTTGCCACATGATTCTTTCATGACTCCCCTTGTGTAATAGTAATCTGGAACATGTATAGAGTACTTTCAAAAAAATAATTTTTTTATTTTTTCACCTAGTTATATGTCCAGAAAATTTTTAGCATTCATTTTTACATGATTTTGAGTTCCAAATTTTTCTCCCTCCCTTCATCCATCTCCTCTCCTCTTCTGAAAACGGTGGGCAGTTTTGATAAAGTTTACATGCAGAACATGCATAAAGTACTTTAGATGTTATCTCCTTCCTCCCCCCAGGAGAATAGGAGTCAACTTTGGGGAAAATTGTAAAAATTATATGTGTGTGTGTTTTACATTACATATATAAATACATACACATATTCATATAATAAATATATATGTACATATACATACACATCTATAATATACACATATATCCATATATACTCATACTAATATGAAAACAATACAATATACATGTGTGCATGTGTATACATGCATAGTATATACATATGCGTGTCTATATGTGCAAATATGCATACATCTGCATATATGCATATACATACACGCATATGGTTGTGTATATGTGTGTCTGTGTGCATGTGTGTATATATCCACATGCATGCATACTGCCTTGGAGAAACTGTGGACTATGTTTAGACATTCTATAACTGGTTCCAATCCACTTACCACAATGATGGCTGGAGCAGCAAGGTGGTCCAAAGAATAGGGTACTCAGCCTGAAGTCTAGAAGACCTGAGTTCAAATTCAGCCTCAGACACCCAGTTATGGGACTCTGCAAGTCATTTAACCTCTGTTTGCCTCAGTTTCCTCAATTATAAAATGAAAGTATTAATAACCCCTACTCCCCAGGACACAGTTCCCTAGAACATAGCATGTCCCTTCTTCTGATGAACTGGAAGCTCTTTGACTTGATTTGGAGGCATTGAAAATGCCTTACTCAGCTTCCAGCAATTCTCTTCACTTCACGCTCTTCATCTATGCTCTTGTGGGAGTTTTGGTGACTCCCTCACTCATACCATCTGGTGAGAAACAATACTTATAAGGGGAGAGACCTTAGGATTTTCTCCTCTCCGAGACCAGGTGACTGTGAAAAAGCCTTGGTCCTTGGTCTTTGCGTAGGTTCTTTTCTAATGTGGAAGAAGGAAATTAATTTGTCAGTAAAGAAAAGGAGCTACAGTACTCCAGGAGTCAGAGTTCAGTCTTAGATAGATGCAGGAGCTAGAGATTAGGGCTCCAAGGACCAAGTGTTGTCTTTAAGGAGGAACTTTCAGACCTTGGATCAGAGACACTGAGACAAGGACAATTTCAACAGTGATGCTACATCTTGATGTAGATTTAATGAAACTTTTACTGCAGAAGAACTACTCAAAGACTGAGCCAACTCTCCAAAGAGACTAAAGGAATGTAGGGAGAGTATCCTCCCCACCCCAGATGATGGGAGAAGGGGAATGTTTGCACAGTTGTTCTTGATATACTTTTGGAATACATTCCATTTATATTGTATCTGAGGCATAGAGAAACCACTAGGCCTGGAGTCAGGAAGACCTGAGTTTAAATATGAGCTTAGCTGCTAGCTATATGACCCTGTACAAGTCACTTAACCTCTGTCAGCCTCAGTTTCCTTAACTGTGAGATGAAAATAATAATAGAACCTACTTTACAGGATCTTTATGAAAAACAAATGAGACATTTGGGAGAAAAAAAATGGTACAGAATCTGGAACATAGTAGATGCGATTTAAATGCTTATTCATTTCCCTCTTTATAAAAGCTAAATGATATTAAGAGATTAAATGAAACTGTACCTTAGTCAGCAGCACCTAACCATGGTCAGGAGCAGAAAAAATGGGGACTTGAACAGATAGTAGCAGAGAAAAAAGCACCCCACAAACCCCTAAGGGTACACTAGAACCCTGAGGGGAAAAGTGCCCTATCAGGCTCTGAGGACACACTACACCTATAAAATAAGACAGCTGGCTTATTTTTAGCCAAACAAAAGAAAACATTGTCTTCACAGTGGTCTATATACAGTAATAATTATAACTGACATTTATATAACACTTTAAATTTTCTAACTCCACACACATTATCTCACTCGACTCTCCACAAAATCTTATGAAGTGGGTAATTTTATTTTTGGCATGAATTTATATTTTTATCAGTGTAGGGAGCAAACAGGTGAGGCAGTTCCTGCTGCCAATGAAAACCAATTTAGAGAGTTACAAGAGCACTGAGAAGTGGAGTGTTGGGTGGGATTTGAACCCAAATCTTCACACTAAAAATCCAGTAAGCTAGCAAAAAACCGTACCATCTCCCCAAAGTTGTATCTAAGTTTTCCTTTCGGATTCCAACATCATTTTTGTGCCTGTTTCTTTTTTTTTTTAATTTTTAGTAAGTAACATTTCTGACATTTAACTGACAAATTCCAGAAACAGAAATCATTTCATTTCTATGACCATGAGTTGCAAATTATTTCCAAATTATAAACATCCATATAAAAGTCAACATTTTTCTGCAGAGAATAAATTTGTTAATGATTTTAATTAACTGATTGTTATGATTTAACTAAAACATTAATGTTGTTTTAATGCTATATATTCTACTCATAAAGACTGGTGCATATTGGATAAAGCCTCTAAGCATCCATTAGTACCATTATTGCATATTTTTTACTTTCTTTTTATATTCTCAAAGGAACATAGAACAGGATTTTTTAAAATAATCATTAAGGGAATAAAATTTTCATTTTAATTTGATCTAAACAATCAAAGCTCTCAATGTACTTTGAGAGCTCTAAAAATATTCTGAGTGGACTGTTTTTATCTCGAGCTCTGCATATTAGGAAAATTCCCAGTGGAGGATATGTGTTTTTGGGTAACGTGTGTGATTGCTAAAATAGATCTAACAGAATAGAGTTAAACAAAACTGAAAGACTCTTGATTCTACCAAAATCTTTGCTTTGGGTTATTATAACTATATATTCCTTCACAATGCATCCTACTTCTGCATCATTTTAAATAAATCACATTACTTCTCTGGACTTCTCCTTTTTTATCTGTAAAATGAGAGAGACGAAGTAGCTGAGCTCTGAGATTTCTTATAGGTTTACTTCTTTTAAGATCCTATGATCATGGGCCTTTTCAACTTACTGTGCAAGATATCAGAACCAAATACCTTACATGCTAGTCAAGTCTTACCAACAAACTACAAAGAAGGACGTACTGATGTAAAGAAGGGCAGTCACACACAGAGAGGACTTTAGAGGAAACATCTTACAGTGAACTGACATAGCTTTATTCTCACACTGGCCAATTTTTACAGGCAAAAGAAGATAAATATTCTTTCTTTCTGATTTTTATTTCTAAATGCCCTCTGTATTTGTCTATCAGAGATGCCCTGTGGAATTAGTCACTACATAGAGAAGCAAGGAAGTTTTTTTCACTAAGCGCATTAGGTTATGAAAATTTAATAATAAATCTAAATTTGAAAACTTGTAAAGTGAACACAACTCATCTCATTCTCTTTACTTTTTTCAAACTTTAGTTGCCATGACAGCAAAGAAACTTGGTAAATCCAATAGCTCATTATTTCAGTCGACTCTTTTGCTAACTCTTATGAAGACAGACAAGGCCAGTGTGTTGGAGTTGAAGGCGGGGAGAGAATGTGTTAATGCTCCTTCAAGAATTTATAATGTGCTGGGTCAAGTCAATTAAAATGAAACTCTCTATTGAAAACAATGCATCTTTTTTAGGAAGAATATCTGCCAGAAATTTCAAAATCCAAGAGCCTTGAAGTTATTTGTGCTTTCTCCTCTTCTCAATCCCCAGACACCATGAATTTCCATATCCTCAAATAAAATCTATGACAACTCCAAAAAAGATCCAGGGGTGAGATGGCAACAATTAGCTCTGAGTTGGCATCTGTTGTGACAATATAAAAGCCCAACCGTAGTTTGGGCTTCATCCAAAAACCCATCTGATAGAGGAGCAACAGTCTTTTCTTAACTATTGGGTATCTACAGTATTGCATTCCATTTTTGGAACCTGAATAATTATTTTTATTAAGAATTTTGGTGCTACAGTTTTAAACATTATTTATCTCTTAAAATGACTACAAGTCCTTCAAGATTATTCAGTCCTTATTCTATGTTCCTGAAGAATGACTTAGAAAAACCTTCTATTTTTATAATAAATTTATTTATATGAGTCCTAGTCAATAAATTTAAGATGGTGGAATTATGAGTATAGTTTACGTGTATTATTTCTTGCTTTCCTCTCTTTTTTCCTCTTTTCCTTCCTTCTTCCCTTCTTTCCTTCCTACTAGTATTTATTAACTACTTGCTGTGTGAAAGATAGTGTGCCGGTACTTGTGCTAAAGCTATTTTTCATTTTGGGGTCTTACAATAATTGCTTAAGCCTTTGCTTAATTTTCATTGAACCAACCAGGCCTTAGTATTACAGAATATCATAAATCTGATGACACCTTTTTACCCAGAGATTTCTTTTCTAGGACTTTAACCCAATAATAACATAAAATGAAAGAAAAATATGTCTATATTATTCATAGCTATTTTATTTGTAAAAAGGAAAGGTCATCTATAATGAAAGCCCCCCAAAAGACTCTAGGCTCAAAAAGCCCTGAGAAAGGTCCTTTAGGCTAACTTTAATGGACCATTTTCTCTCTTTGTTTTATGCCCTTAGTTTTCAAAAATATGTTTATGTGTGGTTCATGTCTACATTCCTCCAAAAATCCATCTTTCCTGCATAAGCTTTCAATGAACAAATGGTTATCAAGTATGCTATAGTCTTTGTTTTACCCTCTACAGAAAAGGTTCATGAGGAAGACTGAACTGAAGTACTTCCCATAGGCACGCATTCTGGTCCATTCTTATGGGACATCTGCTCTGGACTCAGTTTGAAAATGATAGAAATCTTTAGGTTTTCTAGATGTTTCTTTATAAAGTATGGAGTCATATAGTTCTTTTATCTAAAAGGACTTACAAAGTTTTCCATTCAAATTCCAAACTGTCTCCAACAAGGAAATCATCAAAACTTTGCTGAAGCAAGATGAACAGTTTCCTAGAAATATAAAGGCAGTAAAATGCTAGTGTTCCCATTTGTATCTCTAGTCAAAGCCACTTGATGAGAAATACTGGAGATACTTCTGGGAAATGGCTGAGTGAGAGCTTGTATCTAAGGCCAACTCTTTTCTTTTTATAACTCTAAATCAGCTAAAAATGCACCAAATAAACCAGTACAACAATATAAACAACTAAGAGGGAAAAAAAAGAAAGTCACATGAGAAAATCCCTATGGGGAAAGGAGCATGGAAGCATGGAAATAACAGGGAGTACAGACATAAGCAAACAAGGAAGCAAAAAAAAAATCCTCTTAAAATAATGCAGAAATTCCATGGGTTTAAAAAAATACAAGGAGAAAATTTCACAATAAGAAAATAATTTTACAATAATTACAATTAGAGCTGCAGAAAATATAACACAATGGCCACAATAAGTCTATGTAGATAAAAAAAATTAGGAACTGAGCCTGTGCTTGACTATATCTAGACAGTGAATGAAATTTAAGATTTTTAATTAAAGATAAGAAAAGAGACTATATGATAGGAACAACAATGCAAAGGAACCCTGAAAAAAAAAGGAATAGACAAGATGGAAAACACACACCCCAATTTAGCACTACAAAAAATATTAAAGCATAGTCAAAATACAGAAAAAGTGGAATAACACTCATGAGTTAAACAATCAAAAGCAGTTGACTAGTAATATTAGTGGTGGGGCAGATAGATGTAATTCTAATCTGGTACCTTCTCTCTAAAGAGAGAAAAGTGGCCAGCTTCAAAATCTCTCCTAGGGGTCACCTCCATGCAGGAATTAAAACCTCACTTTGGACAGTAACAAGAATACTGAGACATCTATAGAAGTTACCTTGCCTTTATAGAAGCATATAAACTGCATAGGTAACAGACATGTGCACCTGACATTAATTAGTATTTCCTTTAACTAAAAATGTAGACAATGGACATTGTTTTGAAGACTTCAGAGACTTCACTAGACTACCAAACAAAAGAACCATAACATAGAGAAGAGAGGACAAGAAAATAACAGAGAGAGAAGGGGAGGTCTCTGAGTCATAAAGACCAAGAGGGGATGCTACTTGGTCCAACAGAAAGAACGCTGGCCCTGGAGTCAAAGAATGTGCATTCATACCTTAACTTTCTGACGTTTCCTACATATATGATTTTGGACAAATATTTTAACTTCCCCTGTCTTAGGTTCTTCATCTGTAAAAGAAAGGTTTTGGATTAGGCAATCTCTGAGTCCTTTTTGGCTCTTGACCTGTGATAATGTAAACAAGTGAGTTGAAATCTGCATTAGAAGAGAAAATCCATATCTCTGAGATCATAGGTCTATGAAAATATGAAAACAGTAAAATCATGATTTGTGTACTTGAAGGTTAAAATGTCCAGTAAGTCTTAAGGTCTTATATGAACACAAGCTATCATTACAGGGAATTTTAACATAATTAGATGGTTCAATGGCACAATAGATTGAGCACTGAACCTAGAATAAGGAAGATCTGAATTCAAATCCTTCCTTAGGTAGTACTTAGCTGTGTAACTCTGGTCAAATCACAACATCTGTCTGCCTCCGTTTTCCCATCTGCAAAATGGATAGCTCTTGCCTCCCTATGTTGTGAGGATAAAATTATATGATGTTTATAAGATGCTTTGCAAGTCTTGTCAGGGCTATACAATTGCTCTCTATAATTTTACTTTCAATGTCTCTATTATCATCTTCTGCTGTATCAAGAATCCAAAATATCATAAATAGAAGTCCTTAATGCAAAACAATAATATTATTTTAGAATTATTTAGATATTAGCACAATTCTAAGATAATTTGAAAGCTTTCTTTCAGTTTTAATAATGTATCAATGGCTCTCAATTTGACAAACATTTATTAAACATTCGGTCATGTAAGGCATTGTACTAGTGACTGAGCTTTACAGGTTAAGGATACCAAGCCAGTAAAGTAGTACCTGCCTTCAAGGAGTTGCAAATCTATGGGGTAAAGTAGGGGTTAGGGCAGGGGAGAATAGAGCATGAGTTATAATCTACTAATGTAAGGTAATTGGAGCAGAGTGGCAGAGAGTACAAAAATCGCAAGACCTCACAACTGCTTAGTGAAACAAATGCTCTCCTAATATCTCTATGTTTTTCATTTGTTTCAGGGAGAAGGATACCAAAAGACATACATTTCTCCAAGTTGTAAATCCATTTAAGTAGGATTTTGAAGAGACTTCACAGCCCTCTCAGGAAAGTAAAATGCTGTTGAAGGAAACTAAAAACTAAATTGAAGATTGATGAGTGACAAAGAAAAAGCTTATTTATATTTTATGGTTTGGTGTCAATATAGAAGTTGGAAATGTCATTTCTTTTATGTTGACTTTATTGTGAATGAACTTTAAGCACTAAGAATAAAATGGCATGTCCCTTCAGTTATATAAAGCCTTCAGTCCATAAAAAGACACTAATGTGTCCTGATAAATGCATATTATGTGGCTCTCTGAATTGTCTGTTGTCAGTCCACTAAATAAATGCCTGCCTAGCCCTAGGGGGCATGTAAGGGGTGACATAGTTATTTATTACAGGAATTCCCTGCCTCCCAATTCATTCTTTACCTCCTATCCAGAGGATAAATTGTATAACCAGAAAGAGAACAGTAGTAGCTTGAGATAGAAATAAAATGAACATAGCACCCTCCTCAGTAGCTCTTTACTGAATCTATATCCCTTCTCTTAAAACACCTGAGCCTTACAACTTAGCTAAATATCTTGCTGACAAAGATATTGATATAAGCTCCATTCAATTGATCCAAAATAATGAATTAATTAATTGCTACTGAATGTTTTAATCACAGAACTGCAGCATTAGAAGGGATCTCAGAGGTCATCTAGCCCAGCCCATATCTGAAGGAGAACCCCCAGCCCTCAATGATACAATCAATAATTGCTCATGTGCCCTTTCTTTGGGGATTCTCAACCTTTCTCGTGCCTTGAACTTCTCAGGCAATCTGATGAAGCCTCTGTGCCCTTTCTCTGAATGTTTTAAAATCATTAAATAGTTTAAATAGAATTACCAATGAAATGTCATATTGAAATATAGCCATCTAAATGTGTTTTAAATTAATTTCACTTACACCAGATTGGGAATATGTCCTTTACTTGAAGATGTTTGGTATATGGGAATTTGTTTCCCTTTAAAGAAATTTAATCCACATTTGCCTGAATACTCAGAGAATCTATGCTGTTTTCATCATTGAGACATTCTAGTGGGGGAAGTCCCTCCTCCAACCAAAGAGTAATCAGTCTCATGGTCTAATAAATTAATCCTACTAAGTTACATGAAGCCAAAGAAATGGAGACTTGCCGACATTGTCAAAGGTGAGATTTGAACCCAAACCTTTCAGATTCCAAATCCTGTCCTGACCATCCGATGGTACTCTCCATTGACCAGGCTGCCTCATTCCACGTTTGCAAAGTTTTCATTATTAGAAAAATGTTTTCCTTAAATTGAACCCAAATCTGCCTCCTTTCATCTTTTAGCCATTGGTCATAGTCCTTTCCTCTGAAGTTAAACAGAGCAAAGTCTGATCCTTCTTCCACACTAGAGCTATTCAGATATGTTAAGATGGATCTCATGTTTCCCCCTACTTGCTCTTCCTCAAGTTGAAATTCTCATTTCCAATATGATCCTCATGTAGAATTGTTTCCAGTCCCATTCTGATTTAACCTACTCTCCTGCGCATACCATCTGAGTTGTCTATGTGTTCTTTTGAACCCCCATAGACTTAAAAATTAAAATCGTGTACCCCCCCAATTTTTTTTTATTTTTTAAATCACTAAATCTGGGGCCTGATTGGGGCAACATGTAATAGGATTTTCATTCCTTGCACTCTCTATACTACACTCATATTAATATAGCCTGAGATCTCATTAGGTTTTGTGGTTGCAATGCCATAGTCAACTCATGGGGAATTCAAATTCTATTCCATTTCTTTTTTTTTCCTTTTCTTTTTCCCCTCTCTAGTCTCTCTACCTTAGATCTAGGGTAGCAGCCTGGAGTGATTTAAATGACCATTTGTCTCTAGACAGGCTCTGAGAAATGTAAGAGGGTTAAGGAGATATTCAGGCACCCAAACTGGTAAAGAGCACTCCGTTGGATAGGGGACAAACTGAGAAGGAGAAGACAACTAGCTTTAGAGTTATCATGTGGGAATCTCGTGTGGATGACTAAGACCAGCTTGGACATGAGAGCGGTGTTTTGTTCATCACTCCATAGAGTTCTCTGTCATTAGAGGTAGTAGATTTGGAACTGTATTAAACCTCAGAGTTCACCTAATTCAAACCCCTCACTTTACAATCCAAATAATTTTATAATTTGTTCAAGGTAACACATAGATATTAAGTGACAAAGCTGAAGTTCAAGCACAGGTCCATGGCTCCATCCAATACACTTTCCACTACCATAGCATCTTAACCGTTCTTTGTGTCTTGGACTCTTTTGGCAGTCTTGTGAAGTCCATGCACCCTTCCTCAAGATAATGTTTTTAAAATTAATAAAATACCTGAGATTGTGAAAGGAACCAAAGGTTAAAAAAATTTATTTTGTTTCCCTTCTTCATAATGTTTTTAAAAGTAATAAAATATCTGAGATTGTGAAAGAAACCAAAGGTTAAAAAAAATTTATTTTTTTCCCTTCCAAGTTTGCAGACCCCCTGAAATCTACCTATGGATTGTAAACCCCATTCTACTATCTGGGCCCTGTTGTCTGGTATTTGAATTACAGCTGTGACAAATGTGACTCCTCCTAGACAGAGGATCTCTGAAGTATTCCTCTCTATAGAAACAGGAGATATCTCAGTAGGATTTTCTCTGACAAGAAAGCTAGCTAGGCATGATCAAGAAATCCATTGCCCGTAACAGCCAGAGGACTTGCAGTAATGAATGGCACTTCCACCATCTGCTGGAAGCTATGCATTACTACAGAAGCCAGGCTCCCAATAAATGACAAAATCTACCCCTGGGGACCTCGCTTACCCGTGTGACTGAGAATTTATGTCTGGAGATAAGACTGTTCAGGGAAAGGTGTCTTTATCCTCCAGGAGCATTATTGGGAAGTTTTGTTTCTTTTGGGGGTTTTTTTTATATCCACCAAAGTAACTAGTAAAGCCTTCATCCTTTGTGGTCTATGATCCGAGTGCTTGCAAGGGGATTTGGAGACAATAACCTATGTAGAAGCAATGAACTAGAGAAGCACAAATTCTCAAAGATGTACTTCAGGTCAGTGGGATGAAACTCATACAGAAGCATATCCTGGTGGGGCATATATATACTTAGCCACAAATTAATATATCTGTGTTTTATTGTATTTTTATTAGTATTATATGTCAAATATTTCCCAATTACATTTTAATCTGGTTTAGGCTACATTTTGGAAATGCATATAGGTCAAGGGTTTGACAATATGTTCAACGTTTTTCATGTCCTGTGAAATCACCCAATACAAAGGTTACAGATACACACAAATATTTTAGGAATGTTTTTGCTAAAGGAAAAGAAAAAAGTTATGTTATGGCAAGAAATATTTTCCAAGGAAATATTTCTGTTTTATTGTCTTATGGTGATTATAAATCAATTAAGTGAAATATTTTAGCCTCTCCTCTGATTTTTACTCATGACAGATCATTGCTGGTCTCTTGAACCTATACTAGTAGATGGTAAATTATGATAGGTTCTACCAGGCTGGAAATGTTGCCAAAATAGACTTAGGGACACATTATGTGTGCATGCCATCAGAGTATAGCCTTCCTAAATTAAGAAATTCTTAAAACCACTGACATAGGGGTTTCATGACCTATGTTGTTAAAGGAATCACCTACACTGACGAAATCACAAGCTATTTGATATATGGAGGTATCCTGTCTCTTTTAAATATTTTTTCCTAAAAATTTAGTATTTTTCATGTATAACATATTAAAGCACTGACAGCCATTTTTCAGCTAAATGCATGGCTCACGTGTCATCAAATGGCTGTCTCACATGACTGAGGCATCATTGGTATTCCATCTGTAAACTCTACTGAAGACAAATTATTTTTCTATTGCCAAGCTGATGTCAGTGAATATTTGTATCATCTCCCCATTGTCTCTCCTGTCATCACCTCAGTATCCATCTTAATAGGATCTGCAGACTTCACATTAGAAACTAACTCCAAAATTGTTTAGTGAATCCAAACTAATTTTATGTTTTCATGGGCAGTGAAGAAAATACTTTTATGTTGGAGAGCCAAAACATTGTGTCATACTCCCCATTTTTTTCCCTCCCTCTCTTCCTGCCTCTCTTGTTTCCTCTCTCTTCCTACCCCCACCTCTTCCACAACATTTTCTGCTTTTGACATAGTTTAATGAAAATTTTTTGTCAAAGCTAATTGATGTTAAAACAATATATTAAAAAGTGAAATCAGACAACCACTTGCCTGGCATGAAAAATGAAATAATAATTAAACAACCTTTGTTGTTGTTGTTTTTAATTTAACTCAATATTTTCAAACTTGATTCAACCAATATGATTTTTGTAGAGATCATAGAAATAGAATTCCCTGAATGTTTTGGTTGTATGCTTAGAGTTTAAGTTGACTCTCATTGTTGAAAAAGAAGTATACAGTATTTCTATACTTAAAGAAACATGAATCATTGTAAATAAAATATTACTTCAGTATAACAGCCTGCAAACAAAGCTTTAACTAGTTGAAAGTTAATGGGACTTTGTCTCCTGCTAAAGGCATATATAGGTAAGGACATTGCCGTTCCCCAGTGCCTTGTCCTGTGGTCCTCCACTATCCTTCTAACCTCCATGGCAGTAAGGGTTCTACCCTTTTTAGATACTTTATGCCTTTTCTGGAATGTCAACTATACTGTTCTCTATGGTATAGAAGCACAGCTAACTCCAAGTCAAGGGGCCATAATTCCTAGTTAACAGTTCTTCCTGTAGATAAAAGGGATAGGATACTGGTGATCAAAGACATTATTGGAAATATAGTTCAGATGGTTAGTTAGTGATATTGGTCAAAGAGAGAGAGGAGAGAGAGAGAGAGAGAGAGAGAGAGAGAGAGAGAGAGAGAGAGAGAGAGAGATTTCCTCCTCCATGGATGCCATAATTATTTTGGAGTCTTATTATGACTACTGTATATAAGAGATCTGCTCTGAAGGTATAATCTTATCAACATTGCCATAGGTTTGGTCTGTCTGTTTCAGCATCATAGTAACTAGTCTCAATCAGTAAATTTTTGTTGTTGGTACCTATTTTTTTGGAGTCCATTAACGGATATTCTTTTCTTTTTTTTTCACTTTAAGACTTATCTATTTTTAGGATAATTAGTGAAGGCAGTTTCTATCAAGAGACTAATGTTTTATTTTGTTTGTGGTGGGTAGCTTTTAGACCTGTGAGTTATCTGTTTGGGGAATCCCCATTGTGGAAACTCCTTCAACCAGTACAGATGAACTACTTCTCAATATTAAAGAGATATAGGAAGATGTAAGAAGTTAAGCAAATTGGCCATTGCCAACTATATCACGCAATCCATATAAGACATAATTTGAATCCAGGACATCCTGGAAAGCTAATTAATCCAGTGAATAAGTACTGAGCCTGAAGTCTGAAAGACCCAAGTCCAAAGACAGTCTTACTGGCTGTGTAACCTTGGGCAAGTCACTTAACTTCTGTCTGCCTTAGTCCCTTCAACTGCAAAATAGAGACCATGATAACACAACTCCCAGGGTTGCTATGAGGATCAAATGAATTAATATTTGTAAAGCACTGAGTGGGCACATAGTAGGTTCTTAATAAATACTTGTTCCCTCCCTTCTTCCCCAACCATCCTGACTGCAAAGTCAGCCTTCTTAGCCATACTATGAACACTGATTTGAATTTTTAATTCTGTAGTTTTTACATTTACACTGTGGTTTTGAGATATGAAAGTTTCAGAGTATGAAAATTGAAAATAATAGTAAGATCAGAATGCTGTTTCTCTAGCAATTTTACCTAAACATGATAAGTAAGACTTTCCCTCTGGGACAAATACGATTTTCTAGTGAGTTAAAGCATGAACTGAGAGAGATATTTCACACCTTAAAAATAAGCCTCTCTTTAACTAGCTTCTCAAAACTGTAGCTTTTTATTCAGTAAAGTTCCCTAATCCACTATCATCCTTCCATATAGTCTTAAGAAAAGAAAACCTGGGATATTATCTTTTTACATGACTTGGAAATAAATATGTTGTGAGCACAGAGAATCAAACTTGCATAAGCTTTAAAACTTATAGACCTAAATTTTCCTAGTTCTTCTTACCAGCTATAAAGGTTTTCAAATTAAAATAAATTCACACAAGGTCTTGTCTAGACAAGTCTTTCCAAGCTGTTTCAGATCTACTTATATTGATGCTATTTGTGATTTCAGTTGCAACATTTCTAAAAATACAAAGACTGCCCAAGAATAGCAGTATTAATATCTTGAAATAGCACCTCTGTGTCAAATGCCTCTTCCTTTCTGTAGCTTTTGATCTGGCAAAACTCAGCTCCATGCTTCCACCCAGTGGGGTTTCTTCGGTAAAAAATAAAAAGGCAACCTTGTTACATGGAATGAAGGGTCATAAACCAATGGTTCCCAAATGGTTTTGGTCTTTGGACTCATTTAAAGTCTTAAATTTTGAGGATCTCTTCAAAGGGCATTTATTTATAAGTTATATCTCAATACTATATTAGAAATTAAAACATTTTAGTATTATGATGCAAATATTTTTGATCTTACTCTGAAACGGCCTTGGAATTTTCACAGGTCCCCAGACCACATTTCAAGGACCACTGGCAAAAACCTAATTGCTTTGCTTTCCTCATAAGTCCCTGGATTAACTATGAAATATATGAATTACTAAGACAAATGAAGTAGAAAGTAGGGTTTAGAAGATAATTTATGGAGTTAGAAATTCTTGAGTTCCAATCTTGTTTATGACATATACAAGAGCTCTTTTCTGATTCTCCCAGATGAAACTGTCTATCACCGCAAAACCACTTTTTATCTAGCATACTAGTATGGTTATTCCCCCAGTCTCTAAATGATCTATGCATATGACAAGTCAATTCTAAAAGAAGAACAGTAAGGTATTAACAATCATCTGAAAAAAATGCTCCAAAATTTCAAATAAGAGAAATGCAAATAGAAAGAACTCTGAGGATTTGCCTTATTACCTATCAGATTGGCAATGATGCAAATTAAAATGACAATTGTTGAAGGACTATAGGGGGACAGAACCTGTAATAAACTGTTAGTAGAGCTGTTAAGTGGTCCAACAATTCTGTAAAGTGATTTGAAACATTACTAATATGTGCCATTGACCTACTGATTACACTGATGGGTCTCTATCTTCAAAGAGATTAAAGAATGAGGGATAGGACCGATACGTACTAAAATACTTAGAGCAGCACTTTTTATGTTTTAACAAAGAAGAAATGGAAGCAAAGCAAGTGCCCATGGATGAATGGGTGAATGAAATGGATGAATAATTAACTGAATATGAATGTAATAGAATGCTATTTGACCATAAGAAATCATAAAAGTAATGGATTAAGAAAAACTTGGAAATTTATGTTAACTTATGCAGAGCAAGTGAGCAAATCCGAAGAATAATTTACACAAGGACCACAGCATTGCAGAAAAAAAGCAATTGTGAAAGACTTCAGAACTATGACGAACACAATGACTTACTATAACTCCAGAAGACTGATGATGTATATTATGTTTCACACCTCTTGGAAGAGATAAACTAGGAGTACAGAAGGAGATAAACTTTTCAATCAGTCAACATATATGTGTTCTTTTTCATAATTATACTTATCTGTTGTAAGGGAGAATTTTTCTTTTTGTTGGGGTGGTGTAAATTAGGAGGAAACACTGGAGAGTGCTAATGATACTAAAAAGGAATAAAAGGGTAGCAATTATACTTTAAAAAAACAATAGAGTAAATTTGAGAACGTGCACAGACAAAGCCTGCCAGGTTTAGAATTGCTATGTTAAATTTGAATCACATTAAAAAAAAAAAAACCCCAACAACCGAGAAGTACGTAGTAGAAAAAATATACATAACCAAAGTCCATGTTTCATGTACAATCCTCCTTTATGTCTTCCTTTATAGACTGAAATATTCATGCTTGTTGATGTTCACAAAGTCCACAATGTTGGTTCCCCCAACGAAATGTAAGCTCTTCCAGGGTATGGAATATTTGATTTCTATCTTTATAGCCCTGATGCTTGTAACAATGTCTGGCACATAGCAGGTGCTGACTTGTGACATTATTTTATTGATAACTGTGTGACCATGAACAAGTTAATTAACCTATCAATTTCCTAGAAAAGTCTCTAAATTAGAAACAGATATAAAACTACATTAGTAGTTTGAGTTGCTATATCTGCTATATCCTATGCCAATGAAATTAGATTTCTGGGTCAAAAAAATGGCTGAGCATATTAAACTTCATCCTTTATTTCACAAAATGTGTTGCCACTCTGGTGTGAGGTCCTGGCATACAAATGTGTGATTAACCTCTTCAAAATAAATTGAAACAGTATGGTCTTTGTCAGAGTTCATAATCTTTGCTATTAGAGAAGTTCAAATATTTATAATAAGTACATTTACTGATGCTGTGCTGTCTCCATCTAATAATGTTGAAGTGGGGAGGGGAGCGGAAGGCATCTATTACTCCATATTAGTTCCAAATTGATGCATATGCTACATTCTGAATAATAATTTGTATATTTGAAACTCATCAGGAAAAATAGAGTCAGCAGTTGATCATTTTTTTTCACCTCTATTAAAGTCCCCTCTGATGCTACAAAAGGACACGAAGTTGATCTGGGATTCTCAAAGACTGTGCCAACAGATGCCAAATTTAGATGTGTTTTATCAAGTCATAGAAGATTTGAGGATTGGTTCAGTGGGGAACCAATTATCTGTCATCTGAGGATCAACCTGGCCAAGTTCGGAGGGGCTCATCACTGAACTGGCCACAAGGTCATAAATTTTTCAGCCCTATTAACTCCTGAGATTAGGGAAAGGTCATCAGATCTGGCAATTAAAAAAATCATTAGTAACTTTGAAGAGGGCAACTTCAATTGAATGATGATACAGAAAGTCGGTGACAAGAGGGGAAAGAGAAACAGCAAGTGTAGAAAAGTTTTTTTCAAGGAGCTTGCCTAAGAAACAGAGGAGATAAAGGATGATAGCTTGAGGGGGTCACAGGATCGAATGAAGGTTTTTTTTTTAAAGATAGGAAAGACTTTGTCATGTTTAAAGGCAGTAGGAAAGGAAGCAATTGATAGAGACTGATGAGACAAGAGAGAGGAGACAAAGATGTAAACTACTAGAGAAGAAATGGGGATGGAATCAAACGTTTTATATATATATATATATATATATATATATATATATATATATATATATATATATATATATATATGAAATAGGTTTAGCCTTAGCAATATCTTTGTCAGAAACTGAGGGAAAGGAAAAGAGAGAGGGAGATGCTATCAAGAAGAATATCAGATGATATCCAGAGGAAATGGAGAAAATGGAAAAAGAGCTTCTATCAAATGGCCTCAATTCTTTTTTTCCAGTAAAAAGGCAAGGTCCTCAGCTGATCAGGGCAAAAAATAGGGAGGTGCATGAGAACAGATTGGAGTTAGAGGATGGAAAGAAATATTTGAAATAGCTTTTGTAGGAAATGAGTTTGAGAATTAATTGAGAAAGAATGAAAAGGAGAACCTAGTTCGGATTTGATAGCACACATTTGTAAAGTAACCAGTCAGCATGATTGTGGGACTTCCTCCAGCTTCGTTTCAGAAGCTTATTAGTAGGAATGGAAAAGGCATGTAGTATATAAAATGATATGTAGTTCATTGTGTAACATGAGCCTAAGTAAATCAATACATCCTGGCAGAGTGGATAGAGTTGATCTTGGTCTTAGGAAGAAGTAGGTTGGACAAGCCTCAACTGTTAGTGCTCTGGGCAGTTCTCTAAGACCATTAGCTGCAGAGTTATTGAATTGTTATCTACATTGATGTGGCGTGTTTCCTCACTCAGGAGTTCCCTGTAGCAGTGTGTCATAGATCTTGTAGCTAAAAAGCATAGGTCAAAGGTAGCCTTGAATTTAAAAAGTAAATCACAAATGTATAGTACAAAGACTTGTCTTTTCAGTTTTAACTTGAAGTGAATGATTGAGGATCAAATTATCTGCAAACACAAAAAGAGATAAAGAAATGCACACAATTACGGATAGTGACATAGAAACAGGAGGTGAAAATAGGAGATGGCAGGATCCATACTGTCTCAATCACATCTTAATTTTGTGATTATAGACAAGTCATTTAATTCATCAGGGACTTAATATCTTCACCTGGAAGAATGGGGTGACAGATTTATTCAAACTCATTCCACGTAAAGTGCAAAGATGTCTAATCAAACAATTTCAACCATAGGCCTTACACTAATATTTGAAAATTTCTTTGATTTTTGAATTTTGTTCATAATTCAGCCATGTTCCAGGGACTATTTGTAAAATTATCAAGCAAGTTGACAAGTAATTCGTTCAAGATGTTAGAGTGAGAATGCATTTCCATCACACTTCTATAGAGGAACCACTGGAAATGAGTTTGGAGATGGGGGTAGGGGAGGAGAAGAAGCCTTGATTTTAGCCTTTTCCAGTTCTCTTTCCTTCTGTGTGTGTATTTCATCCTTCATTGCTGAAGAAGACTGTGCTATCAGAGAAATGATGACATGACTTGCACTTGACTTTGTTTTGAGGGAGGGAGGGCTGTGCAGATCACCAGCCTCACTTCTCCTTCAGAGCCATCTGAATCCAGTGACCAGATATTCATCAGGATGAGTGGAAATGACTCAGGGTAAGGCAATTGGGTTTAAGTGACTTGCCCAAGGTCACACAGCTATTGAGTGTCTAGTGCCTGAGGTGAGATTTGAACTCATGCCCTCCTGACTCCTGTACTGGTGCTCTATCCACTGCAACACCTAGCTGCCCTCTTTTCCCTCTACACTACTGATCAGAAGATGACCCTTCAAGGTTCAAGTGATCCAGAGGATGTTGGACTTAACCATCCTCCCATCAGTATCCTATAGTAATTGCCAGATCACTTGATGGTAGTGTCTGCATTGGGGGTCAAGGACAGATTGACTCAGATTCTCCATGCTTAAAGAGAATGCTCCTTCATGTTCCTTTGAATGACAGACAAGGACTTCCAGCACCCAGGAACTGTGATTATTTCTTTTACCATTTGTACTCTCTAAACTTTAACCCCCTTTCCCCTGCACTCTGCAAATACTTGTGAGAGAATCACAGACTTATGGGACGATTTTTGTAGCAATGTTATTACTATGCTACCTTAGTAAATCTATCACCTTTCTAAAATCTACTTAAGGCTGGATGACTAAATTGACTCTCTACTGATAATCTTGAAGGGAAGCATATCATTAAGAACTCAACTCAATGACTTGGGAGAAAAACTCCCTTAATCCTCGAGGAGTATCTCTAGAACCCTGAGGTAAAGATGTATCTGGCCACTCTCTCTCGAAAAGTGAGGTTAGTCCCAAGTATGGAAAAAGTAATAAATAACTTGCCTAGCACACTGAGTAGTTATGAGAAAAAGTAGTTGCTAGACTTAAAGCACTACCTAAATGTTATTAATACTATTATTGTGTACAGCATATTGACTTATCTACTCTTTCTTTCCCATCAATTCTACAAAAAATTCCATAGGGAAGCCAGAGGGAGAAGGTGGATAACTCCTGTAAAAAAACTGTGTCATTTCTGTCATTCAGTCATTTCAGTTACGTCCAACTCTTTGTGACTCCATTTGGGGTTTTCTTGGCAAAGACACTGGAATGATTTGTCATTTCTTTCTCCATCTTAGGAAACTGAGGTGAACAGGGTTAAATGACTTGCCCAAGGTCACACAGCTAGTAAGTGTTTGAGGTCAGATTGGAACTCAGGAAGATGAGTCTTCCTGATTCCAAGCCTGGTGCTTTCTCTACTGCACCACTTACTCACACTCAATAACTAGAATTTATATTCAAAGAAATGTTGATGGATTGATACAAAACAACTAAAACTAAATGTTGTCACGTTATAAAAAACAAACTTTTCCCCAAAGAAGAAATATGAAGACAAACTTCCTCTCCCAACCCCAATACCTTTACAGAGGTAGAGGATTTACCAGTGTGGGATATTATGTAAAGCAACAGAATATTGTTCAATATGTCAATAAGTATGGTTTAGTTTTTGCTCTTACTCTTTATTTTAAAAAATTGTTATAAGAGGTGACTCTCTGAGACAAAGAAGAATACACAGAAAAAATTAGGTGATGCAATTATAATCAATAAAAATCATTTTAATGTAATTGGTTGAATGTGATGAACTTTAGAATTCTGTTATTTGAAAGATCACCAACACTCCCATACTTTGCTATTTTGAGTCTGGTTACACCAACTCTCCAATACCTTTCATTACATTTGATTAGCTTAGCAAATCTAATGTAATCTCCATGTCTCTAGTAACCATGTCAACCAACTAATCAGAATTTATACTTATTGTATTAAATAAAATTAAGTAACACTGAAGTGGGGGACCAGCTTGTACCATGGAAACTATAGTCAAAGCCAAGGATTTTCATCAACAGAGTTTGAGCTGAAAGCTGTCACTGACTTCCACAACATGACCATCCAATAATGTTTTGAACAAGAAGTAGGAAGCTATCATGTCCTTCTTTTATAGAAGGAAGACTCAGGTTTCAGCGCTGTCTTAAGTCACAGTTTAGAGGAAAGGTGCTCAATGGGACTCTCCCTCTAAGAGAGTACCAATCATTTAACCTTTACTACGTCCTACCTTATATTGTTCATTTGTTTGTTATGTTCCATAATCTTGTCAGATTCTTTGAGAATAAGAATCATCTTTTTTACTTCTTTAAAAACTACCATAGTATATAATATAATAGTACAAAGTATAATAACACTTCCGGACCATCTCCAGATCATGCAGTCTCAGCTCAGGTCATACAGTCCACTAGAACTGTAGACTGTATCTCCTGGTACTACCCAGTTCTGTCCTTGTCTTTCCTGGATCTATGCTTTCACCATGATTCCAAGTGATGTCATATCACCATATATGTATACTTAAAGTCCCTCTTACAGGTCATCTTCCTCCATTTAAAGGTAAGCTCTGTGGGGGCTAAGATTGTCCTGCTTGCTTGTTTTCATATACACAGGATGTTACATAGTATGTAACACATAGTAAACATTTGATAATTGCTTTAAATATCTATCTATCCATCCATCTCTCCATATATATCTAACTACACACATACACACACACACACACACACACACACACACACACACACGCAACGGGCCATTTCATTCCTCTAGAAAAACTGGACTACTTATTCAAAGTTCCTTACCTATTTTACGTATGGGATAATTGAGGCCCAGAGAAGCTAAGTGACTTGTCCAAGGTTACTCAGTTAATAAGTAGCAAAGGAAAATTCGAACTCAAACTCTCTGATTCCAAATTCAGTGTTATTTCCAATGTAATACCCTTCCTCACTTCTTTCTGTTATGATGCCCTGGTTACTAAAACAGTTAATAGGGATAAGGGTCTTTGCTTTAGTACTTAGGAGGGTCCTTGGAGATTACCATGTCGAATCTCTTCATTTTACCACTGAGAAAATGAGACTCAAAGGGGTTGAGTGGGTTGCCGAGAGAGAGAGAGAGAGAGAGAGAGAGAGAGAGAGACTTAATAAGTGCTTGGGTTAGAACCCAGATTTTTGTTCTTCAGGTCAAGCACTCTATCTGCCATAGAATACTTATTCTGTAATTGGTTAACAGTGATATATTTTGATTAATTTGTCCTTGATATGATGGTTTAGGCACAATGCTATTCAAGGTTCAGAAGGAATTTTAGCAATCCAGGTGGTGCCTGGAGTTTAACAAAGATGTAAAACCAGGGCCAAGATTCTCTCTGAAGGTCTTTTAATTATGATTAGTTTATGGACTAGAGAAATATTACAGATTTTGAATAAATTGATTTAACTGACTCAGACCATAGAGAAACTATAGACTTTTTCTATTAGGCTTCTCATTTTTTTTTTATCTATCCCCTTTTAGATCCAGACAAAATTAAAGTGGTAAAGAGGCTTGGAAAAATCTTTTGTTCAATTAATGGCCACACAGTCATCCTAGATTATAAGCCAAGGACAGGATTTATGCGGGATTTGGATATATATTGAGTTTATGGAATTTCACAATTTCTTAGGACATATTATTCTATTAAGGGGCTTGATGCTTGGATTGTATAATACTATTGTGGCCACTTAAGTTCTAGGATTTACTTATGTGTTACCCTTTGGAGCTAATTGGTGTTTATGTTGGATCTGGGTAATGGTATTCTTGGATTCTCTTGCATTTAAGAAAAATGGAACACGAGAAATGGGGATTGGAAGTCCCTCCACAAAACAAAAGCAAACCCATGGCCCTTGGCTCCCATGGTGAAACCATTTGCTACTTCAGCCAGACAAAAACTACTGAATTGTGAGTTCATAATATTGTACCAAACCAACAATTGGATCAAACTATAAAAAGACTTACTACATTTCATAGAGGCTTGGCAAGAAGCAAATGAATGGCTCTGAGAGTGGTTTGAGTTGGCTATATTACCCACAAGTAGCTTAGTGAGTCTCCCAGAGAATATTTCCAGGTGGTCAGAATAAGTAAAGAGGCCCAAGTTGGGAGAAGGTTCTCAACACTGCAACTTTTTGGAGAACAAAATAAGCATATAGTCATTGTACAAAAAACTCTTCATGAGTTGTAGTCACTGCAATATATCATTTGGAGGATCACATTTTGAAAACTGTATCTTGAAGACTTTGAATGACACAGACTGTGTTGCACATTGCTTGGACTGAAATCACTAGACTGAAAAATTTCATTCGAGCAGGCAAAAAAAAAACCACAACTGTGACTGTCATTATTTTTCTTCATCTTCTTGTATTTTAATCATTTTCCAATCATGCCTGACTCTTCTTCAACTCATTTGGTGCTTTATTGGCAAAGATATTAGAATGGTTTACCATTTCCTTCTTCAGCTCATTTTATGGATGAGGAAACAGGCAAATAAATGATTAAGTGACTTGCCCAGGGTCACACAGTTGTCTGAGGCCAGATTTGAATTCAGGAAGTCAGTATTAGTTTCTTTCAAAACCACAGAGAATGGGAGAGATGCAAATTTCCAGAAGAAAAGAGAGTACCAAGTTAAGATATAAACCCAATGAACTTCACTTCAATGTCTAATACAAACCTAAAACAGATTATTAAAGAAATGGTTTGAGAGCTTTTAGAGGAAGCATTGATAAATCAATAATTTGACGAGTACTTACTAAGTGACCACTATGTGTAGACACTCTCTTTGGTTCTGAGGATGCAAAAATGAGATGGTCCTTGCTCTCTTAGATCTTGAGTTCAGAGGCTGAAGCCAGGAGGATACATAAATATATAAGGATAAACAAAATAAATAAGAGGTAAAATGTGGTGAGATGGCCCTAGGTATATCAGGAAAGGATTCACGTAGGAGGTAGTGTTGGAGCTGAGAGGATTCTAAGAGGCAGAAATGAAGAGAGAGGGCATTCTAAGCATGGGAGGATCATATATAAGGGACAGTAAGAAGACCATTTTGGTGACTGTGGGATATGTGAAGGGAACTCATATACAATTGACTATTAGGCATTACAAACTGAATTTTTTGGAGATATCATAAACTTACTAGGTCCAAAGCTCAACTGATTTTCTTCCCCAAACTCTCCATTGTTACAGAATTCATGATTTCTATCAGTCATTACTATCCTTTAGTTTTCCAAGTTGAAAAACTCTGCATTATCTTTGATTTCTCATACTTCCTCACCCCACATATCTAATCAGTTGTCATATGTTACCATTTGTACTTCTATTTCTTACATCTTCTTTCTATTCATGTTGTTACCACCTCTCACAATGCCTCATTTAGTTTATTGCAATAGCCTCCTATTGCAATAATTGGTCTCTCTATCTTCATCTCTCATCCTTCCACACCATACAATGCTGCTAAAGGAATTTTCCTTATATACAAATATGGCTACATCATCCCAACTACTCAATAAATTCCAGTGGCTCCTCTATGACAAAATATGAATTGTTCTGTTTAGTTTTTAAAAACTCTTCCCAAACTAATTTTTCTATCTTCATACATTATCCCCTGCATTTTCTCATGTAGGCTAACTGTCCTCTGTTTTTTGACACTCCTGATACTTCATCTTCCAATTCAGTTTCTTGGAGTCAATATAAATCCAAGATATACCTGAGTTTGTTCTAAACTTCCTTCATGATCCACAAGTTGGCATTCAGATTTTGCTTGAGTGGAACTCACTTGTCACTTCTTAAGGCACTCTAACTTTGTCACAGCTCTTTCCTTATATAAAAGTCAAAGAGACTTCTGTGCAGTTTCCACCCATTGGTCTATAATGCATTATGTAATTGTGCCAAGAATCATATAGCTGGTTGATTTGATTAATCAATCATTTGACATCTTTTTCCATTTCGTTTGAAAATCAGGACAAGATTTGACATTTTCCAGCATTGTTGAACTGCTCCCATTGTCCATAATTTTCCAATGATTAACAACAGTAACTGAGTAACTATAACCATAATTTCTACCAATAGCCTGCCTGGCACGTCATTATTGGAAGTAGGTGACTTGAACTCATCAAGACCATTTTCTTTTGTCATTTCTTCCCTTATTTCGGATTTGAGTTCCCTGTTAATCACTACTAGTGCTCTACGCTTTGTAGATTGAGTCATTCTTTGCAAAGAAAACAGAAGCAAAATAGACCTCACATAGAACTTCTTTGCCTCCATCTTGTATCATCATCAGCATCATTATCATCATCTCACTCACCCTAACCATGGAGGGATATACATGGAATGCTTTCTTTCATCATATACCTCAGCTTGTCCTAAGCCTCAGTTCTCCTGATTTCATTGTTGAGGCTATGTCAGGGTAGCTAGGTGGTGCAGTGGATAGAGCACCAGTGCAGGAGTCAGGAGGACCTGAGTTCAAACCTCACCTCAGACACTTGACACTCATTAGCTGTGTGACCTTGAGCAAGTCACTTAACCCCAATTGCCTCATCCTGGGTCATCTCCAGTCATCCTGATGAATATCTGGTCACTGGATTCAGATGGCTCTGGAGGAGAAGTGAGGCTGGTGACCTGCACAGCCCTCCCTCACTCAAAGCAAAGTCAAGTGCAAGTCATGTCATTATTTCTCTGATGGCATGGTCTTGTTCAGCCATAAAGGATGAACACACGTACCTGCATTTGGTGTTATCTTCTGGGCATATCTTTTTTTTTTAAATCTGAGTTTGATGAATTTCACCTACAGCGACCAGTCTCTTCAGACAATTCTCTTTTATCCTTTCAGAATCATTTGTGTTTCTGTCATCAGTTTTATTTTTGGGGGTATCTCATGTCTCACCAAGTGAAATTTTTGTCCCTAGGATCTCTAAATGCTTAGAAATCTGTGTGTAATGATGTCTCACTTCATCTCATCTACAAAAAATTCTGAAATGAAATTGTTTCCTACCAAAGTCTCCTTTATACTTCTGCATTCAGATTCATATTGGTTAGAATCAGGTACCAAATGGTGACCATTATCACATCTTCTATATTTGGAAGAACAAAATCAAGAATTTTTGCATGATATTCTATTTGAAGAACCAAATTTTCATAGAGTTGACATCTGTCATCAATGTCACAATCATCTCTCTGTCAACTTTCTGACCTCTTCATTCCTTTCTTCCTTCTGATAGGGTCTTATGTAATGTATAAAATGATTATATTTGGGAGGAGCCAAGATGGGGGAGTAGAAAGATTCACATATGCTAGCTCCGAACCCACAGCCCATGGATCTCCTGTAAAAAGAACTCCCAACAGATTCCGGAGAAGTGGAAGTCTTGCAGAAACAGAGTAAAGGAGATTTCCATTCCAGAGAGCCCTGAAAAACCGATCCCAAAGGTCCATCGCACACCTGACGGAAGCGGAGCCCAGCCCTTCCCTGGCCATGCGGCAAAGAGAGGAGCAGATCGGGGCAGGCTTCAGGGACGGAATCTCCAGTGGCCATGAAGGTCCCTCCACCCACAGACACACAGGTCAGTGAGAGAGATGTCTGGGATGGCCGAGAGGGGAGCGGGGTGTCTCCATAACTCAGGCCCCTTCAGGAGGCAGCAGCAGAGGCAGCAGGCAGCCAGAAGCTCCCAGAGCAGGCAGGAGCTCAGGCAGCAGCTCCATTACAGAAGGTCTCTGCGTAAACCCCCTGAGGGAACTGAGTCTGGGAGGTGGCCCTGCCCCCACCTGAGCACCTGATTTAATCTTACCCTGAATAGCCTCTGGTCCCGCTGCTGAAAGCCCTGAGGCTGGGGAGCAGCATTTGAAACTCAGACCCCAAGCACTAGCTGGGAGGATCTAGGCTGGTGTGGAGAGGAATTTCAGAAGTCAAGTAACTAGCTGGGAAAATGCCCAGAAAAGGGAAAAAAACTAAGACCATAGAAGGTTACTTTCTTGGTGAACAGATGATTCTCCCCTTCCTTTCTGATGAAGAACAACAATGATTACCATCAGGGAAAGAAATAGGAGTCAAGGCCTCTGTATCCTAAACATCTGAAATAAACATCCAGTGGGCTCAGGCCATGCTCAAAAAGGATTTTGAAAATCAAGTTAGACAGGTGGAGGAAAAACTGGGAAGAGAAATGAGAGAGATGAAAGAAAAGCATGAAAAACGGGTCAATACCTTGATAAAGGAGACCCAAAAAAATGCTGAAGAAAAATAGGCTAACTCAATTGGCAAAAGAGGTTCAAAAAGCCAATGAGGAGAAGAATGCTTTCAAAAGCAGAATTAGCCAAGTGGAAAAAGAGGTGCAAAAGCTCACTGAAGAAAATAGGTCCCTCAAAATTAGAGTGGAACAGATGGAGGCTAATGAC
>CM053770.1:212283047-212344359 GCA_028658325.1 Potorous gilbertii
AGAAAATTTGGAACCCAAAATTTTGTGAAAATGAATGTAAAAAGTTAAATAAATAAATTTATATTGAAATAAAAAAATTAAATAAAATGATTATATTTATCTCTTCATTGACTCTCATCTAAATTGCCTTTATTATATGTCACTTCTGTCTGGTTTGGAACTAGTTACTGGGATGGAAGGATTACCATGTTTGAATCTGGAAAACTTGGATTTTAGTATGTACTGCTTATGTGAGGTTGGACAAATCATTTGGCCTCTCCAATTTAGTTTTTATTTTCCTCATCTAATAAATGAGAATATTAGATTAGGACACTTCTAATGTCTTCTCTGCTCTAATTCTGTGGTCTACTTCATCTTTCATTTAATCTGTTCCTCTTGAATGTGGTATATTCTTTAATTTCTCTATTTGAGTCAGGAGTCAGTCTACCTTTTGATGGGCAGGTTTTCATCAGATTATTAATGCTCTGTTAAGACTCCCTTCGTTTTTCCTATCCCTTTCCTATAAAAACTCCTAGGAACATTGCAGATTACAAGAACTTCCAAAGAATTGTAAGGGAAATTGCAATTCAATGATCTGGAAGAAGCAATGGGAGTATATGTATATATCATGTGTTATATATGTATATAATGGTTTTCTAATGTGGCCTGAAAAGATGGGGGTAAGGGGAAACAGGAAAGGGAATCACACACACTTGTGTAAAATGAGATATGTGCACAAGCATACATTTCTTAGGGTTCTTGATTTAATATTTTTTTTCTTTTCCTTGGAGAGACCTCTGCCAAGAT
Source organism: Potorous gilbertii (assembly GCA_028658325.1). Taxonomy (NCBI): domain Eukaryota; kingdom Metazoa; phylum Chordata; class Mammalia; order Diprotodontia; family Potoroidae; genus Potorous; species Potorous gilbertii. The sequence continues at coordinate 212,283,834 of CM053770.1, forward strand.
TTTTCTTTTTGAGAAAGAAGGGGGAAGGAAAAGTCACTCTCAGGACTCTGTCCTTTTCTTGCCATGTGGTAGGCAGTGAAGGAGAAGCATGCTGCTCTGGTGGCCATGATCAGGGAAAAGCAAATTAGAAATAGAGAGATCACTGTGTGAAGCTGTTCATGGACTTGGCACAAACTGGATGAATCAAAATGGTAGTAGACAAAGTGATGAAAAGTAACCCGTCAATAGTGACAGGGGCCACAACCCCCAGACCAAAGTAGAAGAAGCTAGGTTAGGAGCTGCCTGTGATACAGCTGATAACATTGTTATCTTGATGAGATCAGGCAGAATTCAAAGCCAATTTCTGTTTTCTCAGAACCTTTGGTTTTTATGTCCAATCAATTTTGACCCTCAACCTAGCTGGGAGTATGTGTATGTTGGGATGGGAGGGGGAGAGTATCCCAAGAAACAATGGCATAGAAGCTTCCTATTGAAAGTTTTGTTTATCGTTTGATTAACTATACCATGCTACCTTACTTGTGTTAATATTTCCTATGAGTTTAGGGGACTGTGATTGTGGAGAAAAAAACAGCTTGGGGAAATATTTTTGGAAATTTGGAGAATACTCTCAATCAGAGGTGAGGAGCCTATGGCCTCAAGGTCACAAGTGGCCTGCTAGGTCCTTGGGTGTAGCCTTTTGACTAAGTCCAAGTTTTATACAACAAATCCTGTGAAGTTTGAATTCAGTCAAATGGGAACACTTTATGGGTTACATGTGACTTCGAAGCCAGAGGTTCCCCACCCTTGCTTTAGATTACACCACTGGACTCTCAATCTTGACAAGCTTAGTTAACCCATTGATGAAGACAGCAAGGACCATGAGAAGTCAGAGACAGGGCTATTCACAGGTACCTGGAGTATCATCTGATGTCCAAACAATATATTCTATCCCCTCACTTAATATTGCTTTGTGTTAGAGTAATAGAATGACTGACTAATGAGGTGTTATCATTGAAGTATTTACAATCGTTAGCTGAGAATCCACATAGAGGTTTTCTGAGCCTCCCTACAAAAATGCAGATGGGAGAGTTTTTCTCTCCATAATTTAGAACATATGCAATTATTCAGAATGTTTTCTGATAGCTTACTTTTAATTGGCTGCTAATATTGATTATGCATACAAGAGTTTGCAACATACAAAGTAGCTTTCATTTCCCTTCCAGTTTCAGAATGAGGAAGAAGAAATGCTGTGAGGGGTGGAGGATGGGCATGTGGCTCCTCTAGTTTATTATCTTTGATATCTATTCTTTCGTGATCTTAGGGGAATGAGTATCAGAAATGGAAGAGATTAAACTAAAACCTTATGAGTTTTGAAAGGAAGGAAAATCACCAGAGTCTATAGCAAAACCTGTTGGTAGCTAGGAGTCAATTCTGAGAAGCAACATGTTTGACCTAACCCCAGCAACCAAGACACCAAGTCCTACAAGCAAGGGAGCAACTCATCCATTGGCTCTTCCAAACCCAGATATGAACTTAGGCAGAGGATGTGGAGGAAGGGAGGGAAAGAATATTTAGTAGTCACAACTTTAAGTTGAGTTCACTCTCCGTAGGTGATACAGGAGAGTTTACATCCAGTCTGAGAGATTTTTATCTTGCTGTTCCTGATATATATTCTCAGTAAATGTTCCTTTGTAAAAGCTCATTTATATTAAATGCAAAATTGATGTTGAGAGAAAACCAACTGGTCAAATAGATATTGAAGAGATATTAATTGAAATTTAGCTGGAGAAGAACAGAATGGATAAGGATTCATGAATGACCACATTACACCATCCCCCCCCCTTTGGCATTACTATTAGGACCCTAAAAAGCAGTAGTTGCCCAATGAATTCAGGGACTCAACCGACTAATAAGAGATGGGAGAGACAGTCCAGAGACTAAGCATTACACAAAGAAGCTCATCCTGTCTGCATTTCTGGAAGCAGGTTTACAAAGCCTCCATTTGGATTGGCAACAGAGCGGAGTGTAAATGTACTAAGGACTGCCTAGGTGCTCACTGACTAATCCTCGCATTGCACTATCAAAGAATGGTCATCAAAGTAGATGCCTATTGATTAGAACATGATGGGGAAAATAGTGGCATATGGATGTGATGTAATTTCTATGCCATAAGAAATGATCACACAAAGAATTTAGAGGAAGATGGGAAGACATGGTTGAATTTAGGCAGATTGAAAAATTTATAACCAGAAAAACCACAAACCAGTGACTACAATAACATTAATGAAAAGGTCATTAAAAGGAAGTCAAACTCAGAACTGAAAATTGCTCACTAACAGTCCTGGAGAACAGTTAATAAAACTTACCTGCACCTGTAAGGAGGGAAGCAAGAGACTAAAAAAATAGTATTACGTACATTGCTATACAATATTGCTGTGTCATTTGTTTTGCATTTACTGTTTTCCTTTGAATGGATGATTTAATGACTGGTTAGTGTATATGGAGATGGATACCTAGAAATGCCAGTGGTGACCTTGAGTGAATTACTTCATCATCCTCTTTCCTTATCCGTAATATGGAGGGACCGGAGTAGAAAGTCTCTAAGATCCCTCCCAGCTATAGGTCTTTGCTCCTATGATCCAGTTGGTCTCTCAAACTGTGATGCTATGATTTTTTTTGTTTCCCACATATCTGCTTTATATTTAAAGGATTAGGCAGTGTGGTATAGTGGATAAAAAACTGGACTTCGAAACCAAGATCTGGAACAAATACCCTCTGAGCAATCCAGGTAATTGCCTAAGTTAAAGAAAAGATCCTAACCGACATTAGTAAAGGGAGTTTCTTCATCCAGGGAGTTGTTTATACAAGTGAAATCATTGGTTAGCCTCTGTCTAATTATCATATTTTCCTTAGTTTAATTTCTATGTCTCCTTTGAGCAACTTGGAACATCTCAGCCCTGCTGCTCCCTTTTCTCTGTTGCAAATCTTCAGCATTCCAACTCTAATTTGTGGTCCTCTGACTCTATCTATAATGCATAAATAAGACAAAAATAGGTGTACATCTATATGTGCATACATATGTGTATGTACATATGTGTGTGCACATGGGAATTTGCTGGGAAAAAGAATGGAGGTTTCAAAGGGCATAGTCACATGAGCTAAAAAAAGAGGTGAACGATGGTAGAAACCACGGGCATGAATAATGTTGGTCTGAATAAGAGGTTAGTAAGGGGAATAGTGTCTGTAGGGAATCAGCAAGTTACAATGCAAACCTGAATGACATGTCAATGCTAAGGGAGAAAGATCATTTGTGAGATAGATAAATAGTGAAGGATATTCAAGAATGAATTGGCTCCAAATCACTAACAATAATAAAATGGATTGCTTGGCACTTAGACATTAGACCTCATGGCAAGACTCTTGAGATTTTTCAGCTCTATCACAGAGGAGTCCTGAAAATTGAAGGGAAAGAGTTTATCACCAGCAGTGAGGTCTGGGAACACAGATAGATCATCAAAACAGTGGCGATATTTGCTGAGCACGACTTCATCCATAGATTGAATGTCTAGAGGATGCTGTTTGGCAAACTCAGTTGGGGAGATGACAAGCAGATTGGACTGAAGTATTTAAATAATACACTGATGAACGGCTTCAGAAAGATAGAGCAAAGTCAGGGACAGCTGGGAAGTGCTGCACCAGACAGATCAATCTGGCGCGTGGTAATTGGGAATGGTAGCTCCTTTTGAACCAGAATATTAGACAGATTGCAACTCTAAAAGGTGGAATTATCAACAGCGGCTGGTTCTCCAATAGCAGATGCAGCCATAAATCAGTGCCCAGCCAGCAACCATAAACAAGGATGGAGCATCACATGGTTGGTTCCAACCCAAGCCTTTCACAAGCTCTCCACATTGGACCTTCCATAGTTGGAGCTTCAATTTCACTCACACAGAAATGAACAGTCATTTCAGAAAATAATAAAAATAATTAATAATAAATCTGGTTCCCAAGAAAATGGAATTTTGATCATCCCTTGTATCCCTTTGTATCTACTTCATCAAAGACCTAAACCTAAATCTGGGGAAAGAAATAACAGCGTTGATGGAGGCAATGTCATCCGAGTACACTGAAAGAAACATCTGGGTTCTAGCATATTTGGCTTAAGTTCAAAATGATTCAACTATTAGAAGAAGAAAAAGGAAAAAGCCTCCAGGCTTTCCAGAGTACATGATTTACCAACTTGGCAAAACAGCCAAATTTAGCTTCCAACAGGTCCATCTTGTAATTACTGAGTAAGGATTTTCAATTTCTTTCCATTCAACTAGGCCAACTATTTCCCAAAATGTAGGAGGAAATTCTTAGCATGTAGATATAAATGTAGATGTCGATATAGACAGCAATTTTGAGGCCAGTGTCAGTATAGTAATGAGGCAGTATTACACAGAAGATACAAAACTGGGTTCAAAGTGAGGAAGACTATGTTCAAGTCTTGGTTTTGACATATACTGACTGTGTGACCTTGGGTGAGTCACTGAACTTCTCATTACTCTAGGCCAGTGGTATCAAACTCAAAATAAACACAGGAGTCACTAACATGTTAAGGACTCCTTCTGGTTGCATGTTATAATAGTAGTTAACATTTATGTAGTGCTATGTGCCAAGGACCATGCTTTATAATTATCTCTTTATCACTTTGTATTATTATATTAATATATTATACATCGCATATTGTCACTTTATAGTTATTATCTTGTTTGATTCTCACAGCAACCCTGGAGTAAGGAGGTGGGGTAGGTGTTCTTATTTCATAGATGAGAAAGCTGAGAAAAACAGAGATTAAGTGATTTGCCCAGGGTCACACAGTGAGTAGGAGGCCAAGACTTGATTTGACTTCCCAACTCCAAGTCCAGCACTCTACCTACTGCACCACTTATCTGTTAGTTTTTAAATGTAGTATTCTCTGTGTTTTATTACATTTTCTTTTTTTTATTCAATATTCCCCAATTACAATTTAGTCTGTTTAGAGGTGTTTGACACCTCTACTTCAGGCAATTCTTTAGGACTTTAAGTTGCAGAGAAGATGCCAAACAACAATGAATGGGGGAGGGACTTGTTTGGGTATCCCAGTGAAACCCTAAATCTGGTCCTTGTCTTTATTCCTCCCTAGATGTGTGTATCCAAGTTGAATTTATGTGCATCAATGCACCCGTGTGTGTGTGTGTGAGTGTGTATGTGTGTGTGTGTGTGTGTGTGTGTGTGTGTGTGTGTAGATAAAGATGGATAAGGTGAGGGGAAAGGAGAAAGGGAGGGAGTGGAAAAAGAGGGAGGAGAGCAAGAAGAGAGAAGCTAGCTCAATGACACTTGAATAACTGTCCCCTAGTGTCCCATAACAAATCAGCTGGCAGTAGCTCACAATTCCAAGGGGTTGCTATGCAACCGAAGTAAGGGAAAGGAGGATTTTCAGTCACCAAATATGCTCACATAAATTCACGAGCTAGAATAAAACTAGTTATATGTTTATGTAGGCACAAACATTATATAAATTATCAGATAGTAATGAACTGAAAGAAGAAAACAGTCTTTCAGCTAGAAGGAAAAGGGAAGGAAAGAAGTTTATTATTTTTTGTTTCCCCTCTCGTATCCTTCACCTCCCTGGTGAAAAGGTGATGGAGCCCTATGGGGTTAATTAGGTTTTCATTTAATTTGATCATTCCCACTACTGTACCAGTTATATAGCAAGAAGAGAAGGACAGTGGGTGAATGGTCAGCAATTAAATTGGAGAACCAATGTATGCCCCTGAAAGACCTTTCTCTCTTGGGCTGTATTTTTTTTTATTTTTTATTTTTTGACATAAGGCTGTGAAACTAGATAATGTCTCCAAAAAAAATTCTAAATCATGGCTGGTGATAATTTTGCCAAAACTCAAGGTATGCTTTGCAGAAATCCAGTCTAGGTGTTGGTATGGCCTGAAGCTCTGGTACAACCACCCTTGAATCCAGCCTGTACATACCCTGAGGTATTTCATAAAGCCAAAATCAACACAGGGAGATCTGAATGGAAAGACTATTTTTTCCAAATCCAAACACATCAAACTTTGGATGACCTTGCTCCTTTAAAAAGGCCTAGAATTCCCTGAGTCTGAAATAAAGATAGATTTCATTTAGGGGATATAGAGGTGAAGGATGAAGACAGTTTCTGAAATATAGTTGTGAAATGGCATGACCTTCATTTGCAATTTTCTTTTAATTGTGAAATTCCAATACTCACACCATGCTGGTAAACTTGGCCACCCTTTCCTGATATACTGAATCCAGTACAGAAGCCTAAAGTGTTAGTACATGTACATTATGGGTGTTCACTCCTCTGTAAAGCTCAGTGTTTTTAGAAATACAACAGAGCATCAGCCTGCCCGCTCCCAAGAGGAGGTGGGGAGGTGTGACACATACTGGTAATTATGGCAGTCACTAGGGCTGAGGCACACTATTCCCCTCAGGACAGAGGGATGGGTTCCAAAGTGAATATAAAGGTCAGGAAATCGAGTTTTCTCAGGAAGCCAGAAACCAAGGGGCTGAGATTAGAAGTGGAATTAGGGCAGATATTTCTAGTCCAGGAAATTTACACTTGAGCAGTAGGCAGAAATGATGGCAAAATATAGTAAAAAGAATACAACATTTAGAAAAGAAACCTTGGTTCTGCTATTTACTAACTACATGGTATGGGATAAGTCCAGTTTCATCATCTATAACATGAATTCAGTCTACATTCATCTTGAAGGAGCCTTCAAGCACCCAAATTCTATTATCCTAAGATCCTATGATTGGTTGTCTGATCTGATCTACCTCCCCAGATCTTTAGTCATTTTGCTCTAAAGTGTCAGTGTATTTAAAAGGTCCGCTATTCTGAGAGCTGTCACTAGGGCATAATTGCCTAAGGGTGTTGAATTATCTGACAGAGGGCTCAACCCAGCATTTACACTCATGCAATATGTAACTGAAGATAGTATCTGTGTGTTCATCCATCCTTGCTGAAGAATACCATGCCATCAGAGAAATAATGACATGACTTAACATTTGACTTTGTTTTGAGTGAAGGAGGGCTATGCAGGTCACCAGCATCACTTCTCCTCCAGAGCCATCTGAATCCAGTGACCAGATATTCATCAGGATGACTGGAGATGACCCAGGATGAGGCGATTGGGGTTAAGTGACTTTCCCAAGGTCACACAGCTAGGGAGTGTCAAGTGTCTGAGGTGAGATTTGAACTCAGGTCCTCCTGACTCCTGCACTGGGGCTCTATCCACTGCACCACCCAGCTGCACCTAGTTAGCAAGGGAAAGGTAAAAAAACAATTATGTATCACCTACTAGATGCTAGGTACTGAACTAAGAAAAGTTTGCAAATATTATCTCATTTATTTTATAATCTCATTAACTCACTACAATCTTGTGAGGTAGGTACTGTTGTTATTTCCATTTTAGCATTGAGGAAACTGAGGCAAAGAGAGGTTGTGAATTGCCCCAAGTTACACAACTAGCGTCTGAGACTGAACTTGAACTCAGGTTTCCCTGACTCCAGTGCCCTCCACCATGCACTTAACAGACTAGATGCCAGGAGAAATTATAATTAAAATTGGAAGCTGCCAAATGGTGTCCTTAATATCCCATCATTGCTAAGCCCCAGGTAAGGTCTTCTGCAACCTGTCCCAACTTAATTCACTTACCGTATTTGGTAGACTCTTGAACAGTAGGCCTCTGTCTCCCTCTACTTCAGGGCTGTGTCATGGGTTCTTGCTTCACAAGAATCAAAATTTCTAGCTACAGTGAATGGACAAAGTTTCAAGACACAGCCATATCCCTGTTGACTCAGTTTATTTGTAAGGATGTGGACTCAGGAACCACCTTGATCTAATATTACTGTTGACTATACATATACTATAAGTGGCAAATACTTCCTCCATAACAGTTGTCTTTTATATAACACTCATTTGCAAAAGTGCTTTACATCATCTTATTAGTCAATCCTTATACAAACAATTAATTTCACTATCCCCATTTTTTGGATGAGAGAATGCAGAAAGAGGTCCAGCTTCTTGCCAAATAATATAGAATAGTGAAGATAGAATAAAAATTCACATTTCCTGAACTGCAAATCAACTGATTTTATTTAAGTATGCTACATTTCCTTAAAGTTTGAAAAAAAAGATTAAACATTCCATTAAATTCTACTTGAGTCAAATAAGCAATGCTTTAGTAAATAGCTATTACTAGCAAGGCATTATAATAGGTTCTGAAGGTACAGAGTCAAAAAAAAAAACTGCCCCTGCCCTCAAGAAGCTTTTATTCTACTGTGACAATATGGCATGTGTACAGACATCTAAATACAAACTAAGAAAGAAATTTCAGAGACAGAAAAGAGTGATGAAGTTTGGGGAGGGGTATGGGGAGGAGGGGAAAGAACAGTCAAGACATGCATTGCAGTAGGAAGTTGTACCTCAACTCTGCTTTTGAGGAACCTGCATATTCTATGATGCGGCAGTAAGTGAAAGTACTGTACTTTGCAGACCTGAGGAAGGACCTGTGCAGAGGCACTGCATGGGGACAGAATTCCAGTTCAGATGGGGAGGTCATATAACATGACAACAAAGATGTCAAAAAGCTGTGTGTGTGTGTGTGTGTGTGTGTGTGTGTGTGAAAAAGCCCACTACAATGGTCCTCTTCCAATACCTTGTCATTTTGAGGTGACCTTGAGGTCTGAAAAGCAATCCTATAGGAGAACAAATTATTGAGTTCTGTCAATCAGCAAAGGGTTCATGTACAGATCAAGATCACAGCATTCTGCCACATGTTAGGTACTTCATGAATGCTTGCTAACTCATTGAGAGAATGTTGGTCTTACTCTCTTTTTTTGTCTACTGAGAATCTGTCCTTGAAAGCTTACCTCAAAAGATAAATCCTTTGGCAGTTTTCCCTGATGGGTCAGTAATGGCTTTGCTCACCCTATCCCCACCATAGCCCAGACCTCATATAATACTTTATTGCAAACCCTTAGATCCAGCAATACATAGGTCTGTATCCCAAAGAGATTATAAAAAGGGGATAAGGACCCATGTACACAAAAATATTAGCTGAGGGTCTTTTTGTGGTGGTCAAGAATTGGAAATTGAGGGGATGCCATCAATTGAGGAATGACTCAACAAGTTGTAGTACATGAAAATAATGGAATACTATTGTGTTATAAGAAATGATGAGCAGGAGGACTTCAGAAAAACCTGGAAAGAACTACGTGAACTGATGCTAAGTGAAGCGAGCAGAAAATGGTACAAAAAAATAATAGCAACATTGTGTGATGACTAAATTTGATAGACTTAGCTCTTCTCAGCAATACACAGTTCTAAGATAATTTTGGAAGATTCATGATGGAAAAAGGAGTTGACATCCGGAAAAAGAACTATGGAGTTGAATGTAGATTGAAACTATTTCTCTCTCTCTCTCTCTCTCTCTCTCTCTCTCTCTCTCTGTGTGTGTGTGTGTGTCTCTCTGTCTCTATCTCTTGTTTCTTTTTTCTCATGGTTTCTCCTATTGATTCTAATTCTTCTTTACAACATGACTAATGTTGACATATGTTTAGTATGAATGTTACATACAGCCTATATCAGATGGTGGGGAAAGGAGAAGAAAATTTAGAATGCAAAATCTTATGAAAGTGAATGTTGGAAACTAAAAATAAATATATAATAATAAAACATGTAATACTTCATTTTATAACTATAAACTTAACATATCAGCAAGGGTTCTTAATTTTTTTGTGTCATGGATTCCTTTGGCAGTCTGGTAAAACCTATGGACCTCTTCTCACAATGAAGTTTTTAGATACATAAAATATAAGCTTACAAAGAAAAAACAATTCTATTGAAATACAATTATTAAAAAATTAAAAAATTCACAGAGTTGAACAGAGAGTTTGGAGGAATTGGGAAGACATTAGCATTGATAATGAAAATGAATCCATGGGATTCATTAACTTCACTGAGAGGATGGATGGCACTGTAAAGTAAAAGAACCAGGTTAGAAACTTGGAAGAAAACCATGATTCAGTGGAGAGTGATTCAGTATAAGAAAATAAGAAAAGACAAGACATTCAGAAGGAAAACCAGGCCTAAATTGTTAACAAACATTAATTGACGATGGGTATTCATTATGTCTCACAATCAACAAACTGATATAGCACTGGATAAACTCAATCAGGACATGTACATTTTTATTTTCACTAAAATAAAATTAGGAGACACAGAGAGGCTACAAGCAAATGAAAGGATGACTTACAAATTCTCCACAGAAAGAAAATTTAGGAGTTGACAGGGCTGATATAATAATAGCTCATATTTACAAAGCACTTAAAGGTTTGCAAGTATTTTTATAAATACTTTATCTCATTTGAGTCTCATGTCAATTCTATGAAATAGGTGCAAGAGGCATTCAATGAAAGAAAAAAAAGAATTTCATAGGGTGCTTGGTTTTCTCACCTTTTAGCTTTTGTGATGAGCACAAGCAAACAAATAAATGTAACTTTTGGCACCTTGTGTCCCAGTGACTAATGGGAGGGTTAGAGAATTTCTATGAAGAACATGACAGGATCTTTCAAACTAGGTTCACATGCACTTTGGTGTTTATGAATTCAGATAGGAAAAACTGGAAGAAAATATGATTCAGAATCAAGAAACAAAAGAAAGCAAAGGTTGTAGATGCTTGCATTTCATTAATTCTTCCCTTAAGAAGTGAGTGAAACATTACTAAATAAGATGAATAGCAAACAAAATCACATAAAATGAAATTGATTATATTCTAACGGACAAAAAATGACTAGTATCCACACAATCATTTCAGAATCAACTAATAGTCATCTGATAATCTGCAATCCCTTTAAACAAGCTCTAAAATCCCCCAAAATTACAATGGACAGAAGTAAAGTCATTCCTTGATCAGCATTTTGTAAAGCATCTGAAAAAAAGATATGACAGTATCAAAAAAGACACTAATACAAAATACAAAAAAATACAAATACAAAAAGAAATACAAAATAATACAAAATACAAAAAAATACAAAATTAATACAAAAAAGAAACCATACTAGTGAAGATTACAGAATCACCAAACTGGAAAATCCTTCAGAGGTCATCTATTCCACCCTTAACCTGAACAGGAATCTTCCCTACAACATCTCTCATCAGGAGTCATTCACTCTCTGTTCAAAGACTTCCAGTAATGGCAAGTTGTTACCTTCCAAGGGTGCCTATTTCATTTTCAGACAATTCTAATCTACTATTATATTTCCTCACATAAAGCTGGATATCTGTTTGGGTAATACATCATTCCTAGTTTTGAATCCAACACACGAGGAAAATAAGTCTCTTCCCTTTTTCATATGAGCATTCTTAAAATACTTGAGTATGGCTATCATGTTCCCCATAAGTCATCTTTTCTCCAGAATCCTTCTGGTATTCCTCTTGTCTCCTATTTTCTAGTCTTCTCAGTGTCCTAGCAGCCATCTGCCAGATATTTTCAAGTTTGACAATGTCCTCCCTAAGTTGTGGTGGCTAGGACAAAATTCAATACTCCAGTTACAGACAGGAGTAATATGACTTGAGTGGCTTATAGTAAAAACCTTGCTATATTGAATACTTTGACATTCTAAGATCTATTACTTGGCACTAAAGTTTTTCATTACACACTTTGCTTAAGAAACAAAGAAGTTGATTATGGAAACTTCTACATTTTGCTACTGTTGTTGAAGTGTCATTGTTTTTACTGGCTATGACATCCACTAAGGTGATTCCATTATTGGAGAATTTGTGTTCTGTGAAGATACTCAAACCACATCAAAGACTTGGATTTTAGCTAGTTACTGTGTTGAGGACAACATTCAAAAACGTTTGTGCCATGCGGTGGACCCATATGTCAAGGTACAGGATGATAAATAAGTTTATGTAATGGAGATAATAGCACTGTATAAGCTGTCTTTGACCTTATGTGTTCCTTGAAGATGCAACATCCTAGAGAAACAGTTACGTTTTCAGATGCTAGACAGACAATTTGGTGGGATTGAGAGTTCATGGGGCAAATATGGAATGTTATTTGGTATGTTTCACTAGGAAGTCAAGAAAAGACTTCATGTTAAAGTTGGAGTGCCTGCTACAGAGAACAGTAATTAAAGGGGGCAATGTCTGTGGAACAGAGGAAGTACAATAGATTAACTAAAGTGAACAAGGAACTAATATGTAATGAAAGACCACAGTTGCAGATATTGATGTCTACATACCAAGGACAGCTCCTTAGTGACTTTGTGATATGGTTGGTGGTTAGTGATTAAGGCTGTAGAAATAACGATTATACGGTAGAAAAAAGCAGTAACAAAAGTCAGCCCCACATGGTTCAAAGATATTTTTTCACAGAATCACAAAATCTGAGACTCAGAAGGGACCTTACGGCCATCTAATCTATCCCATACACAAAAGGAATCCTCACTATAACATAGCCAACAGATGGTCTCCAGGTTCTGAGAACATCCCTCCTTTGGATAGCTCTATTTATAGGAAGAGTTTTTCTTCACATTGGGTTCAAATTCCTATCTTTGCTGCTTCTACTCTGTTTTGATCACACATTCCTTTTTACAAGTCATCACCTATCCTAGTTCTACTCTCTGGGCTCAAATGGAACAAATCTATTTATTCCTCATCATTACAGTCCTTCAAATATTTGAAGACAGCTATCATGGAGTCTTCATGTCTACAGGCTAAACAATCCCAGATCCTTTGGTTCATCCTTAGATAATATCAACTCAAATCTCTTTACCAACTTAGTTTCTTTCTTCTGGACACTGCAACTTATCTATGCCTTCATCCTCAGGTAGGAATCATTGAAACCAAAAGAGAGAACAGCTCAGTCCAATGAAATTCCACAAGAGAAACCTGGGGCCAGGTCTATTGGAAAGTATACCAGTATACAGAAAGAGTGCTCTGAGAAGGGCACAGACATTTGACACCACAGGTCAGGATATCTTGCTTCAGGAAAAGCAAGAACAGATTTTGATCAATATGGCCAAATTATATTTTGGTACCACTGTGAATGTGACAAGCATCTACATACTGGATGTACAGAAAATGGAATACCTTGATTTGCCAGTGTAGTTCCAGTTACCCAGGAATGTTGATGAGAGGGGTGCTGATTAAAAGGAAAAAAGAAATATATATATATATGTATATAATATCAACTATTATGGTTATACATCAAATTCTAGAGGCATTAGTCATTTAAGTAAGCCCAGTGTCTTCATAGTTAATTAAAAGAAACAGGACCTTGAATGAGTTCATGCTTAATGAATGGTCATGAAATTCCAATATTCATTAGAATTAGATTGCATTTGCTTCAATACAAATTTTGGCACTCCTCAAACAGACCAGAAAGAGGATCAAAAGTTCTTATTACAGGAAAAACTCACAGAAAGCTTATTATGACCATCGGGGAAGTTGTCACACCTCAACACTGGGACAATATTAAAGGAATATTCCCAGGAACATTAGGAAACCAGTGTCTAGTCTGGGTTTTTAGAAACATATTCTTATGTATGCTTCATTTTCTGCTCCAACTGATTTTTCTATTTTCTGATGTATTTTAGGAATTAGTGACATAAACTATATTCTATTTCCTTCTCAATAGTTTTTCATAAGTAATTCACTATGCCTGGAATAAAAACTATATTTTCAAAATCTAGCTCAGGTATTGCCTGTAGGAGATCTTTCCTGATTCCTTTCTCCCTTAGTTATTAGCACTCCCTCTATCTTGAATTTTTTTCATGTTTGTTTGCTTGTCTCATATCGTATCCTCCAATAGAATGTAAGCACCCTGAGGTCTGTCTCGTGGTTAGCTTTTGTGTCTTCAGTAGCTAGTATAATGCTTTTCACATTGTTGCTATTGTCCAGTTGCTCTGTCTTGTCCAACTCTTCATGACCCCTTGAAATATAGTACTCCAATACTGTCCATGGGGTTTTCTTGGCAAAGAGACTAGAGTGTTTTGCCATTTCCTTCTCCAGTAGATTAAGGCAAACAAAAGTTAAGTGAGTTGCCCAGGGTCATCCAGCTAGTATCTAAAGTCAGACTAAAACTCAGGTCTTCCTGACTCCAACCCCAGTGTGCTATCCACTAAGCCACCTAGCTTCCCTGTACATGGTAGGTACTTGATGTTTATTAGTTGAATTAGATTGAATACTTTGTCCAACTGGAACCTATGTCTATCAGGACTCCGGGTACCCACATTTTGTGTTCAAGTTAAAGCATGTAGACGTGGCTCCCATGTCTCACTTATCATCATGAGAAGATGAGCTAGCCTTCTTCTTTATTGAGCTGCTTGTCTCCCCCAATTCCAGTTATTTCCAGTTTCTGCCTGGTTTCAGTTTTTGACTTTTCCATTCCGGACTCCTCTTCATTTGTCCTATCTAATTTATCTGCTTCATTTAATCTTCATTCCACTCATTTTCCTTTGTAGTTACCTTTTCCACCTCTTCTTCTCCCCAGGATTTGGATCAAGGTTTCCCCTCCAACTATACTTACTGAAAAAATAATAACACTTCACCCATAGCTTTCCACAGGAGACTTCCTACAAGTCCCTTCTTAGCTTGCATTCAAACGTCATTGTCAAACAGAGCTTTGGCAATGGTGGTGATTAATCTTATCGAGTCATATCTTTTATCTTTACATTTTAGTTTTCTCAATGGAAAAAAATACAGGTATAATAATGTCTATGCTAAACCATTTCAAATACCTATTTAGCAAATTACCTAATTTTAGTATGACCCTTCCACCACTACTTAAATAAAAAGCAACAAGGAAAATTAGCAAACTTAATTGCAACAAAGATGGGAATTCTTGCTTTCTAATAGTTTATTAGATTTTATTTGAAGCTAGCTTCATTCCAGTCTCAAGCACTTTGAATCAAAGCCTCATTTCATGCATTATTACACATAAAACTAAGGTAATATTTTCATTTCAAAAATACAGTTTCATAATTAGATTTCTATATGGTTACCTGGGTAATTGTTGCTATAGATATAGGATGCATAGTCCTTTTCTGCAGCACATCCATAATCATTCCCATACCCAAAAGATATATATACTATTCCATAAAGTGTGATCATAAACAAAAAAAAATAATCAAATTTGTTGAGCACTATTTATTCCCTCAGATACCAAAGATGACTATTTGCCCCATCACCATCAACATTTTAAGTTTCAATTTCAAAATCTGTTCTCCTTTGCCCCATTCTCTCCAGAATAAGAATGCTATAAAAGTTCACAATAATATTTATTGACACTATCAAAGGAGATCAGCACCTTCTCTGCAATTTATACCATTGCTGGGGCCACTAAGGGATTAAAGGGTCACAGAGTCAATATGGGTCAGAGGAAGAACTTCTACTCAGGTCTTCCTGGTTCTGAGTCCAGAGTACTATCTATTCTACCATGCTGCCTCTTAAGTTTCCACTAGAACAATTAACAAGAACTATTTTTAAATGATTTCAAAGAGTAAAGGGGTTTCTTTAAAACTCCTTAAAGGGGTCAATGCTATCAAATGAATCCCTAACATCTCTGGAATAATATAGCCTGGTCCTAGTTGGACCATCTGGTTCCCATATCATTCATGACTGTTATTTCTAAACTAAGCTCACTATTGGTTCTAAACTACTTTGTATGTGGGAGGTTCGGGAGGGGTGGGGAGCAGTGTTGATTAGAAAGGCATAGGGCACAATAGATAATCTCTTTAAAGCTTTCTGGCAGTTTTCAAAGGTAACTACATAAGATGGCACCACCATCACCATCCTTGCCCCAAAGCCATGCCAGATGGCTATTCAAGAACATTACTCTGAGACCCAGGCATTGCCTAGATACTCAATTATATCAAATGTGACACCACATTGGACCCAGGGCAGAAGGCGAGTCTTTTGAAAGTATTTTCATGTTTTGATTCTATTCAGGGAATAGGTCAGAATTCAAAAGAATATAAATTTAAAGGATGATGAAATGTAATAAAAAAATCTTTATTAATTCTAAAATTGATTAACAACAAATCTGCCTGAGTGTGAATGAGGGAATGCAGAATTTAATGGGATGAAACAAAATTCTTGAAGAAGCCATTTGGCTTACATTTGTGTCCTAAAGCTCTGTGCGTAGAAGGGACAAATAATAATGAAATGGAAAGTGGAAATGATGGGGCTCATATGGATGCAATTTGACCTGCCTGTATTCTAGAGCACAGAGGACTTTAATTTTAATGGCAGAGGATTTTCTCTGTTTTATTATCTAATGAGAGCCATAGACATATGTGACAATTTAGTGCATTTATATATCTTGTATTCAAACATTTTATAAAGTGTTTTTTAAAAACATCTAATATAATATTGCTGTGTATGTACTTGCTACTGTGACATAAATAGGTATTCCAGAATATATAAAATGATATACGGGAATGCTAACATTTCTTGCCATCAACTAGAGAAAATAAATCTTACCAGTGTTGTCCTTACTACAAAACACTTATTCAAACAAAACTACTTGAACTTTAAGCTACATAACTGTTTTCAGCTTAATAGATATTCCTATTTGAAGTAACCTCTTTCAGATGATGACTTGACTCCCTGGACTCTTTCTGAACATTTGACTCAAGGGACATCTTCTCCTCCTCTGATTGGTGAATTCATCCTCAGACCTCCTTCAGAGGAAGCATCCATGCCAAACATGTTCCTCTCAGATCTGATTCAGACCACACCTCCCAGGACTCATTCTGGATGCCAGGGGTTATCTTCATACTGACAAGGCCTCTACTTGTACAATGTCCTCCTCTTCTTGGTGAGCTCTTTCCTGAAACTTTATTTGAAGAAACATCCCCACCAGTCATGCTTACTCCAAGCCTGCTTCAGTCCATGACTCTCTGGACTCCTCTAGACCTTGCCCTACATGGGCATACCATATCTTTTCACCTCCCTTTTATGCGTTGTCTTTCCCTATTAGAATGGAAACTCCTTGAGGACAGGAACTGTTTTTCTTTTATGCTTGTCTTTGCATTCACAGTACTTAGCACAGTACCAAGCACATAATAAGTGATTAATAAATGCCATATCATCTGTCTTCTGTCTGTATCTATCTCTACCATTTTCATCATAGAAACAAGTACTTCCTGTGTCTTGCAGTAAAATTGTTGCACAGATTATGAGCCATAGATTTTTGGAGATACATTTTTGCACCAAAGAAACTATGAATCTTGAGTTCTGAAAAGTTCTAAGAATCTTATGACATTATATACAAATCACAGAATTTCAGAGGTTGGAAGGGACCTTAGGACCTCAGACATCTAGTATAACTCATACCTGAGCAAATATCCTACCTACAATATCCCTGTCATCCAGCCTTTGCTTAAGATCTTCATTCTCAAGGTCTCTCTTAATGAACTTTGGAATTGATTGTGTGACATGGGAGACACTGGCAGAGGACTGCTCAGCATGGTGTGTTCACATCAGAGAAGGTGCTGTGCTGTATGAGCAAAGCAGAATTGAAACAACTCAAAGGAAACACAGGATGTGCAAATTTAGAGAATCCAACCCAAATGTTCACACAGACTCTTTGTGCCTGATCTGTGGTAAAGCACTCCAAGTTTGTATTGCTCTGATCAACCACAGTTGGACCCATTGAACCCTGACTCTAGCATCGTGATGTCATTTTCTCTTCTTTCTCTTTGAGAATGAAGCACAACAGCCAATAACCAAAGATCTTCAGTGAAAGGGAATCCATTACCAATCAAAGCAACCCATTCTACTGACTAAAATTTCTACCTAGTGTTGATAGGTTTTCCCTTTATGTCAAACCTAAATGTGCTTGTTTCCACTCTCCATTCTTATCCCTAGTTCCTTCTGGGTCTAATAAGAAAAAGCATGACATTCTCTTTTGGTATATTTTTCTGAAAGTCACTGTATGATTGGTGACTGACCGGTCTATTTCTGGCTCTTAAATATATTCTTTATAGTTGCGATTCTTACTACCCTTTTAGCACTGGGTTACCTCACCATCAGGAAAGCATCCATATGCTCCTTTACAGTTTATACAGTATAATCAGTCACTGCAATAAGCAGCAGTAAGCACTCTTTACTTTGGTGTTTGGCTGCCTCCCCTCCAAGGTAAACATCTAATAATAAGCATGGCTCTGACATGGTCTAGGGTCTAAGGAGCAGGTCCATAGGCATCCATAACTGGCTCCAATCCCCAACACTGGGGATGGGGGTGGAGGGTCTTTGTTACACTTCTGACAATGTAAATTTCATTTCTCCCGTTGGACTCCCCATAAGGGGAGCTTCTATATTTTGTATCTCTTTTATTTTCTATGTATTTCCTGAGCATATAGATACTGAGAAATGTTTGCAGATTAAAACTGAGTTAAAATATTGTTCATGGAACTTAAAAATCTTTAAATCATATGTGTAAGATATACAAAGGGTTTTCTGAGCATATCAAATAATAATTATATCTAGCATTTATGTGGTGCTTCAAGGTTTGTAAAGCAGTTTACATACGTGATCACATTTGATCCTTGCAATATCTCTATCAGATAGGTGTTACTGTTATTCCCATTTTATAGATGAGAAAACTGAAGTTTGAGAAAGGTTATGTGAATTGTAAAGGGTCACAGAGATATTATGCAGATACCTAGTTAGGTATAATTTAAACTCAGGTCTTCCCAGTTCTAAGGCTGTTGCAGAATCCACTTCACCATCTATCTGCAAAATATCTCTAAGTTGCCTTGGACTAAGGGTGCCAAAGGAGGTAGGTAGGCGGCACAGTGGATAGGACTGGAGTCAGGAAGACCTAAGTTCAAACACTCACTAGCTGTGTGACTTCTGGCGAGTCACTTCATCTGTATTTGCCTTAATCCACTGGAGAAGAAAATGGCAAACCACTCCAGTGTCTTTACCAAGAAAACTACATGATCAGCACTGGCACAGTATGCTCCACTGGCTCATAAAGTATCATTCGCTACTGAGCAGCAGAAACCACAAAGGGTACTACACTCTAAATACATAAATTGAGAGAGGGAATAATGAAAGGAAATGACAAAGACCAATCTTAAAAACCTTTTGATTCAGTAGGAGTTTGTCTTCAACAAAGTCAATATATATTTTTTTTGTTTGGCCGCTTTAAAGTAGGGATTTTTCTAATGCTTTCAGAAAGGCAAAGGCTTCTGACTAACGTGCAAATTATGTAGGAGAAATGTACCATTTTTAGTCAAAAAGCAGAATATTTTAATGACATAAAAAAGATAGGTTATGGGCAACACAATACCTTAAGTTAGCTCCTTTGATGATATAACAAAGTTTTAGTCAAAGCTACATCAAAAGAGGTAGCAGTAGGTTGGCATAGATGATTGAGAGCCAGCCTTGGAGTTAAAAAGATCCTAGTTCAATCCCAAACTCACATTCACTGGCTGTCTGATTCTAGGAATGCAACTTAAGCTCTCAGGGCCCCCAGACAACTCTCTAAGATGCAAATGAAATAGAAAGAATGGCAAAAGAATTAAAAATACAAATTAAAATGACCAAGCTTGGCTCCAAAGAGGAGATGGAAGAAAACACCTCCTAAACTTCAACTTCTTTGCAGAGATGGGGAACTATGGGTATGAAGTTCTACTTATAAATAATATATATACATATATAAGTTGAAATATATATGAGTGAAACTCTTTTGTTTTTCCCTATTTTATTGTTTATTATAAGAAGTAGTTCTCTGAAAGGGAGTAGTAAGGTTTGCAAATTCCTCAAAGACCATGTTTTTGTCTTTCTTCATATTCACAATTTTTAGCCCAGAGTCTGACACCTGATAAGATAGCTTACTAGTGATCTTGAGTTCAAATGAGATCCCTAGACATTTACTAGCTACGTAACTCTGGACAAGTCACTTAACTTCTGACTGCCATAGTTTCTTCAGTTGTAAAATGGAGATAACAAGAGCAGCTCCCTGGGTTATTGCATGGATACGAAATAATATTTGCAAAGCATTTAGCCCTGTGCCTGGCACTTAATGAATGTTTATTTCCTTCCTTGCTAATAAATACTTCTTGATTAAATAACACAAAAATAAAATATATCAAAATTTATTTTTTAAGAAAAGACTAAAAGTTGTAGGAAAGTATAACACTGATATGCATGAAGGGGAGGGAATTTTATTCAATATTCCCTACTTCAATAATATCACAAGTCCAGTCCAGAAACAAATTAAAGGTTTGGTTAGTCAAGGCTTTATTCCTAGTCTAGTACATTCAAAGGAAATGTACTTAACTTTTTTTTCTCTCCCTTCCTTCATGTTTCTCCCTTACTCCTTACCTGTCTCCCTTCCACACTTAGTTTGCTCACAGCAGGAGTGTCTACAGGCTTCCAACTGTTTTCTGTCTTTCATATGCTTCCAGGGCACCTTGCAGAGCTGGCTTCTTTGTAGTTTTCCAGATATAAGAATTGTTTAATTAAAAAGATGTCTCTAAGATTGCCATCCTTGCTGATGATTAATATGTTGATTTTTTTAAAATGTTGCCCCTTGTTCATTATTTGGGTTATCCTGAGGATTAGCCATCTAGGACACTAGCCCTTTCATTTTAACTATTTAATTATAAATGCAGAGAGGGGCAGCCCCAAAGACAAGACAAGGTTCAGGTCCTGCTTTGGACACATATTTTTGTGTGATTTTTCTACTAGATCACACTGCCTCTTTTCTTAAATGTCTTTTTTGTTTCCCCTAACAAAATACATAGTAAGCAACAATATATAATTTTATTGATCAAACTTGCTGAATCTGTTGCCCTAGTAACACATTTGCAATTTTTTGCAGATTTCAATCCCATTCAATCCCATTGAGCCAAAGATGTGACTCATGTTGGAGAAATAATGTAGGCAAACCACCAGTCCAATGGATAAAGAAGCACTACTTTTGAATTCAGATGCCCCAGGTTCAAAGCCTGTCTTTGACACTACCTCTATTACCATGGGCAAGTCATGTCATCATTCTAAATCTCAATTTCCCATAAAATGAGAGCTTTGGACTACATGGCCTCAGATGTCTCTTCTAGCTCTTGATATTATTACCCAATGAACCAAAGTCAATCTTTCTATTATGACTGGATCAATGAAATCATGCCAAACCAAGAATTTTATGCTAGCAAAGGTGGCTGAGATATTCACACCATGAATGTTTCTCACCTTGTTTATGTTGCTCAGTTGTTTCCATTGCATCCAACTCTTCATTACCTTGTTTGGAGTTTTCTTGGCAAAGGTATTGGAGTGGTTTACCATTCCCTTCTCCAGGTAATTTTGCAGATGAGGAAACTGAAGAGAACAGGATTAAGTGACTTGCCCATGATCACACAGCTAATAAGTGTCTGAGGCCAGATTTGAACTCACTAAGATGAGTCTTCCTGACGCTAGGCTCAGTAATATACATAGCACCACCTAGCTACCCTAGGTTCTCACCTATCAATCAATAAACAAGCATCTATATAAAAAGTTCTCCTAAAACAGATGAGTAAACCTTATCTTATGTACTTTACTTTTAATTCAGAAATCTTTCTTTCAGTACATTCAATTCAGATACCAATGTCATTATCATGTATTTTGTTAACAATTTTTAAAGTCAGTCTTTGCCTTAGACAATATATATTCCCATGCTTTCTTAGTTTCTGACATTACCCACAAACTCTTTAAGCCAAAGTTCTCACAGAGAAGGCCAAAGATGAAGACAGGGTTGAGGGAAGGAAATGGCAAACCACTCCAGTATCTTTGCCAAGAAAACCCCAAAGGGGGTTATGAAGAGTTAGACATGACTGAAAAATGATTGAGTAACATGAAGATGGGGCTAGGGAATAGATCTGATTTCACTGTAATATAATACTCCCGGGTAAGTAAACTCCACCAGTAATGTAAGTCTGGGCCTTCTCTGCAACATTTGGCTTAAGAGAGTTGCCTAGAACAGTGGTGTTATACTCAAATAGAAACAGAATTCACAAAATAGTACATAAGGATCCTTCCTGGCCACATAACTTTGAAAACCACATGTTAATGTTATCTGTGCTTTATTATATTTTTATTTATTTTTTTAAAGTATTTCCCAAGCACATTTTAATCTGTTCAGGCCACTCTAGGGCATATTGTGGTTGGTGTTTTTGACACCTCTGACATCACTGAGAAGTTTAAGTGATTTGCTCAAGCTCACTCAGTTAGTATGAACAAAAGTCTTCCTGGTTATAGCGCTGGCTCTCCATCTACTACACTACAATTTCTCAGAGCTGAGGTACCTTCAAAATGACATAAAACATCACTTCTAAATATGACTTACAGGAAGAAAATCTCATTTGGAAACAGTTTTGCTTTAAATCCAGGAAAGCCATTTCCTTTAGTGAAAAGTCAAGTCAACAATAGGGAACCATCAAAAAAGTTTAAGCAAGGGAGTAATATAGATAAACCTAAAATATGATATAAAGACAGAACAATAATATTTTAAATGAAAATTTGAGAAACAGGCAATGGGGAAACTATAGTAATAAGAAAAAAGCATGATCTGTGCTGTCAAAAAATTATGATCTTTTGCTGAAATCTATTTCCTGGCAGCCTCAAATACTAATGGGGACAATAATTGATATTCTCATTCAAAACCTTGCAAAGTTCCCCCCCATCCCATTGTCCAGAAATGTCTTCATTGTGGATAACAGAATTATAGATTTAGAGCTGCGAGGTACCTCAGAGGCTGTCTAGTTTATTCTCCTTATTTAAAAGATGAAGGTCCAGAGAGATTATGTAAGGTCATACAGCTAAGAACTGAGTTGAAATTTGAGACCAAGTTCTTTGACTCCCCACTATATCATATAACATATGCTGCTGATTTCCTTCACTCTCTTCCATGATTTCACATTTATTACATGAAGTTGAGGAAGGAATTCATTCTACGCAAAAACTATTACAGAGATGGGGGAAAATTCTCTGTGTTGCTCAAGGAAATGGACAGTTTTGAGTAACTAAATTTGAAACCAGATGTGACTTTCTAGATTGGTCATTACTCTAAATTGAACCCCAAAGCAGATTACAGGAGTTGAATAGTCACTCCGAGTCAAATTAAACATATCAAGACATTAAGGATAATTGATGTTTTTTTCCTTTCCTTTGACTACTATGCAAGTCATTGTACAAGAAAAGAAATAATTAGTTTGAAAAACTTTTAATCTGATGATGGTGGGTGAAAAAATTGACCACTGAGTCCAATTAAATTTCAGAGGAAGAAGTTAAAATGAGAAAATCCTTCACAAGTCATTTTGGCAGGAATTAACTTTTAATTAAATGCCATGATTAGAGACTTCCAGGAGTCAAGGTGGCAGAGTAAGCAGTACTAGCCATAACTCTCCCATATTCACTTCCAAACAATCATAAAATAATGCCCATAAACATTCCTGGAATAGCAGAACCAAAAAAAAGATGGCATAAAACAATCTTTTAGTCCCAAAACTTGGAAGATCAGCAAGAAAGGTCAATCTTAGATAAAAGGGGAATGCAGTCAAGTACAAGAGGTATCTCAGCAAGCCAGTAGCAAGACCCATCTCAATAAACCATCAGGAGATCCTGAACTCATGTGGCATAGAAGGCAAACACCAACAGTAGGAACCAGAGAAATGTGCAGACTCCAGCTCTGAGAACTACCACATGCATGCCTTGGACAAAAAAGGCAACCTCCAGAGGCCAGACCTCCATGTGCTTCAGCACAGTCCCAGACAAACAGGTAGACAACAACCTTACACACAAACACTACGGATGTCTAAACAACCAGGCAGCCAGCAGAGCTGGTCTACAGTCACTGGCTTCAGCATAGTCTGGAGCAAACAGGCAGCCTCCAGGGGCCAGACTACCAGGTGCTTTACTGTAACCCTGGAAAAATGCAGAAACACACCCAATGGCTTCAGCACATACCAGACTACCAGCACTCAGACCCTGACTCAGCACCAGGTAAGTTGTTAAATACCTAGGGCCTCCAACAGCTTCAGCCACCACCCTCCACCCCACCTTCTCAGCATAGCACCAGACACAAGGGTCCACCATGACCCTCATGGCAACATCAGTACAGTACCAGGTAAACAACCAGACCTGCAGTCCCTGGAACAGGATGCCTGAGACAGTGCCCCTTCCACCTTGGGAGCAGAGCTCAAATTTAAAAGAGAGAAAAAGGGCCCAAAAAGATGAGTAAAAAAAAAAAGAAATGTGACCATAGAAAGTGATTATGGTGACAAGAAAAAGCAAAACACAAACTTGGAAGAGAGCAACAGTGCCAAAACACATGTAGGCAAAACCCCAAAGAAAAATGTGAAGTAGTCTAAAGCCCAGAAAGAACTCATGGAATAGTTCAAAAAAGTGCTTAAAATCATATAAGAGAGGTAGAAGAAAAAATGGGAAAAGAAGTGAGAGTGATACAAGAGAGTTATGGAAAATAAAGACAACAGCTTAGAAAAAGAAAACAACTGCTTAAAAAGTAGAATCAGCCAAATGGAAAGGGAGATATAAAAATTCAGTGAAGAAAACAACTCCTTAAAAAGTACACTTGGTCAAATGGTAAAGGAAGTGCAAAAGCTAACTGGGGAAAGCAACTCCTTAAGGTTAGAATTGGGAAAGTGGAAGCTAATGATTCTATGAGACAAGAGTCAGTCAAATCAATTCAAAATACCTCATTGGAAAAACAACTATCCTGGAAAATAGATCAGGAGAGACAATGTCAGCATCACTGAACTACCTGAAACCCATAATCAAAAGGGAGACTTGGACAGCATCTTTTGAGAAATTAATAAAAGAAAACTACCCTAATATCCTGAAATCAGTGGGCAAAATAAGCATTGAAATATTATCCTGATCAGCTCAGGAAAGAGATCCCAAAATAAAAACTCCAAGAAACATGATAGTCAAATTACAGAACTGTAAAGCGAAGGAAAAAAATACTGCAAGTGGTCAGAAAGAAACAATTCAGATATCAGGGAGTCATAATCAGAATCACACAGGACTTAATGCTACAACATTGAAGTACTGGAGGTCATAGAACATGATATACGAGGAGGCAAAAGAGATAGGATTACAACCAAAACTCACTAACCCTGTGAAATTAAGCATGATATTTCAAGGGAAAAGAGGTCATTAAATGAAATAGAAGAATTTCAAACTTTCATAAATAGAAGATAAGAATTGAACAAAAGATTTGATCTACGCTGTCAAGAGAAGCCTAAAAAGGTAAGAAGGGAAAAGAAAACATAAGAGACTCAATGGAACTAAACTGTTTTACATCCCTACCTAGGAAGATGATACTTAATAATTCCAAAAAATTGTACCACTAATAGTACAGCTAGAAGGCATATACATAATCAGAGGATGCATATAAGGTGAATCTGAAGGAATGACATTTAAAAAAGCTTAAGGGAAGAGAAAGAGGTGTACACTGGGTGCAGAAAGAAGGCAGAGGCAGAATGGGGTAAATTATTTCACATGAAGAGGCATGAAAAAAGTATTATAATAGATGGAAAGATTGATGAGGTGGGTTGATGGACATCACTTGACCCTTACTCTCATCAATATTGGCTCAAAGAGGGAATAATATACACAAACATTTGAATATAGAAATATATCATACCTGATGGGAAAGTAAAAATGGAGTAGATAAAGTAAATGGAGGGATGACAGAAGAGGAGGTAGACTGGGAGAAGAGGTAGACAGAAGCAAAGTCAAGGAGGGAAAGGGTAAAAAGAGTGAGGATAAACAGGAGGGAAAATGACATGGAATACACAATAATCATAACTGTGAATAAGAATGGAATGAACTCTCCCATAAAACAGAAGTAGATAGCAGAATGGATTAAAAAATAGAATCCTATAATATGTTGTTTACAAGAAACACATTTGAAACAGAGAAACACACATAGAGTTAAGGTAAGGGACTGGAGTAAAAACTATTATGTTTCAGCTGAAGTTAAAAAAAAGCAGGGGCAGCAATCCTAATCTTAGACAAAACAAAAGCAAAAACAAACCTAATTAAAGGAGAAAAGGAAGCCAACTACATCTTATTAAAAAGTAAAATAAAAAAATAGAGTAATATCAATACTAAACATATATGCATGGCATGGCATGGCATCCAAATGCTTAAAAGAAAAGTTAAGTGAAGTACAGGCTCTTGACTAAATAAGAGATAGAGAGCATTATGAAATGTAAAATAGATTACTTTGTTTATATTAAATTAAAAAGTTTTCACATAAACAAACCAACACAACCAAAATTAGAAGGAAAACAGTAAGAATCTCTGACAAAGGTCTCATTTCTCAAATATAGAGGGAACAGAGTCAAATTTATAAGAGGTCATTCCCCAATTGACAAATGGTCAAAGGATATGAATAGGCAGCTTTCAGATGAAGAAAACAAAGCTATCTATAGGCATATGAAGAAATGTTCTAAATCACTTTTGATGAGAAAAATGCAAATTGAAACTCTGAGTTACCACCTCATACCTATCAGATTGGCCAATATGACAAAAAAAGGGAGACAATCAATGTTGGAGAAGATGTGGGAAAATTGGGACACTAATGCATTGTTGATGGAGCTGTGGCCAATATGACAAAAAAGGGAAACGATCAATGTTGGAGAAGATGTGGGAAAATTGGGACACTAATGCATTGTTGATGAAGCTGTGAACTGATCCAACTATTCTGAAGACCAGTTTGGAACAATGACCAAAGGGCAACTAAATTGTGATTTCTCCTTTGATACAGCAATATCACTACTAAGTCTGTATCCCAAAGAGATCAAAAAAGGGGTGGGTGTGAAGAAGGACCTACATGTACGAATACATTTATAGCAGCCCTTTTCATGGTGGCAAAATATTGGAAACTGAAGAGATGTCCACCAATTGGACTGTGGTATATGGATGTAATAGAGTGCTATTGTTCAATAAGAAATGATGAATAGGCAGGTTTCAGAAAAACCTGGACTTTTATGAACTGATGCAAAGTGGAATGGGCAGAACCAGGAAAACACATAGTATCAGCAACACTGTATGATGATGAACTATAAATGACTCAGCTCTTCTCAGCAACACAATTATCCAAGACAAGTACAAAGAACTCAAGAAGGAAAATGCTATTCATATGCAGATGAAGAACTGGTGAGTTCTGAATGCAGGTCAAAGCATACTTTTTCCCTTGCTTTATTCTTTTTCATGGTTTCTTTTCTTTTGATTTATTTCTTTTTTCACAACTGTGACTAATATGGAAATACGTTTTACATGATAGATCATGTATGACCTATATGAAATTGTCTATCATTTTTAGAAGAGGGAAGGGAAAAAAATGGAACTCAATCTTGTACAAATGAAAGCTAAAAACTGTCATCATGTAATTGAGAAAATATTATTTAAAAAATAAATACCATGGTTATAGAGTGAGAGAAGTTAAGTCACATTGAGATGCTAGATAAATCTCACCATTTGGTTTCTTCTAATTTTGATACTTAAAAGAGCATTTAAAGAAGACTAAATATGCTTTTAAAAAGCATCAACTATCAGCTACTAAAGAAAGCTTGTTGCCTTGAACTCTTGTTCTTCGTTGTTATTTAAACACACAGAGAGAGACAGGGAGAGAGACAGAAACAGAGTTTTCATTTGTCCCATTTAAAGACTCAACTGATATCAACTCAAGAGGAATATGGCATATGGCAGAAAAAAAAACAAATTACAAACCAGAGTTTTGTAGAATCAGTCAATCAAAAAACATTAATTAAGCACCTACTATGTGTTTGGCACTGTGCTGATGGCTAGAGTCAAAACTGCATTAAAGAGTTAAGAAACAAAGGGCCATATGAGTTATGAGGAGAAAGGTCAGGACTAGATGTGAGACTCGAGGTAGTTTTTCAGTAGCATTTGAATTGGGATGTAAAATATGTGAAGGAATTCAACAGATGAAGAAAGGGATGTAGAACACTCTAAGCATAAGGAACAACTTGAACAAAAACATGGCAATGGGAGAGTGTTAAAGTGTAGAGGGAGGGCAGAAGGAAATATGGTTTAACTCAACCATCTAGAGTATCCAGAAGGGAGGAGGTTGAGATAAAACAGGAAAGTTATAGAAGCGTCAGCCTGTAGAGGATCATGAGTACCAGAATTTGAAAACTTATCAGTTGTAATAATAAAACTAATATCAGCTAATATTTACATGGTGTTTACTATGTGCCAGGCCCTGTATTAAGTGTGGTGGTATATCATTATCTTTCCTTATGTATTCTTTGAAATTCCATTGTACCCATCTTGCTGATGCAATCAGAATCTATATAGAGTTGCTGAAACTGATGTTCAGGGTGCACTGAGTTTTATTTCTGTGATGTCTCTACTCTGAGCATAATAAATTAGTTTTTTCCCATATTTCTGCCTTATTGATTATATAACTGACAGCAGTACCTATCAACAAATCCTTGGATAATTTTTGTCACAGTGTTAACCCTTAAATTCAAACTCCAAACTGATTTACAATTATTAATTCTTTTGATCCTCAGAATAAGTCTAGGAGGTAGTAGGTGCCTTACTATCTCCAATTTACGTTGAGGAAACTGAGGCAAGCTGAAGTTAGGTGACTTTCCCACACAGCTAGGAAGTATCTGAAGCCAATTTTGAACTCAGGTTTTCATGAGTTCAAAGGCTAATTGAATAGTTTAGATGGACAGTAATGAAGACAGGTGTTGAAGTGTTAGTAGCAAAAATAGACCAGAAGGAGAGATGAAAGAAATATTGTAGAGACACATTGGGTACAAAAGAGGAGATTGAGTGGGAAGAGACAATGATTGGGGAAAAGCCTATTGGAGATCATGGATGAACAATGCTATCACCAGAAAAAGTACTAAAATCAAAAGATGGGAGTGCTTTATGGGAAAAGATAATGAGCTAGGTCAGGTCCACACTGAGTTTGTGGTGCCAACATACTAAATGGAAATGACTTATAAACAAACAGAGATGTGGGTCTCCAGTTCAGGAAACAGATCAAGACTGATGGTACAGATTTGGGAGTTGTGATAAGTTGTGTTTTTATGATTCCCATAAGCAGTGTGAATTACTGGCAAGGATAAAAAATTCAATAGAAAAGCATCCTTATTTTAGGAAAGCAAGCATACAACTTGATCTTGTTGATGCAGGAAGAAGGTTGTGAATGATCTCAGCTTAAGATCTTATCTGGAATGGCAGAAGCTCTGGTTATTGGACTAGAAGCTTTGGTTGTTGGATTACTTGACCAGGGAAGTTTCCAGAAGCAGTAAGGATTGGAAATTCTCCATCACTGGCCAGGATGCTTTGAGTCAGAGCACATCAATCTGCACTGGGGAGAGCCAGATCCTCCAGTCTTTAAACTGTTTTGTATCTAAGATGCATCAGAGTTTTTTTAACCCAACAGCCAATCATATTGAAAATAAATATGTTATTTTTATATAGGTAAACATATGGCTTTTCAAAACATACTGAGTTTTGCATGCATTAAAATACTCTTGGATCAAAACATGTTTACACATCATGACGATAAGCAAGCAGTCATTGGAAACATTGGCAAGGTTAGATAATATTTAAATCTATGACAGCAGTCAACTGCAAAGAGGTATTAATTGGAGTCATGGGAATGAATGACATTACCAAGGGAGAGAAAAAACATTTGAAAAGAAGACCCTTAGGGAATAATCACATTAAGTACCCAACTGCTCCAAAATCTTCCTGTGCCCCCAGTGCGAAGAGAGGAAGAAAGGGAGGGGAGCATGGAGAAGACAATGGGACGAGAAGACAAAGAGCCTTTCTGAAGAGACTGCCACTCATATAGTCCTATTCCTTCCCTGTTGATCTTGATCAATCTCACTGACTCTGTAAATTTTATGAACCTATAAACCACTTAATTGTTGAGTATCTATGTTGCCCTCTATCTACTCCCATAACTGTTTATCCGTTGTGGTTGTGGTGTTTGAATAGGTAGAAGTGATAGCTGTAACCACAATCTCCATTTTCTGTTCTTCCTGGTTCCTGACTGCTTGCCTTTATTTTAACTCACTTTTCTGCATAGACTTTTAGCTTCTTTATAATCTCCAACTCCTGATTATTTCTGTGGTGCTAGACCCATTGCTCTGTCCTGTTCCCAATCATTTATATGTACCTCTGCCTTATTAATATACATCTCTGCCCTATTCCTTTGATGGTGCCTCTCCTTTTTTGGTCCCATTCAGGATCTCCCAGTCCTGGCTTCTACTTTTAAGTCTGAAATATATAACCACCCACAGTACAAGTGTGACCAAATAAAACAGATATAGCCTGGATCATTTTTGTAGGACTTTGGAATTTACTGTCCTGGAGCATCATAAATTCATAGTGGTTTACATCTTATAAATTACTAGGCTCAAAGGGGTTATAAAATTAGTCTAGGTTAATGTTCATTATCATCATTTCACTATCGTCACTCTCTTGGCCATCTACCATGAGTGGCTTTAGATAATATTATTTATCAGTTATTATTTATATATAAAATGTATCAGTTAAATAATTATAATATATAGGTTATTATTTATATGTTATTTATCAGATATTATCTAATCTAGAGCCTTATTTAGGTTAGATCATCAAAAACTGTAGGTACCTATTGGTTACTTACTTGCTCAAATAATTTGAATGGAAGATATTGTGAAAAGAAGGCATACCTGTGTGGCTAACAAAAAAACTGGACTTACTCATCTGTCATTTTTAGGATAGTGGAACATTCAAAGTTAACGACTCCAACCTCTACAGTACTTCTTTATGTACTCCCCAAAGTTCTAGGACTCTTCCTTTGTGCCTTACCTTTCCATTATGTAAATAGAGAGTTCCATTGACAAGGTCATGTAGAGACATTAAACACATTCATTCATCCATTGCTTGTATGTAGGGTCCTTGGAGAAGGTAATGGCAGCCCATTCCAGTATCTTTGGCAAGAAAATTCCAAATAAGGTCATGAAGAATGGGGCCATACCAAAAATGACTAGACAACAACAACAACATGTAGGTTCCAGCAAGCAGCTTGGACTAAAACATAATCTCATTCAAGCTTTGAATCTGAATATAGGGTATTACATTTATTATGTCACATCCTTCTTCACCATCTGGCAAATATTACTCCTTCCCAGAGGACATCCAATTATCACAGCCTCCTACCTTTATTATGGTTTAGCTTCATTATCCTGCCTTTAACAAGCATCAACCTACACCTTATCCAAGTGTCAAGCAGAAGCTAACTTCTTATACTTTCTCTCCATCCTTGTGTTCCTATCTACATTGACTGGCCTCACAAATTCATAGATCTGGAGTCAGAAAGGACCTTGAAGGCAGCTGAGTTCAACTACCCCATTTTACAGATGAGGAAATAATTCCAGGGAAGTTATGATTTTCTCAAGGTCACATACATAGATACTTAGGAAACAGGATTTGAACACAGGACAGGAACTCTACAACTTCAGACCTAGTAGTTTTCCACCACCTTAAATTACTTCCTTGTTGATGAACAAGGTTTTCCTCTCAAAGTTTCATTGAAGGAGAGTTACCTTCTTATGATCTTCCAAGGTATCATAGAAAGTATTATTTTTTCCTCAAAATAACATATGGAAAAGTAAAAATTATCTCCCAAGTCCAAATGGATAGTTTGTGGCATAGAGTAGAACAAGAATCCAGGACTCATGATATCTAGTCCAGCTCTTTCCATTCTATTACACTGACTCTTCTCTCAAGGTGGTCACTTTCACTACCTTGAAGTACTCAGCTGATGCCTGTTGCTACAACAACAAGTTTAGAAGAGGCACATTACAGCCCTTCAAAAGGCTATATTTTTTTCACATTCTGCATGAGTGGAAGAAAAAAGTATTTTGGGCATCTTATGTATTATTGTGAAATTTTAGAATTAAACAGTAAGCTGTAATTATGAAAACATATAATCTTAAATTATATTAACTTTAATGTTTTTATTTATAAGATGATTAGTAGCCTGTTGTTTATAATAATCTTTCTAAGAAACAGATTTAGGAATAAGTTCTAAAGTTTTAGATCATAAATGACTCAGAAAATGCCTTGCTCAAGAGCACTGGAGAACTCTGTACCTAAAAGAATATTCACATTTGGAAAATATGTTTAATAGGAATGTAAATGTTGAGCCCGTATCAGATTGCGTGCCATCTTGGTAAGGAGAGAGGGAAGGTAGGGAGAGAAAATTTAAAACTTATGAAAATGAATGTTGAAAACTAAAAATAAATAAATTAACTTAAAAAATGCACATTTGTAGACTGGGCCCCTCAATGGCAGATGCTACTCTAAAGGTTCCTGGATTTATTATAGGTACACACTTCCCACTGGTGAATTTCCCATTAAGAGTCAGGTAGTAGAAATAATTAACTCAAAGCAAAAGTCTTTACTAAGATGGCATAGAAAAAAACAATAGTTACAAAACATTCCCCCCACAAATTTGAGGCACGCTCTCCCATAAACATATGCAATATCCATGAGAAAGACAAAAGAATACAGTGGCAAGGAGGCACATATGTGCTCCCCTGATCTCATGGTTTGTGTTTGTTATTTTGGTTCAAATTTATGATTTTGCTATTGTAGGGAATCCTGGGTGATGAAATTACCTCAAGCAATGGAGGTCAGTAGCTGTCCTCCAACTTGCAGTCTCAGAGAGTTTCCTGTGGCACTGAGATGATAACCTTACCCAGGTTCACAGAGCCATTGTGTCAGCGAGGTAAGTCTTGGACCAAGTTTTTCTCAGTACAAACCCAGTACTCTATCCACAATACCTCTCCACTTCCTGAAAATTCCTAAATTCACTTGGGTACATTTATTTCAAGGAATAGGAAGTTCCTTTGATAAATTTTACTATGATGTCTGCTAATAGTAGTGAGAGTCAACAGTGTTTTTAAGATCTCTCATTTAATATTTAACATGAAAATAATTAACTGAAAGAAAAAATTATGAGAAAATGAACATTTTTCAAGTGATTGAAAGCTGCTCAAATGACTCTGATCTAGAATTTTTAAAAGGTTAAATAACATCCACGGAGAAGAATCATCATTTGGGAGGTATATTCTCATCTACATAGGAAAATTATCAGAAAGCTTAGAAAAAAAAAGAATGTGTGGCATTCAAAAGGAGGATGAAAAGGAACAGATCACAGGTGTTCAGCATCAGAATGAAGCCTGAGTTTCTTATACTGAAGAACACAGAAATTTAAAGGAACACTGAAATGTCTTATTATCAAATGCCCAAGAATTTTGTGTCAACTTATGTGCCTTTCACAAAATAAATATATTTTTTTGTACTGGAAAACTTTTTATTATAGGTGGCGTGGGATAGTCAGACACAATTTAGATGATTCTAATTTTGTTGCAACGTCTAAAACATCAGTCAGACATAAACCTTCTTCTCTCCATCAGGCTGGATCAGTGTGTTGACGTTGGTCATGTCCATGTCATACAGCTTCTTTACCACCTGCTTGATCTGATGTTTGTTGGCCTTGACATCCACTATGAAGACTAGGGTGCTGCTGTCCTCAATTTTCCTCATAGCAGACTCAGTGGTCAAGGGAAACTTAGTGCTGGCATAGTGATCAAGCTTGTCTCTCGGAGGTGTACTTTTCTGTGAGTATTTGGGCTGCTTTCTTGGGTCACTGGAAGGTGGGGGATATTTGGATCTGCTTCTTTTTGTGGCTATGGACAACCTTCAATGCCACTTCCTTGGCCTTCAAGGTCTTGGACTTGGCTTCTGTCTTGGAGGGAGGGGGTTGGGGAGAAGGGACAAAGGGTTCCTTTTTTACCTTTGGAGCCATCTTAGGGGAGAGGGTCATAGGAGTAATATTTACGAAGTGGGTTTTTGAAATTTACAAAGTAAAGATTGAAATAGACAATAGTTCTGGCAACTAAAAGAAAAAAGTGTGATTGATCTGGCAAAGTCAGGCAGCCGGTGATAGAGGTTATCAGATGAATCCAAATAAGCAGATAAAGTCTCAATAAATCTGATAAAAAAAGGAGTAATTGAGCAAAAGTGCCAAATTATGTATTACCTGCCTTGGTATATACTTATATATTAAAGAAGAAAGTTTTAATGCATTTATTCTATTGAAGGTAGATTATTAGTTTGTTAAATTTGATTTGACAAGCATTTAAGAAATGCC
This sequence comes from Potorous gilbertii, assembly GCA_028658325.1. NCBI lineage: Eukaryota > Metazoa > Chordata > Mammalia > Diprotodontia > Potoroidae > Potorous > Potorous gilbertii. Next base: position 212,318,102 of record CM053770.1, read on the forward strand.
TATGATGTGTTGCATGTTATACTAGGCTCAAGGTATCATAAGACAAAAACTAGAGTCTGGAATGTCTCAAATAGCTTATGTATTGTTAAAGAAAAACATCTACATAGAGAATTAAACACAATATTTGTATGAAGCACTTTCTAGGGGGATGTCAGTAGCAGCTGCATAGGAAGGATAGGTTTTCTGTAGGAGGTGGTGGTTAAACTGAATTTTGAGGGAAGCTAGGGCTTCTAAGAAGCGGAAGTGAGGAATCAATATATTTCAAGCATAGGAACAGTGATTGGAAGGAATTGAAATAGGTTAGGAAATGGAGAGGGGTGAAGATAGTTCTGTTTTAGAAATGCTAAGTTTGAGATGCTGACATGATACCCAGTTGGAGATGTCTACTGAGTATACGGTGATGTAAAACTTGAGGAGAGAGACTGAGGCTGAATATCCAGATTTGGGAGTCACTTGCATAAAAATGATAGTTGAACTCGTGGGAGTTGAGATCTCTAAGAACAGAAAGTTTAGAGAGAAAAGGGAATAGGACCTAGGACAGATCCTTGTAGTACACCCACAAAGAGAAGGTAGATATGGTTGGGCAGATAGGAAGATAACCAGGAGAGAACAATGTCAAGAAAATCCAGGGATAACAGGGTGTTTAGGAGTTGGGGGGAGGGGAGGACATAAGTTATTTCGCACTAGGAAGGGAGCCATTTATGATCCAACACTTTAGAACTCACTCTGAAATCTGTCTCTTAAATTATTATAAACAACATACTATTAATCATCTTATAAATAAAAACATTAAAGTTAATGTAATTTTTAGATTGTTTTTATAGTTACATCTTACTATTTAATCCTAGAATTTCACAACAGTACATAAGATGCCCAAAATATTTTCTCTTCCACTTATTTAAAATAAAAAAAAATACTGTGATTGTTTACTTCATTTTCTTCTCTCCTCTCCAAGAAATTAAAGATGTTGCTTTGTCACAATTTGTTAGTGGGTTCAGATTTAAGATTAAGTGACTTCCTGAAAGCATTTATAGTCTATATTGCTGCTTTTAAAAATAAATTTTCCTTCCTGTGGCTATATCAGCACGAACATTTCATTCTGGGTCACACCTACAAGCTTTCCAGGAAAGACCACACAGAGCATTCCTGCTCTATGTCTAATCCTGCACTATGTCTATATGGCATATTCACGGAGGACTAGCACCTCTGGTGTCAGGGCTTACCAAGCCATTTTCAGGACTGCTCATCCACTTTGGTATCCACCTATCACCCAATCTCACCTGGGGCTCCAAGAAGCTGTAGCATACACAGCTGCTATACCCCAGTAAAAGTGTCTCCACAGGCTAACGAAAGCAAGTTGAGGTTAACTGACAAGCCTCAAACCCATCGGTGAGTTAGAGAAATGTCTTGAAAAGACTTCCATGGAGCAATAGGCAGATGAGAATAATTTGTTCCAGTGGCCACGAGGAAAGCTGAAGCAGGCTCTGTGGAGTACTTAGAGCTTGGGCAGGCATTGAAGAGGCTAAGATCATCTGCTGCATCCCAGGCAATCACTAACCATCCTGACTTTTATCTTGCCACCAAGCTTCAATGACTGGAAAAGAGAACGAGGCTGGTGACTTTGTACAACTCTGCCTCACTTAAATCCAATTCACACACAAGTCAAGATTTGACCCATTGGTCACTATTTTACCCTAATATTGTGATGTCATTCATCCTCCATGAAAATGAAAGAAAATAACAATAAACAACAACCTCAACAGTTTGGGGCTCAAAGGAGAAAAGAAAAAAACAAATCTCCTTCCTTTCAGTAGAGAACTAAGGTACTATGAGTGTGTGATGTGACTTAACGTTGCCAAGTGAAGTCACTCTATTAGTTGGTTTTGCTTAAGTGGTCTTTTGTTTTCTTCTGGAAGGTAAGACTCACTGATAATGACAGCAGATTGGTGTCCTATAATCAGAAATGACTGAAAAAATAAAAAGCAGCAATATCAAAATATGTATACTGAAATAAGGCTGAATGAATCTGTAAGAGCACACCAGGCTCTTACATGCGCAGAAAACTTCTTTGGAAACTTCCAGGGATTCTAAGGACATTGACTGGGCATTTGTGCATGCCAGGCAGTGACCCAGTGCTGGAAAAACTTGATATTTTAGAATGCTGTGACAAAAACCAGAGTGGTTCCTTGGTCTTCCCCTGCCCCTGTGACAGCAGCAGAGGACCAAGTCTTTTAAAAGAAGACTGTAACTCTACTGTGTGACAAATAGAGCTCCTCCATAAGGGGTGGAGAATTCCCTCCATGCTCCTAACCCCAACTGGAGGACAGAAACAACCAGGGTTACCCTAGCCTTTTCCCTTTTGTGTTTCCATGTCTGAAGAAACCTTGTGAGTTTAAAAGGGTCCATATTTTTCACATGAAGCAGAACCAGTTGGGGTTGGGGTTGGGGTGGGAGTAGAGGGGTGGACTGATGACAAGGAAATCTGCTGTATCATAGAGAACAGCCACCAGAAAGCTTGCTTAGCCAAGGTGAAAGTTTAGTACTCTGACTGACAGGATCACAAAACTGTTTTATGTTCTAACATATTAATAAATTAAATTTAAATATTTAATAATATTTAAATAATTATTTAAATAAACAATTAAATTTTAACTTTCCAACCAATTGCAACCCATTATCATAAATCCAGTTTCTGAGTCCTATTAATTCTGATAATTCTATTAATGTTTGACATGGTTCATCCATGTTTAACTGGGTCCTTTTCTCCCTCTCTTGTGTGCCCTAGAAATGGGTAATTGATTTTATCATAATTAATATCATCCTGAGAAACAGAAATTTGTTAATAAGCCAATGATGGTAGGAGTGGGGAAACTAAGCCCCTTAGTTTGAGCACAGGCTTCCCAGAAGTAAACCTAGTCCACAACCCACCATGGTCTAGCAGCCTCCTCACCCTGGAAGATCCCTCCATTTCCATGGCACCTTTCTCTGATTATCCAGTTCTTCCCAGAAACTCCATTTTCAGTCCAGTGATCAGGTCATCTATGTTCACTCCTTCATTCTTCTTTCATCTCTACTCAAGACTTTCTAAACTTCTTTCCCTTCCCCACACAACAGTTTGCTATCTTTATCCATTAGCATGTAAACTCATTCAGGGCAAAGAGTGTCTATCTTTTTACTTCTTTTTGTATATTTTGTACAGTACTTAGCACAGTACCTGGCACATAGTAAGCACTTAAATTCTTGTTGACTTGTTGACCATAGTTGGGTACAGGACAAGAAGAGACATAGGACTCTCATTTCTGTAGGCTCAGACAGGCAGTGTTTTAGTGTTAGAACTTAAGGCATGTACAAATGTACACACATAGATCATGTATAAACATCACTTCCCTGCCTCTATTTACCATGATCAATATTTCTTCTCTTGTCATGTCAAAATTGTCCAAGGGAATTTAAAGAAATCCAGGAATGGTAACACAAGGATGTCATGTAGTATAGATTTGGAGTGAGGAAGAGTCAACTTCTAATCCTGCCTGAGTTAACAAACTTCTAACAAAATGACAAATTTAGAGTTTGGAAATGACTTTGAAGGTCATTGGCTCCATCCCCATAATCTACAGATATAGAAATGGAGGGATTAAGTGGCTTATCCCAAGTCACACAGCTAAGGCAGGATTGGAAGTTGACTCATTTAAAGGGACATGAATGATATAATGTACTCTACTTTTGTTCTGCAAACAGTTTTCCATGAGTTTCATAATATTTTGGCGAGGTCATTTCTTATTCTATCATAATACAGAATTGTTGGTCCCAGTGTTTGAACAAATTGGAAACAGCTGCCCCTGGTGATTGACTGAGCCACTATAGAGTGCCATCTTGGTATGCCGACTCTTACTGATGTTACATCATCATGGGGATATATGATACCCATGGAGTTATTACCGTTGCTGCTATAATTGGCATGGACACATGACTGACTCCTTCAAGTTCACTTGCAGCTGGCAGCTGCTCCTTTCCCCCCCTAACAACTAGAGGGCTCAGCTGTTCTCACCATCACCTGATTTGTTTATGTTGTAAAGGGATTCTCCCTCTATTGGATTTGATGTCATGCCATTACTCCTAGTGATCAGTAAGTGGTGGCCTCATTACTATGTCCCACCCCAAACATCATAATGTGATCTTTGATGGGTTTCAGAGAACTGGATTTGGAATACTAATTAATAGTCGATAGTCGACAATAGAAAGAAGAACGCAAATATAAAGCTGGAAAGGACTGGAAAAAAGGTTGCTACTAGCTGAAGTTATAACACCCCAAGAGAGACAGGAGGTGACATGTGCCAGTTAAGTCAAACCATCATCCCCACCTTAAGCACCATGTCTTCTCAGGTAGCTATGGGCCTTAAACCCATGATGTCTAGAAATAATAGTGACCCACAGACCAATGATCGTACTTCCAGACCAAGCCTCACAGCTATCACTGAGGGGAAAAAAAATCCTTGTGAAAGGACCAACTTCCTTTGTGATCACCAATACCCAGTGAACAATTACCACCAATGGGAAGGTAAGCTCAAGAGGCCTAAAAGTGATAACCTCCTCCCCACTTAAGACCACTGGTTCTGTTCCCAACTTAGTCTCTGTAAATATCATCCTAGGAAGCAAACCTTGTGAAGATAAGATATAACAACTATTTCTGAGGGATGTTGTAGCTTCTACTTCCTCAGTGGCCACTGATACCGAAGCAGAAAGTTTCTTGCCACCAAAACCTTAGTAGTATGGTTCAACATCAAAAATGGATATGGTTTTATCACTGAAAAGGACTGTCTTGCCACTATACCCTAAGGACCATGGGACCTGTCCATCTGACTTGCAGCTGAAAGCTCTTATATGTGGTTTCCTATAAATAAATGTCATCTTCCCAGAGAACCTTGGTTCAAATTTGGATCTGACACTTGCTACCTATTCAGGAATGCATAGTAAACAATTAACAACTTGTTTTCTGGGGATAAACTATACACAAGACACTTTTTCGTTCATTTGCATTAGTGACAGTTTTCCATTGCTTTCGTAAGTCTAGACAATCAATAAATCCTCAGCTTGTAGCATTTGTTGATTTCTGAGGTTTAAATGCTCACATAGAAAATTTAACAATTGGCTTTTCAAGTCAGTACAAGCTAGCTGTAATACACTGTTTGATTTTGGGTAAATCACTTAGCCTCCCTTAGTCTCCGTCCTCTCATCTGTAAAATGAGGGAATTGGATTACATGGCCATCTTTAGATCTATAATACCAAGTCATTCTCCTCCTTGGAACCTACTTTGGTTAACTTCTAATCTAGAGGGTTGGGCTAAATCCTCTCTGAAGTCTTATAATCTCACTTTTCTACACTATAACATTCATTCTACAACATTCTGGAATTTAGAAATATCAAAATGCAGTAGTCTGCAAACTTAAAGAGATTAGAAGACCAAAGATCTCTCATTTTATTCAAGGCCATATCATTTATGAAAACTTAGTTACTGGATGTCAACTCAGTTTTAGTTCAATGTTTTCATAGATTTTTTCCCCCCTAATTTCCTGTGTTTATAAGAAATTCAAAAGTATCATGGTCTAGTACAATCTTTTACCCATCTTTCATTGTGTGGATTCCATGGAATTCTCTGCATAGGACCAAAATTTAAAAATGACTAGACATAGTATCCATTTGTCAAATGTTCTACAAAATCATCTGTTCTCTATTTCATCCATACTCTTGGCGTCAGAGAAGTGGGTCTTCAGATTCAATATGAGTATTGAATAAATTCAATTATATGCCATCTCTTACGTATACTGCAAATGTATTCATGCCCCAAATCTAGTTCTGCAGAAGTGAGGGAGGGGTCAAAAAGTGAAATTAGCTGACACATATTGGATATGTAACCTGACCAGGGTTATCTGATCAATTTTCCGTTTTGTAAGTATAAAACTCAGACCAAGTGAAAGTAAACATGATGGAAAAGAGTGCTTTGAATCTTCAAACGCATTTTCTATCAGCAAGGGAACATGGAAAATGTTAACTCCATCACTAGCAAAACAGTGCCTTAGGCTCCCTCTGCTGGCTATGTATTAACCTAGAATTATTTATAATGCTATTTTTACTGTTCCAAAGAAATTAATATTAAAAACTTTTTTTCTCCCATAATAGAGTTTGATCTGCAATGGAAATGCAAAAAGAAGTAATCTATTTCAGGATGGAAAAATGCAAACATTATGATCTTGGGCTACCATTGAGAGAGAGGCATATCTTATAAGAGTAGAGAAGCATCAGACTACAACTAATATTTAGGGTTTGCATAATATTTTCTAAATATTATCTGATGTTATTTTCACAATAACTCTGGAAAGTAGAGGTCATTTTATCTCCATTCTATAGATGGGAAAAAAATGAGGCAAATAGAGGTTAATTGACTTTCCTTAAGATATCACAGCTAAGCATTTTCTGAGGCATAATTTGAATCAGGACTTCCTAACTTGGTTTCTTCCTACTGCACTACCAAGAATGTTATGTTCAGTTTAAGGCACACAGTTTAAGGAAAGACACTGATAAGCTGGAAAATATGCTGAGGAGGGCAAGTAGGATAGTGAAGGATCTTGAGTCCAGGTCATATTGAGGAAATGGTTAAAGGAATCATACCTTTTATGTATTTTATTGTTTTTTAATTATAGATGAAAATAATTTTTAACACTTTTTTATTTTAAGTTCTAAATTCTCTTTCCTCCTCCTTCCCTTCCCCCTTCCTTGACAAAGGAAGCAATTTTCTATAGAATATGCATGTGCAGTCATACAAAACGTATTTCCATATTAGCCATATTGTGAAAGAAAACAGACAAAAAAAACCAAGAAAAATAAAAAATATGCTTCAAACTACATTCAGATTCCACTTTTTCTTTCTCTAGAGCTGGATATTATTCTTTATAAGTCCTTTGGAATTGTCTGAGATTATTGTATTACTGAGAATAGCTGTCATTCACAATTGACCATTGTACAATGTTACTTTTACTTTGTACAGTGCCCTCCTGGTTCTGCTTTCTTCACTTTGCATGAATTCATATAAGTTTTCCCAGATTTTTCTGAAACCATATTGCTTGTCATTTCTTATAGCGCAATTATATTCTATCACAATCATATACCACAACTTTTTCATATTCCCCAAATGATAGGCATCCCCTTAATTTGACACCAGAAAAAGAGCTACTCTAAATATTTTTGTACATATTAGTCCCTTTTCATGTTGCTATTGGGTTTTTTGTTTTATCTCTTTGGGATACAGACCTAATAGTGGCATTGCTGGGTCAAAAGGTATGCAAAGTTTTATAAGCCTTTGGCATTGTTCCAAATTGCTATCCCAAATGATTGGGTCATTTCACAACTCCATCAATAGTATATTACTGAGGGGGAATTATTCTGGAAAAGAAAAGACTCAAGGGAGACATTAATAGTTCTCTTCTAGTATATGATGTCTTGTCATGTGACGGGAAAGAGTAGACTTATTCTGTTTGACCCCAGAGGACAGCAGTAGAAACAATGGGTAGAACTTGAAAAGAGAAAGATTTAGGATTGCAGTGACAATTACTGCTATGCAATAATGACTTCAAATCCAGCTTCAGACACTTACTAGCTGTATGTCCCTGGGCAGGTCACTTAACTTCTATTTGCCTGCAGTTCCTCAACTGTGAAATGGGGATGATAATTTCACTTACCTTACAAGGTTGCTATGAATATCAAATGAGATAATATTTGTAAAGCCCTTAGTGCAGTGTCTGGTGTATAGCAGACTCTATATAAATGCTTAATCCCTTCCCTTTCCCCACTATATAAAAGTAGAATGAGTTGTCTGGAGAGATAGTGAGTTCTCCCTCATTTGAAAGATTCAAAGAAGGTGAACTATGCTATAATGGGGAATCCCATTTGGTTAAGGGTTAGATTAGATGCTCACTGAGGACCCTTCCAATAATCAATCAATAAACATTTATTAAGCACCTACTATTTGCCAGGAACTGGAGATCCATAAAGAGGCAAAAGACAGTCTCTGCCCTCAAAGAGATGATGATTAATTTAATCTCACCTCAGACACTTGACACACACTAGCTGTGTGACTTTGAGCAAGTTACTTAACCCCAATTTCCTCATCCTGGGTCATCTCCAGTCAGCCTGATGAATATCTGGGCACTGGATTCAGATGGCTCTGGAGGAGAAGTGAGGCTGGTGACCTGCACAGCCCTCCCTCACTCGAAACAAAGTCAAGGGCAAGTCATGTCATTATTTCTCTGATGGCATGGTCTTCTTTGGCAACGGATGAACACACAGAATGATTTAATGGGGTAGACAACTATGAAATTTATGGTACTATGACAAAACAAAAAATTAAGTTAAAGTACTCAATGAAAGTTCTTTTATTAAAATAATTTTAATGAAATGTATTTTTTTCTCTCCTTGTCATGAGCAGTCTCCTAGGAAGGAGCTTCCCAGTGCTTGACCAGATTGGCTGGTTCCTGTAAAGTATACTTAGTTTGTTGCTGAGAGTACACTCAAATTTCCATCAGCATGGAATAATCAACTTTTGATCCACTTTTAAGAACCCACAGTCATCTCTGACCAAGAAGAATCATAGGAATAAGGTCAAAATATATAATACTCATGATTAGCTTTCCTTAAAACAATCACTGTGCATATCTGAATTTAATTCTGAATTTAATCTCTTTTAGAAAGGGAAGAGAAAAATCATCTTGTCATCTCATTCCCCAGTTGATTCCCTGGCATTGGCCATCTCTAAAGTTCCTAGAAACTAAGCATTTCCTAGGCAGCGCTATAAGGTATCGCCTTCCCAAGGGTATGGTAAAATGGAGTGGTTTGTATGGAGCCCTCTTTTGCTAGGCCAACATGGGACCTCATTGTTAAGTAGTGATTCAAGTAAGACCATTGTCAAAAGAAAAGATCATTTAATCAAATGGTGCTTAGAAACATCTATGGTTCACATATTTTAACAGTAATAATACTTCTGGAGATCTCCAAAGTTTGCAAAGTGCTCTTGTATATATTATTTCATGTGATCCTCATGTCATCCCTGTGAGACAAGTACTCCTGGTAATATTAGTCCCATTTTGCAGATGAATAAGGTAAAACTCAAAGTGGATAAACTACTTCCCATGGTTACATAGCTCGTACCATCGGAAGCAGGATTTGAACTCAGCTGTCCATTACACCAGATACAGCTCCTTTCCATGATTCCATGCTCATAGGGATAGGAAAGCACTTTGTAAGACCATAAAACCCTGCATTAAAGTGAATTATTATGTGTCTTCTATCCATCAGTACACATCTTAAGCAATCCAAAACTTTACAGTTATATCCTTATCCATGTCTTTCTGCAGATTCTCCAAAGAGAATCTGCCCAGGGCACACAGACCTTCCTCCTGTTCTTTCAGTGTTCATGGATACCACAGTAGAGTACTTTATCTCTCTGTTTTCCCTTGGACTAGAGAATTGTGGTCTCTCTGGATGCCCCTCATGACAGCTTCTGACTAATACTAGGACCTGTCCATAGTCTATATGCTCTTAATCTAGTCCATATATGTGTATATATATATATATATTTATACACATATATGGACTATATATATATACCTTTTAAAAATAGCAGTTGTCTAACATTATGTGCCAAGGGCTATACTAAATGTATGTTTTGATCCTCATAAAAGCTTTAGGAGGCAGGTGCTATTACTGTCCCTATTTTACAGATGAGGAAACTGAGGCAAAGAGGACTTAAGCGACTTGTACAGGGTCACACTGCTAGTATCTGAGCTTGGATGACACTTGTCTTCCTGTCTCAATGCCTCTCATTCTATTCACTACTCCATCTAGCTGCCATCAGTTAATGCTAGTGATCTCTGATATGTTTTTCCAACTAGCTCAACATTAATTCATAATCTTATAAACTACACGGTCTGAATTTTATGTCATCAACGGACATTTATTAAATGCTTACTTTGTGTCAGGCACTGTACTAAATGCTAAGAATACAAATTAGGGTAAAAAGAAAGGCAGTCTCTACCCTCAAGGAGCTAATGGGGGAAGACAACATGTAAATAGTCACTGAAAAGTAAGGTTGGGGGAAGTGAGGAAAAGAGAAAGAAGTCCTGAAAGTCAGAAATGGAATCCAGAAAAGAACGAAAGATTGAAAGTGGCTGCCCTAGGCACTCTCTTTAAAATGAAAATTCTAGGAGGAATTGATTGATCAAAAAAATGGATGGAAGGATCTTCCAGGCTGAGGAAATAACTAAGATCAAGTCATCCCCCAGGGTTCTGGAGCATAAGGAGCTAAGTGGAGGAAGCAGAGAAGGAAAGAACATGGTTGGACTGGGTAATTTCCTAGAACAGAAATTCCTAGAATTCCAGGAGGGATTCACTAATCTGAGAAAGGAACTGTAAGGGGAGAGAGATCTTCTAGGGTGAAAAGGCTCTAAGGTTCATGTCATACGAGGGTCCACGTCAAATTGTTACATTCGCTATTGTTACAGGAATTCTGGAGGATATACAGAAGGTAATTCCAGGATTTTGCCATGAACTGTGGTCCATCCATATCATTCATTAATCTAACATTTTATGATATGCTAGGCACTATGCTAGGTGAAGGGGATACAAAGAGAAAAACAAAGCAATCCTTAACTCCTGAGGAGTTCACACGTCATTGGTAAAAGATGGGCAACCAGGATGAATTGTCCAGCTCCTGGGTAGACCTAGGAATAATCAAGAGGATGAAGAATAGTTCTAGATAACTGAATGGAAAGCCTGTACTGGTGGTCCATCAGTACACAGTAGAGATGAATAATGAACTGGTACCTGAATTGGAGGGGAATAAGAAATAGGGCAAGATTGCCTTTGGAAAATTACACAGACCCCAAGATCCTGTCTAAAACAAAGACCTGTCTTTTCAACAATATTCTTCTGATACTGTATAGCTATGAAATATCATAGTCCCTAATGAATTGAAATTAAGGTCACCAAGAGGGCAATGGAGGGGTACATAGTGGGCATGAATAGGACATAAAGAATCAACAGGTGAAATACTCTAAAGGATATCATCAGAGAGAAATATGATCAGAAAAAAAGATGGGTTGGGCATGTACTAAGAGTGAGGGATAACCAATAGATGGTCCATATTTCCACTGGTGTTCATGTAATATCAAGAGACACAAGGACAGACACTATCCATGGACATTTGGTGTACCGTCTGTAAAGGGTCTATGAATGGACATGGACTAGAGTCTCACAGGATGAGAAAGTGTGGATGAGTTGGAATCTGAATCTCTTGGAGGGAGTGCACCTTTTGATGAGATCATAGAGTTGTAAAACTAGGTAAGAAGGAAGATCACAACAGATTGAAAGTTGGGATCAGGACAATTCTCTAATGGTCCTGCCATTGTGTATATAGAAACAATTCAAGGTTAACTCAATCTGTTGAACAAATCACATAACCAGTTTGCTACTTAGGTTCCTCTTCTGTAGAGTGGGCATGGAATGGGTTGAACTACTTGACTCAATAGGTAGTCGCAAGCATCTAATAAGATAATTCATTTAAATTACTCTGTAACCTTCAATTACTGTGAAAATGTGGGGTTTTTTTTTTACAGTTACTGAATTCAATTGCTAAAAAGTTATTACTAGTCAAAGACTAATTCTACCTGTCACTCCAATCAACTAAAATATTACAGGAAAAAGAAGACTTATGTGTGAGGATGTAGGTTAAGTGTAAGAAGTACTGAGAAAACACTTGCACAGATGGGTGGATTTTTTAAACCTATCTGAAAATGATATATTATAATTAAATGGTCACATATTCCCCTGTAATTTAGTCAATAAATATTTATAAAAGATCTGAATGATAGCCCTTTTGTGCAATTAATATGGTCATGGAAAAACCTCCTCTACCTTGTAGAGTAAATGGAAAAAAATGTTCTTTTCATAGCAACACTTTTTCATTGTTTCTGTTAGTGATATTATTAGTTATTTTAAGTGCATATAATTGAACGTTTAAGTTAAAGAGGGCACTTTTACAGGATCAGCACTAAAAGAAAATTAGGACATCACAGCTGCAATCATCCAGCTGCAGTGCCTTATTTTTTGGCTCTCATTTCTGGTGCTGTGATTTCGGAGAGTACAAATGTGTTTTCTCATGTCATTTTAGAAATAAAAAACATTATGACCTTAAAACTCATTTTCTTTTGTGGGGGAAAGAAAGATAGATCCTGGAATACATATGCTGGGCACAGAATAGGCCATACACTCATGCTGAAGCAGATATAATCCAGCATGTGTTATATTGGATAGAATACTGGGAGTCTGGGCTTCCGGTTTTTGGTTGATTTTCCCAGATCTGTCATTTGCTAACTGTGTAATCTTAACCAAGTCAAAACAACTTCATTTTCTAATTTTTAAAATAAGAAGCTGAACTAGATAATCTCCAAGGTTTCTTCTTACCCACGTAACCTCCAACATTCTATAGTTAATAATGAAAGAAATGTTCTATGGAAAATCTTATGTGAAAACATATTAAAACGTTGACCAAAAATATCCAACTCTATCTATCCAGTGTCACTGCTTATTAACAAACTGACTACAGCAGATAGAGAGTGGAGCTTGAAGTCAAGGAGACCTGAGTACAAAAATCAGACATTTACTAGCTGTGTGACCTGGACTAGTCATTTAACCTCTCTCTGTCTCAGTTCCCTTAACTGTAAAATGGACATAATAACACTACCTCTTTTCTAGGACTGTTGTGACGATCTCAGGGAGAGAACAGTGCCTCGAGTATAGTAGGCATTCATTAAATGCTTCTTCCCTCTCCTCTTCCCTTCCCACTCTGTATCTCCAGAATTTAACATAGTGCCTTACATAGTACTGGACCTGTGATTTCATTATTATAGGAACCCTCCAAGTAAAGACAATCACTCTATCAATGCAGGTGGGCACTTCTTCTGCAATTCAGAGTCTAAGAAAACTGCCTATGTGGTTTTAGAAGGCTGCCCAGAGAGGTTAAGCTATTTGCCCTGGGTCATCCAGTCACTGTATCAGAGGGAGAACTTGAAACTTAGCAGAGGTGCCTGACACATAGCAAATGCTTAATAAATGTTTATTGATTAATTGACTTGAAAACCAACTCCCTTTACATAATGCCATGATGCCTAACATTGCCAAAACATAGTAGACACTTAAATTCTTGTTGATTGGATTTCATTTTAGTTGTTTTTATTTAGGAGGGAAAGTCTAGGCAATTGGAGTTAAATGACTTGCTCAAGGTTACACAACTAGTAAGTGTCAAGTGTCTGAGGGCAGATTTGAACTCAGGTCCTCCTAACTCTAGGGCCAGTGCTCTTTTCAATGCCCCACTTAGCTGTTAGTTTCATATTCTTTAATTTCTTGAACTCATTTTAATATATGTGTGTACAGATTTATATTTTATTAATAATATATTATGCTTATATTTAATTATATATTTGCAAATACAGACTTCTCTGACTTTTCTACCATACCCCCAGAAATTTGTTATTGGGAAAACTCCACCATCCTGCAAGATTCCATCAGTCTTAGTTCACCATTTCATCATCATCTTCTGTCCCTTTTCTTTTTCTTTCCCTCATGATGAAGTTCTAATAAAACTGTCCCCAGCCCCAATATTTTAACTTTCTTTGGGGCCTCAGTGAAGAGTAGACATGTCCTGATTTAACCACACACTCTAGCTTTAACCACACTACAGGCCCCTACACTCAATCATAGGCCTTACCAGAACAACAGGTGTGTCCTTGTGATGGAATGCTAACCACTGTCTCTAGCTAACCTCTGACCCAGATCCAACCCTCATGTTTAAACAGATGTGTCCATACACTCAACCACAATCACATCATCCGTTTAGCCCAAGACAGGACCATAATACCCAACTATCCATCTTGACCAGTCAGGAGCATAATGGTTAGCCAGTCAGAAAGCAGAAGAGATATTTGACCACTGAATAGCAGGGACTTCCACATAGTTAGTGCCTGTGCAGTAATAGTAAAGAACTGGAGTAAACTTATGACATAGAGAGGCTTATTATAATATCATCAACGTACATAAATGCCACTCCCATGGGTTTTTCTGTATGCATTATGAATAATTGCTTTCACAGTTGTACTAAGTCTGGGACCCCTCCCCCACCTACCTGATACTTTAGCAAACCCCTCCTGCCTTTTTAATATTTATAATTTCTGTTGTGTAATCAGCATTATTACACTATAAAACTGCCTGTCTTTTCTTACTAAGTTGCTGGTTCCTCTTGGAACTCAGCCTACGAGAGAGTGTCACTCTCAATAAATGCCTTTATTTGAATTGGAGGTGGTCTAAGTCTGACTTCTTTGCAATGGTCCCACTGCAACATACCATGAAACCACAATACTCTAATCCAAGAACTGGGAAAAATCATGTTAATCAGCACAAGTGCAAAAAAATCCTTCTAAACTTATATATGACACTAAAACAAACATGCCCCCACACCCTCCAAAAAAAAAACAAACCCAACACCCTGATTTGCCTTCAGAGAGGACAATCTGTCCATCCCTGAGCTGTGGTTTCTGCCCTTACGTCTTCTCATTCAGTCATTTCCGGGCTCTATATCATATTGTGTTAGGATGGCATGAAAAAATGAATTGGAAAAAAAAATCTATCCTATTAAGTCATCTCATAGTCCTACAGCTGACAGGGATTATGGAGAATGTGATCAGGAAGTAGACTCTTCTCAGGACCCCAGGAAGAAAGGATTTGGGGAAATGTGTTCTCATTAAGATGGTGTAAGAAAACCTGCTCCCTGAACTTTAGAAAGAATGTGGGTGTCTAGGAAATCAGATGTTGGTGCTAATTTGTACTTTGATCTGAGATGAGTGGAGAAGAGGAAAGGGAAGAAAAGCCAAGGGGCACAGCTCCGTCCCTCCATGCCCAACCTCCTCCTCACTTTCCAGGGTGGTTGGGTGAGACCGGAGGAAGGAAGACAGAGATCACTAGAGTTCATTTTTCTTGCTCCAATCCATCTGTGGGTGTGTTTGCTGCTCCATTTCTGGTAAGCCTGCTCTTTGACCACTGCCAGGGAGATGTTGAAGTCCAAAAATGGTATAGAGACATGAACTGTAAAACTTCTATTTAAGGAGGAAGTTGTATTCACCAATACAATGTAAACTTGTAAACAAAGGATTTTTTGACTGTTTGCATTTGTATCACCAGTGTCTGTCATATAGTAAGCACTTAATAAATTTCAGAATGTAACAAACTGTATATATGTATAGAAGTGGTGTAGGCAGAGAATTATTCCTTCCCTTCTCTCCAAAGCATTTACATTATCACTTACATGAGAAGCACATGGTAAGCTGCACATTGTTGCCCAATTGGCTTGAGAGATCAGAGCCTGAGAGCAGACTTTCCCCAGGGTCAGGAGACCACCTCAAATTCAAAAGTTTAGAGACTGGAGAGATTCTAGAGAGAGATTCTCTTGAAGCTGAAAGGCCAACACCAAGTCTTAGTGGGCGGAACTGACAAGTTATTTTCTGGAGTCATTTTTGATGGTGTAGATAAACCCTTAGGTTGGAGTCAGGAAAGCCTAGGTCAAATCCAGTCTCGCACACAACCCTGGGCAAGTCACTTAACTTCTGATTGTCTCAGCTTCCTCATTTATAAAATTGAAAAGATAATAGCACCTACCTCACAGAACCGTTGTCAGGATCAATATCTATGAAGCACTTGGCATAGTGCTTGGCATGTAGTAGGTATTGCTAAATGCTCAAACAAATAAGTCCAGGGAAAGGGACTCCCTTAGGAAGTCTAAGCTGAATGTCTGGTGCATTTCTGCATCTGTTCATGGGCTACCTGAGTCCTCTGTGTCTTATACATTGTCTCCAGTATTTAACATCCATACTGTATGAATGTCTCTGCAGGAGCTGGAGACTCTGTTACACACGTTTGGGCTACATGAACACAATCTGTATCTAAACTTTATTTGGAATATTTCCCCATATAATAAAGAGAGTAAATGACTGTCTTGAGAGCAGTGTCCCAGGATTGGGCCAAATCTGTATGACCAGAGTCTTTGGAGTACCTTTAGCTATATAATAAATAAAATATGTGCAAAATGAAATATAAAGTA
The DNA here is from genome assembly GCA_028658325.1 of Potorous gilbertii. Lineage (NCBI taxonomy): Eukaryota > Metazoa > Chordata > Mammalia > Diprotodontia > Potoroidae > Potorous > Potorous gilbertii. The sequence goes on from CM053770.1 coordinate 212,334,298, forward strand.
ACAATATGGATTAGGGAAGGATATGAAAAACCAGGAAAGGGTGAGGAAAGACCTAATGTAATTCAATCTAGACCTTGAAAGGAGACAAGGATTTTAAAAAGCCAAAGTAAAAAAGGAAAGTTAGTTACTGATAAGTTACAGATAATGTCATAAACCATCTCCTTTTATGTGATTTTTACAGATAAGGAAAAATTAGGATCTAAATTCAAATATACATATATCATTTCATCTGTCCTCATCTACCACCCACCTCAATCCCTATCCTGTATTTTTTTCAATTTTTTAATTAATTATTTTTCAATGAGCAGACATTTATTTTCTCTCATTCCCACTTCCCTTAAGCTCTCAGAAAAAAGCAAGAGACAGAGACAGAGACAGAGAAACGTAACTGTTGTGAAAATATGTAGTATTTATTGAGGTAATATGTGCCAGTCATTCAAGATAAATTCCCATGTTGGACATGGCCAAAAATATGTATCCCGTTCTGCATATTTAGCACCTCACTTGTGTGTCAAGAGATGGGTGGCATTCTTCAATATCAAACCTGTGGAATCATAGTTTAACCCTATTTTTCTTCAGTCTATGATATTTCTCTGGGTCATTTACTTTCATCCTCAAGAGAATTTCTCCCTGAAGAATTTCTGAGTTGTGAAATAAAACAGATAAAACTTCTTTCATGATACTCCTTAGAACAACACACGATGTCACCCTTTCTTTATCTCTTATTGTTAAGAGAAAGAATATTTACAAGCAGGCATCTTTGTGTGGCAGTGTAGAATAGACAATTTGTAAAACAGGACTAGCCTTTCAGTAGAAAGGTCATTTTCTCTCTTTTTCAAACTCCAGAAAGGACATGTTCAGGTCAGACAAGCCTTTCACAATTTGTCTAGCCTTTGTTCAAAGAAAACATCTCTATCTGAGAGAAAGGATAAATGTCAATCCCTTCCTAGAAGAAAATGCTGTATTTTCCCCATGTTCCAATTAATCACCTTCTTGTAAAAGATTCATTAAAATCATAACGCAAAATTCTCTTGCTCAAAAAACTGCATATCTGAGTTGTTGGCCTCTACATGACCTCCATCCCCACTCACCCTAACATCCCTATTTGTCCCAATTTTTAGTTTCTATGGGTGTGTATGTGTGCATGTATGTTTAAGGCTTTAACTATTTGGAAATTCTTATAGCAATAAATGTCATATTGAGAATTAATGATAATCTCCTTGAACAAAAATCAAATTCTTTTCTGAAAGCAGATTTCCTGTCTGGAGGATCTGAGAGAGGTGTTACCCTCTAAGGAACTAAGAGTTTCCAGAAGCATACTGCAAGGGTCCAAGTCAGTTTTTGGAAAGGAATACTGTAATTCTTTTGCCTCCTGGTTTTAGTTTAGTTAAAATAAACTTTAAAAATCTCAGGAGCTGATATTTAAGGTGTCTCCCATTTCTTTCAGCTTGCCTTAATTCTGAATTAATTGAGCGAAAAATTGACCATGTTTTGAATTTAGGGAAACATCTATCATAGCTTAATTGGGAAATTCGGGCTAATGAGACAACTTCCCACATCTTGAAATTGTCCCTGCTCAACCAATTCTTTTCTAAAGGATTGGAAGGACAGATCATGGTTTCCTTTCAGCTCAAAGTTGAAAATGGTGGTACGCTATGGGGGGCAAGAGATATATTCACATTGTCTTTTTTAATGAAGCCACCCTACTTTACTAAGGTCCAGGCCACCCAACTTCCCAAATGCCTTCAGCTACTAAATTTAATTTACACAAGGATAAGATCTATCTTATTTAAACTTTATACCCCAGTGCCTAGCATGGGGCAGACACTTCATAAATATTCACTTTCATGACTGTTTTTGTTTGGATTCTACTTTGTCCTTTCTCTAAAAGTGACCCTTTGGAGCACAAGATTAGAATATTGTAAAGGACAATATAGTAACATCCATTTAATGGTGATAAAGGTTAAGATGCCAAAACTCCACAAGCACCATAATGTTGAATGAATTTTTTCTTAAATTATTTTGTATAAATTACAAGTATATAAAAATAGAGCCATAACTGAGGACAAACACCAGGAAAGAAAAAAAATGTGCCAAAGCAAACAGCATCAAAGCTGTCCTCCAATCAACAATTTCACAACAAACTAAGTTGGTTCTATATGGTGGTTGATTGGGGGAGAGACATTCAAAGCCTCAGGACATAAAACATCATGTAGGAAAAGACCCAGAGGCAAGAACTTCACTTTGGGAGTGAGGAAGATAGCCCTCAGCACAGACCCTCAAAAGACCATAAATTCATTTTCATTAGGGTAGAGAACAGTGTGGAGGCAGGCTATGACCTTGGGTATGGCTACTTAGGAAGAATTGGGGAAAAAAAATTGTCATTGGGTAAGATTTGTGTTTAAATATTAGTACTGTAATAAAATATTCCTGGTGTCTACTCTTTCACCCCAATTCTTTCTTCTTCTGAACTTTCCTATTTCTTTCAATGACACCATTATGATCACAATTACTCAGGTTCTTTACCTGGATAGAATCATCAACTCCTCATTCACCACACATGTCCAATCTGTAGTCAAAATTTGTCATTTCAACCTTTGCAACATCTCTTGTATACATCTCCTTACACTCTTACAGAGGCCCCTATGTCATCTTTTCCTCTAATATTCAATAGCTTTCAAATTGTTCTCCTTTCCTCTCCACTGCAATCCATCCACCATTCAAGTGTCCAAAATGATTTTCCTGAAGTTAAAGTCTGGCTACGTCATCCCACTTGCCTCCTACAATAAATGTCAATGATTCCTTACTACTTCCAGGATTAAATAGGAAGTCCTCTGTTTGGTATATAAAACCCTTCACCATTTAACCCCTCCTGACCTCTCTTGCTATTATTCTACTTAATTCTCCTCACTTCACCCCATGATCCAGACACATTGGCCCATGTGTTTTTCCTCACACATTATACCTCTACTTCCCCACTCTGTATTTGAACTAGCTAAATTCCATGCCTAGAAGGCTTTTCCTCTTTGATTCAACCTTCTAGTTTCCTTGGCTTCCTCAAATCTCATCTTCTGCAACAATCTTTGTTTCCCACAACCCCTTGCTTTTTTCCCCTTTTCTGAGATTAGCCTCCATTAATGCTTGTAGGTGCAGAGCTATTTGTATGTTCTCTCCCCATTAGAATGCTAGCTCTTTAAGAGTTAGGAATTGTGATTTTTCCTCTATCTTTGTAACCTTGCTCTTAAAACAGTATCTGGAACACCGTAAACACTTAATAAATGCTTGTTGACCAGCTGTATGATTAGTTGTTGTAAAGCTTACACAAGTAAACTCAAAAGACTTCAGTCTTCCTCTTATTTCTTTCTTTGGAATTGAGGAGACAATTTTAAAAAATGTCTTTTTTTAAAGCACTTCTACCTTTCAGCTATCATTCCACAGAAGAGAGTCTACTTAAGGGTAGACAACTTTGAAGTCAGTTATTCTCAAATTTTTGAGAGAGACCACAATATTAAGAGAAATTCTTGTCTAAAGCATGTTCTATGTTTGTGCTTAATAACATACTGTTTAGCTCAAAAGAAATACTTATATTAAAAAGTTTTTTCACAAAGAATAATTCTGAAGGAATCTAAATTGAACCTTGTCAGGTGTGCAAAGCACAGTACACAGAGGAGAGAGAGAAAGGGGAGTATGGGAGACACATTAGAAAGATCAAATCAATGATCTTTGGCCACAGATTGGATATAAGGGATGAGAGAATGGGGAGCTGAAGAGCCAGAGAGATTGGGGGGATAGTGGTACTTTGAACAATAATAAAAAGTTAAGAAAAGGGGAGGGTATTGAAAAATGATGAAATAAGACATGAAATTACCTGGTGTTTCAGAATCCACCTTGAACCCAATAACTTTTAAATGACTCAAAGGGAATTTTAGAGTGGAAGAAAAATTAAAAGTTGGAGTAAAACAGTCTTCCAGCCTAAGACAATTTGGGAGGACATTAGAAGAGAGACACTGGCCAGTAAACAAACGGCAAGTCCTAGGGCAGCCTCACCTTCAGGAACTTTCCACCTCACAGACAGAGAGGGGGTGGGGCAGCTGGTCAGGAGAAGATTGGGTGGGGGGAGGACAGGGAGCTCAGTAGGTGAAAGCATGGGGAGGGGGCTCCACAGGCACTGAAGTGGTGCCAGGGATGTTGACTGGATAAAGTTCCAGGCTGTGGCTAAGGGCAAACAGGAGAAACAGTGTACCAGTGATTATGTTGCAGAGGGATGGAATCCCGCTGGCTGTGGTTACTGGTAGGAGAACAGAGGCCCTGGCTTTGGTACCAGGGCAGAGGGGTGAGCTGATGTTGGCAGTGGCAAGCAAATGTTAGCAGGGGGCAAGAGCTTTGACAAAGGTGCTGGGGGCCTTGGACTCTGCTCAGGGTTAGAGAAGAGTACCTGAGGACACCCATGGTATGAACAGAAGGTGTACTGACCACACCTGGTTTTGGATTATAGAACACAAGTAAAACAACAAACCAAAGGTCCCCAATATGAAAAATCTGAAGCCTAAGATATTATGCTCTATAGCCTGGGGAGCAGAGCCTGACCCTAACATAAAGATAACAATCACAAAATAGTCTGTTAAAAAATGAATACGCAGCAGAGAAAGAACCCAACCATAAATAGTTATTATGCTGATAAAAAAGATCAGAGTTCAAACTCAGAAGACAATGAAGTCAAAACAACTACTTGTAAAGCTTCAAAGAACAACATAAAATGGTTCCAAGCCCAAAAGTTGTTATTGGAAGACCTTAAAAAAAGTTTTGAAAATCAAATAAGAGAGAATGAGGAAAAATGAGGGAAAAAATAGGAGTAATGAAAAAAAAATCAAGAAAATTATGAAGAGAAAGGCAACCAATTAGAAAAGGAAATTCAAAGACTTTTGGAAGAAAATAACTCCTTAAAAAATAGAACTGGTCAAGGGAAAGCTAATGATTTCATAAGACATCAAGAAATAATAAAACAAAATTTTAAAAATGAAAAAATAGAAGAGAAAGTGAAATATCTCATTGGAAAACAAATGACCTGGAAAACAGACCAAGGACAGATTATATAAGAATTGTTAGATGACCTGATAGTTAAGATTACAAAAAAAAAAGTCTAGACCCTATAGTTCAAGAAACAATTAAGGAAAATTACCTTGAAGTTTTAGAACTAGAAGGTAAAATAGAAATTGTATCTACCAATTACTGCCTAAAAGATCCTAAAATGAAAACTCACAGGAACATTATACCTAAGTTTCAAAGCTCCCAGGCCAAGGAGAAAATATTGCAAGCAACTACAAAGGAAAAAATTAAATATTGTGGAGTAACAGTTGGAATGATACAAAATTTAACAGCTTCTACATTAAAAGACCAAAGGATATGAATATGATATTCTGAAAACCAAAGGAGATGGGTTTGCAGTCAAGAATAACTAACCCAGCAAAGCTGAGTGTAACTTTCTACGGGGGAAACAAGGGACATTTAATGAGTCAGAGGATATTCATGTATTTGTGAGGGAAATATAAGAACTGAACAGAAATTTTGATGTATAAGAATCAGAAAAAACAAAAAGATAAACATGAAAGACCAATTACAAAGGATTCAATAAGATTAAACTGTTTATTTATATGGGAAGATATTATTTGTAACTCTTAAGAATGTCATCATTACTAGGGTAGTTTGAAAAATTTTACATAGAAAGTTTAGGATTGAGTTGACTATGATGGTATGATCCTAAAAATTAATATTGGTTAGGGAGAAGTAAAATGGAGCAAATTATCTCATACAAAAGGAGTGTCAATGAAAGAACCGTTACCATGTAGGGCAGGTAGTAAGGGAATTATTCTCATCAGAAATGGGTTAAAGAAGGAATAACATATTCATCTAGTAGGGTATAAATGTCTTCTTATCTTAGAGAGGAAAAGGAGGGTAAAGGGATAGGATAAGGGAGTGAGTATTAGAAAAATATGTAGATTAGGGAGGCACGATTCAGAAATAAATTAGACTTCTCAGAAGGGATAAAGGAGAAAGGAAGGGAGAGAGACAGAGAAAGAGGAAGAAGAAGGAGGAGGAAAAGAAGGGAGAAGAAGGAAAAGAGGAGGAGGAGGAGAAAAAGGAGACAAAGTAGAAGGAGGAGAAAGAAGAAGAGGAGAAGGAAGAGAGGAGGAAGAGGAGGAGAAGGATATATCAAAACTCATAGGATGGAACAAGAATATTAATCAGAGGACAATTTATATCTCTAAATGATTACAATGACAATGATGGTATATTAGTGATGGAATACTATTGTGCTGTAAGAAATGATGAGCAGCTTGATTTTAAAAAAGTGGAAAGACGCATTAAATAATGCAGAGTGAAATAAGCAGAACCAAGAGAACATTTTATACGGTAACAGCAATATTATTCAGAGTAACTGTGAATGACTAAGCTATTCTGAGTAAGATAAATATTCAAACCAACTGCAACAGACATACAAAGGAAGATGCTATCTACCTCCAAGGATGGAACTGATATATGGAAATATGTATTGTATGGCTTTACATGTACATATCTATAGTAAATGTTGACCTTTTCTAGTGCTGAGTTGGGAGGGAGGGAGGTAGACAGCTCAAAATTCAAAATATAACAAACAAATAAACAATAAAAAGGTGGGGTTTAAAGATAAAGAAAATTAATTCGGCTTTGGTCATGTTGAGTTTAAGGCATCTATGGGACATCTGGTGCAAAATGTCTAATGGTTGGAGATCAGAGATTAGGGCTGGCTAAACAGATTTGAGAATCGTTAGCATAGAGCGCACAGGAGCTGTAGACATCACTAAGGGAAATCATTTAGAAGGAGAAAAGAGGGCCCAGGATAGAGCCCTGGGAGACACTCGTGGTTAGTAGCTGTGACTTAGATGAAGATGCAGCAGGGAAGACTCAGAAGGAGCAGTCCATTATGTAGGAGGAAAATCAGGAGAGGGTCATGTGATTAAAAACCTAGAGAGAGGAGACCATCAAGAATAAAAGTGATTTACTGCATCAGAGGTTGATGAGAAGTCAAGAATTATGAGGATTGAGAGACCATTAAATAGGGTGATTAAGAGATGGTTAGTAAATTTGGAGAGAGCAGTTTTGATAAAGGCTGTGGAGAGTTAAGAGGAAGGTGAGAGGTGAGGAAGGAACTGTGTTAGACAGAAGTCATATAAATATGAAGAATGAAATAATCCTTACTCCCAAAGAGCTTACATTTTAATAGGAGAGATAATATGGACAAATCATTTAGTTACCCAGCCAGCAAGCATTTATTAAGTGCCTAGTTTGTGTAAGGTCTGTGATAGCAACACAATGGATGAAAAAAATCTCAGCTCTCAAGGAACTTACATTTTAATATTAACCCAAAAGGTCAGGTTAATATCTGACATTCTCTTGATATTTGACATACCAATAGCAAATCCTGATGTTAAATACCAAAGAAGCATTTTGACTGTCCATCCCGTTTTCTGATTGTAATCAATTTGTCTGATTGCATCCACCTTTCCTCTCATACAATTCCTCATTTGTCATGTATTAGAGTCTGTTTGTGTCCAACATGTACCTCTCTGGTGACTTTGGAGTATTCTTCAGACATAATTTTTCGAAAATTGTAGCGTCATACAACTCACAATCACATAAGTGCATCAGTAGAATAGTACTATTAAGTAGGTACCCATTCAACAAATTATGGTATAAGAAGTGAACTGGTTGTTATAAACCATGAATAATAATAAAAATGTTGAATTTAGAGTAATGTGGAAGGACTTGTATGAACTGATGCAGACTAAAATAAGCAGAATCAAATGAGCAACTGATAATCACACTAAAAATGTGAGAGGAAAACAGCTTTGAAAGACCTCAGAACTCTGACCAAAGCTGCAATCAACCAATCATGACCATGAAATATTGATAATGAGATACCTCCCACCTCTTGGCAGAGATGTGTGACACCAGAGGTACAGAATGAGAAATGCCTTCTCAGATATGGCATTGTTGGTTGTGCTTGCTAAATCATGAAATTTGTTTTTAAATACCATTGACCAATTAATTGTACAAAGGTTTGTGCTGAAATTCAATTAGTAAGTTTGCATCTTTCTTGATGTAAATAAATGTTCTTGCAAACAACTTGGAATCAAAAGACCAAGTATTATCAAATACTTACTAGGTTCTAGATTCTATACAAATGTAAAGAATGAAATGGCCATGGTTTTGGTCACCACTATTTCTTTTTTATATAAACAATTGTAATTAATATTGAAAAGATGAACAGTCAAAGCAACAAAATTTTAAGCACTGGCTACTTTTGGCAGACAGCCCAGAAGCAGCAGATTACTTGACTCTTCTGTCTCTTCCTCCCCTTGCTGAGCACAAAGTATACAAGGAATCATTCACTCTATGGTTCTGCTGACATTTAAGGACTTTGAGGGAAATCTATTTTGTGGACAGAGGGAAGGAGTCAAGAACCCAGGTGGGTTCCAGCAATTTGCTCTCATCTACATATCTCTCTGTTCCCAGTAGTCTCTGAACTATCTCCTTACTTCCCAGTCTCCAGTGTCTTCAACCTGTCAATGTCTAGGATTGCAGAGCACTAATTAGGGTGCCCAAAGCAAAACTCTGACACCTCCCTACCGCCCAGGACCAAATCCTCAGCAAATTAGAGAAGTTCTCTTTCAAATCTTTCCCCACTCTGATCCATGCTCTAATCATCTGTCAAACTGGTCTTCCTAAAGCAGAAATCTGACTATCTCTCTACTCAGTAAATAGCAGTGGCTCCCTATTGCCTCTGAAACTATGTATAAAATCCTCTATTTAACTTTTAAAGGCTTTCTACTTGTCCCCTTCTTGCTTTTCCAATCTGATTAGATACCATGATCACTCTACGATGCAGCATTACTGCCCTTGCTGTTCCTAGCCTACAGCCAGGAAGACCTGATTTCAAATTTGACCCCAGACATTTACTAGATATTTGACTCTACATAAGTCATTGAACTTCTGTCTGCTTTGGTTTCCTCAACTGCAAAATAGGGGTACTTAATAGTACCAATGTTCCAAGACTGCTGCGAGGATCAAATGAGATATTTATAAAGTGCTTAGCACATAGTAGGATCTTAATAAATGCTTATTTCTTTCCTTGAACAAAACATTCCATCTCCTACCTCCAAGCATCCTGCTTCCCAGTCCTTAAAATTCTCTCTCTCTCTTCTCATTTCTGCCTCCTGGTTTCCCTGAATTCCCTGGCTTTCTTCAATTCCCAGCTAAAATCTTACTTTTTTGTAGGGAGGCTAGTGCCTTCCTTCTGTTGATTTTCAAATTATCTTCAATAACATAGGTGCTTGCATGTTACCTCCCATATTAGATTATGAGCTCTTTGAGAGCAAGGATGATTTTTGCCTTTCCTTGTATTTCCAGCACCAAGGAGAGTGCCTAGCATTTAGTAAATTCTTAATAAATGTTTGTTGCTGAAGTACTTATTCACTCACAGCAGAGGTCACCATGCAATAAACTAGGAAAGGCCTGGGGACCATATCCCCTCCCCTTAAGCCATGCGTCCCTGACCAATGGGTTTCAGGCGTGATCTTACTTTGTCCTGTTTAGTTCTCAGGGAGAGGAGTCCCCAGTTTGGGAGCATGAAGATGGAGACCTTTGAGCCCAGTATTCCAGGGTGCTTCTTCTTTGAAGTCAGTATTCCAGGGTAGGTTTGTAGATAGTCCATCAGCAAAGCCCTGAGAAGGAAAAGTCCTGGAACAAAAGAAAGGACAAGGGGAGTGAGGGGGATAGCCTTTGGACTTGAATTTAATGGATGGATGCTCTAGAGTAAGTGAGTATAAATTGTGAACCTAATCCCCCTCCCCTTAACAGAGATCTAACTTATAGAAGGGAGATTATTTCCCCAAATTGTTGGAGGAAATGTTTGTAAATTTATTCTGGCTAATGTCTGCCTTAAATATTTCCACACAAAAACTAATCTAATGTAAATGGGTAAATGGCATTGGGGTACTAATCACTGTGTCCCTAAAACTGGAG
>CM053770.1:212344859-212368907 GCA_028658325.1 Potorous gilbertii
TAAATTGTGAACCTAATCCCCCTCCCCTTAACAGAGATCTAACTTATAGAAGGGAGATTATTTCCCCAAATTGTTGGAGGAAATGTTTGTAAATTTATTCTGGCTAATGTCTGCCTTAAATATTTCCACACAAAAACTAATCTAATGTAAATGGGTAAATGGCATTGGGGTACTAATCACTGTGTCCCTAAAACTGGAGGAATATAATCAATAGAATCCCTAGTCAGAGATGAGCAACCCTCTCAAGGTACTGAAGAACACTGGGGTAGGTGTGGAATAAATGGATATGGCTCACAGATGTGGGGCCAGAGCAAACCCATGTTTCCTATGTATGTTGTATATGTCTATAAGTGGCAGAAGGATAGGGGCTGAAGTCCCCTTGCTATCACATATGATCATTGGTAGAAGACTTCTCACTAGTGGAGTATGTTCAGTGCTCTCTGCTTTACTCAAGAGAACCTGGAACTTCATGCGTCCCCTCTCTATGCTGGAAGCCAAAAGGCCTATGATCTCTGCTCTTCTAAACTCTTACCAATTCTACTTCTAATATAGACACAGAGCATCAAATAATAATTTTTCATCAATGAGGAGAGTTTTCTGTAAGGGGCTTGAGTCCTGGGTTACTACATAGGTGTATATTCTATAGGCAATATATATGTATGTTTCATGTAGGTCTATGTGTCTGCATATATATATATACATATACAAATGAACACGTATTATATATACATTATACAATAAATATATATATATATAAACTCTAGACCAATAAATAAATCATTAAATTAAATTGTAAGTTCATTGAAGTCAGGTATTGTCTTCTGCCTCTTTTTGTCTCCGTAATGCTTAGCATATAACTTAGAACATAGTAGGCTATTAATGTTTAGCAACTGATTAATAGATCCATATATATTAAAATATATTGAGATTATATATAAATTATAATATAGAAATATATTCTAAACCAATAATCATGAGCATACACATTTTCTGTGGCATATACATATGTATGTGCATATATATATATATATATATATATATATATATATATATATACATACACACTTACATATATAACATACACACACACACACATACATACAGGAGAACCTCGGTTTACAAGTAACCTGGTTTACGTATGGTTCGCTGGAAGAGGAAAAATTTTTTTGCAAAATTTGTCTTGCAGGATGAACAAAATTCGTAGTACAAACATCAAAATTTTGTTGAAAAATGTCACCCAAATAAGGATGTAGCAATGAGAGCCATGAACATTTTTAACAATAATGCAATATCACATTTCCATGATATTCTGAAAAAACATCAAAAACAAGTGTTGCTAGCTTCCTAGTCAGAAGTAAAAGTAAAGAAAAGAAAACAATGAGTCAAAACATGAAAATGATTCTAAAAACCAAAAAATAAGTGAAGACAGTAGTGTTAAAGGCAGTAGTGTTAGTCTCACTTTTAGTAAAGGTAGCATGAGAGAACATTCCCAACACTGAAGCTCCTGATGTTCTCATAGAAGGAGATTCACCTTCCAAGCAATAACCCTTCCTCTTCCTCCTCCCTCTTGTCTCCCTCCAGCGAACCATGACTCTTCTCAAAGGTAAAGTACAGGCTAATTTATTTTATATTTGGTTTATATTGTGTACTAATAGTTGTTATTGTATTTCAGGTGCAATAGGGACAAAAAAACCTTACTTAAAATTATAAACAACTATTTTTACATGAATATTTTTAGGGATGTGGTACCAATCATCCAACTTTACATTATTTCCTATGGAAAAATTTGCTTTGAATACAAACAAATCACACGATGAACAGGATCTCAGAATGAATTAAATTTGTAAACTGAGGTTCTACTGTTTATATACTTATATATATATATATATATATATATATATATATATATATAATATATATACACACACACACACATACATATTATGTAACATACACACACACACATACACACACACACACACGCTAGGTAACAATATCCTTTTTTTTTTGCAGGTAGAATTTCTATAGCTGTGATAGCCAATGAAGAAGGCAGTGAAAATCAGAGGTCTGTTTCTTGCTCCACAACCAGTTTGCTGCTTTACCCTGAAAAAGTATTTAGTTTTGCATTTTAGTATGTATTTACATTCATATACTTAAAATATCTCTTAGAATTTCCCTTCTATGGGCATTAGAAAGAAATCACAGTAAAGTTGTTGTTTAGTTGTTTTTCGATCATGTCTCCTTGTGTCGCCATTTGGGGTTTTCTTGGCAAAGATATTGAAGTTGTCTGCATTTCTTTCTCCAGTTCATTTCACAGTTGAGGAAACTGAGACAACAGGGGTTAATTGATTTATCCAGGGTCATACAGCTAGTAAGAGTCTAAGGTCAGATTTGAATTTGGGATGATGAGTCTTCCTGACTCCAGGCCCGTAATCTATCCACCTTGCCACGTGGCTACCCTCAAAGCAAAATACATTGTAGTAAGTAATACTTTTTATAGGAGGAATAAAAAGGATTACTTAGTACTGCTTCCTTTGCTAACACCAAGGGAGTGGGATTGGTTTCCCAAGAGTGGAAATCAATAAATTGGAGCTCCCTCCCCAGCTTTGTTACTTGCTGTGTGTGACCTGGGGCAAAAAAAAAAAAATAAAATTGATCTGAGGTGTTTTCCTGGCAAAGTAAAGATGACAGAAATGAATATAATTTACAGTATCACACCTGCAAATTATTGTTCCTTAGATGCTGTTTTATCCCCTTTTAGAAATGCAATTTTAAATGTTTCAAGTGCAATTTTGGAAAATGTGTCCATTTCAGAGACTTGAGAAATTATTCATAACATGTTTCTTTGTTTAATTTTATCTACAACATTCCTTACGACCCTGGCCAACAATGGTAAAGAGTAATTGAGAAGCCCTGTGGTAGAGTAATAAGGCACCTCACTTAAATGCCGAAAGTTGTGGATTCCGATCCTGGTATTACAAATTATAAACTGGACAAATTGCTTAAACTCCCTAAGTCTGAATTTTTTCAGCTATACCCCAGAGATGGTGGTTGTTGTTCATACAGTGACATCACAGGGTGATGTTTTGACTTGTGAGTGAATTGGATTTGAGTAAGTCAGAATTGCACAGTCATCAGCCTCACTCTCTCCTCCAGAGTCATCAAAGTCCAGAACAACTGGTCTGGGATGTGGTAGATGACCTTGGCATCTTCAATATCTGATCAGGCTCTAAGGGCTCCACAGCATCTCCTTAAATCCTTTCATAGCCATGGAGGATGAAAATAGAGCTCTAGCTGTCACCTTCCTTGCAGGAGGATTTTTGCAAGGATCGAATGAGAAAGCAGATATAGAAAGCACTTTATAAACCTGGAGGTGCTTTTTCAATATGATACATCTTTATAACCATGCCAATAAGCTACAGACTGTTACAGTTAAAGGCTGCCATCTCAATCCATCATTAGACAATTATAAAGCTCTTACAGCCAGGTGCTGTGCTAGGTACCGGAGATACAAAGAGGAAAATGAATCAGTCCCTTCCCTCAAAGAGCTTATGTTCTATCAAGGAGACAATGTGTACAAATCTATACAAGTCTATACAAGGTATCCCAAAAATAATAGTGCACTTCGAAGTTTTATAAACTATATAAAAGACAGAAAAAAGACCATAATTTCACTGGTGCAAGGAATGCCCAATGAAGAATTCTTCATACCAATACATATTGTAGCAGCACTACAACTTAAAGTCTTGACTGGATCTAAGAGGGTCTTTTGAAAATTTAATTTATTTTATCCTGAAATTAAGAAGTAAAACAAACATTTCTATAACATAGAATAGGGAAAAAAAGACTGCATATGACACTGTAAATCTTTTACGTAAACTTTGCTACTCCTTTTAAATATTTAGCTATCACGCAAATTTCTTATTTTTTCCTTTTCCCCCTTTTTCCTCCCTCCTCCCAAAGCTATCGTTAGATTCTAGCATGTAGAGATACATGAAAAATCACTCATTATATATTCCTATTTATCATTTCTTTCTCTGAATGCAGACAGTATCTTCCTCCACAGGTCCTTTGCAGTTAACTTGGGTATTTATAATAGTCAAAATTATTTATTTGTTCAAAATTATTTTAAAACAACATTACTATTACTGCTCTTAGAAGTTGAATGACTTGCCCAGGTTCACAGAATTCAACTGTGAACACAATGAGGCAAATTTCTTCACCTCTCTGGGTCTCAGTTTCTTCACCTGTAATATGAGAGGGTAGGATGATCTCCATGATAACTTCTATTTTTAGTGTCTATAACCCTATGATTCTAGATAACTATCTTCAATATTTGAAGGATATTGAAGAGGAATTTGATTTTTTTCCCTTTTACTTCCAGAAGACAGAACTGAGTACAAGGGAGCAGTCAGCTTTGTTTGATATGGTACAGTGGTTAGAGCACTAGACATGGAATTAGGAAGACCTGGGTTCAAATCTGGTCTAAGAAACTCTGTTTTTGTGACTATGGGCACATCACTTACTTCTGTCTGCCTCATTTTCCTCATTTGTAAAATGAGGATATTAAAAACACTTACCTCCCAAGGTGGTGGTGAGGGTCAAATGAGAGAATACATGTAAAGTGCTATATAAGTGCTAGCTATAATGGCTATTGTCATCATTGTTATGAAAGATTGGACTGATTGTCCAATTCCTACAAGGAATGGACTGCCTCAGAAGGTATTGGGCTCCCCCTTACTAGAGGCCTTCATTCAATGAATGGATGACCACTTGTTAAGAGCTTTTGCATAGGAGAATTCCTATTGGAGTTTGGATAAGCTAGTCTATGAATTCCTTTCCAACTGAGATTCCATGTAACCTATTATCTGTTTGCTCTATGGTCTAGATATGGGGAGAAAATGATATAAAATTACCACCTAATAGGAATATATATGTATATATTACCAACTAATAAAGCTATTATACACATACATATAATATGTTACATATAGCATATATATAATGTACATATAATGTACATATATATACATATACTATACATAATATTGACACATTGTGTTGGAATTTCATATTCATTTCTTCTTGCTATAGGAACCTAATTAGTGGCAATGTTCATATTTTAAGATGATAAACTTGAATTATATCACACAAACACAGTCATAAGGCAGATCACAGGTAAATAGGTAAAAAACTTGCTATCCTACACAAGCTGGTATAAAATGATGACTTACTCAAAAATTTGTTGTTATTGTTGAATTGTTTTCAGTTGTGTCTGACACTTCCTGATCCCATTTAGGGTTTTCTTGGTAAAGATACAGGAGTGGGTTGCTATTTCCTCAGAATTATGATGCTTAAAAAAAAAAAGATTTGCAGTAACAATGTCTTGCATTGTATAATACTTTATGCAATGCTTTCCCCAATGAAAAACAGAGGGTATTAAACATTAAGTCCATCTTGGAAGGAAGGCCATTGATCTCTTGTCAAAATATCTGCAATGTACCAGGTACTGTATTAGGCATTCAGAACATAAACAAAAGTGAAAGCTGTCCCTACCTTCTAGGCAATGGGTCCACTCTAATGAGAAAACTAAGGTTCTGAGAAGTTAAAATGATTTGGTCACACAAATAGTAAGTATGTGAAGCAGGATTCACATTCTCATCGATTGAGCATAGTTCCCATTGTGCCCCACTGAATGCTTAACAGTGGTACTGCCTAGAGCATTGGCTCTGAAGGCAGACCACCTCAATTCACATCCCATCTTCGATATTTATTATCCATTTTATTTTGGGTGAGTCAATTAACTTTTGTGGGCCTCAGTTTCCTCAAACGCAAAATGGAGGGGTTGGATTAAATGGTCTGTGGGAGTTCCTTTCCAGCTCTATGATCCTTTGTTTGCCACAATAGTTTTTTGAACCAGGTTACAACTTTACAGGTCCATTGTGTTTGTTTTAAAAAATAACATTTTAATGGTGGTGACAAGAGGGAGAGGGTGAGATAGATGATAAATGGCCAATTTATCACCATGACTACATTGAGAACTTTTTACTCATTTTACTTATGGTTCCCTCTCCATTCACATTACCTCCATCTTCATCATATTTGGCCTTGTGCCTAATGAAGTGTCTAAGACTATACAGTATTGCAGATGTAATCTCTGTAGAGCAATCCAGTAAGGGATCTTAGTCATTTCATGATGTGCTGTCTTCACCAGCAGAGCCAAATTTTGGCCTTTTGGGCTATTGTGTTAGATTTCGGCATGATTTACCATCCACTCTTCCAAGAATTTCCAGGAGTTAGTTTTACCGCTATATCTTACTTAACTCAACTCATAGATCTCTCTTTAAAAAAAACAACAACAACATTTTTGTGGCCTCTACTTCAATTGTACTTTCAATTCTTTGCCAATCACACCGTGCAATTTATTAATTCATAGTTAATTCCCTAACATCATTTTCCACTAATACTTTTTTTAACTTGCTTTATGATTGGGATCATAGCCTAGTCAAATTTGCAGGGATTAGGAAAATAAAACTTTATGCTGAGTCCAACAATGTAATACCTATTCCCATTAAGGAAATTCATCAAAACTTCTTGACATATATCTGTGCTGTTTTGCCCATGATTCTCTCATCCTCGTTACTGCATATTTGTTTAAATTGATTACATATTCTTGTGCGCTTGTGAAATATGTTTCACTGTAAATTCAGGACTGGTTGACCTTTTTTTAGTCCTTTTGCTCAATATTTTATATGATTCCATTTTTTTGTAGCACGCTTGTTTTTTTTCATGCTTTCTTTTCTTAAACCCCTGAAACTGGCAAATGTCTTAATAATTAGTAGCATATATATATATATGTATATGTATGTACATGTGTACATAATTTGAAATTTTTTTAAAACTACCAAGAAAAGACCTTAATATTTCTCTCTGAGGATGTGATTCATATTTTAGTTCTATTAGAAATCAGATTTCATGACTGAAATACAGAATAATAATATAGCAAATGTAAACATTTTTCAAAAATAATTGATCTTTATATTTGTGAAAGAACAATTTTAGAAGATGAGATGCTTTATCTCAGTCCCAGGGTATCTCTTTCCTTCTAGGCTAATGGAGTTAGAATGCTAGATTTTATAGCAGAAGACCAAGGTTAAAAGTCTTGGTTGTCTCTTGATATGTGTGTGACCTTGTACTTTGAACCTCAGTTGCAGCATATACAAAATGTGGATAATACCAGTCCAGTGTGTGTCACAGAGTTACATATGTATATATATCATATGATATAATGGATAGGAAATGATATATATATGCTTGTGAGCTATTATCATTATTTCTTGCTTGCTTTGACTCCCTTGGTTCTGGGAATGTGAGAAAAGAGTCCAAAAAAACTCATGATCCCATTTGTTTTATGACTCTGCTGGAGTCGTAAAGTGGACTGACTAACATTATGCTACACTCAGGTTGCTTAGTGAGACACTAAAGGAATGGGATGAGCCAGTCAAGGTCCATGGAGGCAGTGAGTTATCTGTGAAAAACACAACTCCTCCCCTCGTCCCCAAACCTCTTTGCCACCCATCGTAACACCTCTCAGATCTGTGACCAAAACTGTTAGCCTACCGTCTTCCATGCCTACCTTTTCTATAGCAGTTGCCTGTTCTGTTCACAATACCACCCACTTCACAGTGGTATATGGGAGTTAGTTACAAGAGCAGGTTGTTACATTTTTCAGTGTGAGCATTTATACCTTGGAAATAAGCAAACAGTACAAAGAAGGATTCAATTTATTTTATTTTTTTGTTGATTGTCTCGACTTGAGAAACGATGGAAAAAATTTTAATAATGTAGATTAAATTTTAAAATGTCATGCATACATTTCCAGTGAGCTGGTTGTTAAACATTGACTTACTCAGCCTTTAGCTATTTGGCCTATTTTACTCAATTTTTGGACTGGACATGTGACTTTATCCAGGTATTAACAATAACATTTATAAAGTACTTATTATGTGCTAGGCACTGTGCTAAGGACTTTACAATAAAATAATTTGATCCTCACAACAACCCTGAGAAGGAAATGCTATTATTTATTCCCATTTTACAGATGAAGGAATTGAGGCAAATAGAAGTGACTTATCCAGGCTTATACTGCTACTTAAATGTCTGAGGTTGAATTTGAACTCAAATCTTCCTAATTCCAAACCTAGTCTTCCATTCATTATTAGGGGCCTCTTGGTGGGGGACTTTCTCTGCCAAGGCAGATCAGAGCCTTTTGTGCAACTTATTGTCTTAGAGGTCAAGTGACATGCCCACCCTATTTTTTCTAGCCTTAAATCATATTATAAAGATTTACAAATATTACTTTATAAAAAGAAATACTGTATCAGGTCCTACTGTAAAGGACCAAAAAGGATTAATTTCACACATCAAACCATCTTTTAAAACTCTGACACCCATATATTCTTTATAGTGTCACACGACAGAAATACTTTTAATCTCATATTATGTCTCACTATTGTTGCACATTTTTTATTATAGGAAATTTTCATTTTTAAAAAAAACATTGTTTCAGGAAAAAAATAAAAATAAAATTCTACATATTTCCATCCAAAGACTCTAGGATTATGAATTTAGAGCTGGAAAGGGTCCCAGAGGCTGTCTAATCTGTAACCCTTTCATTTTACAGAAAAGGAAAATGAAGCCCAGAGAGATGAAGCAATTTAGTGGAAGAATGAAGGATTCATACCTATGTTCTCTGCTTATTAATCCAGGGCTTTTTTCCCATTACAACATGCTACCTCTAGGTTTCAGCCAATTTACTCCATTCTTTGACCCCATGTCCGTACTTATTCTTGAAATGCCCAGTCTACTACTGAAATCCTTAAATGCCTGGCAAAAATGGGATCTCCATTGTCTTCCTTGTCTGCTAAATGGAAATAATCTTCTCTTCAGATCATACATAGCATTTGTGCCGCTTCAGAATAAATGTGTGCTGTGTATTATTCTCTATTATAGTTAACATTTGCTAACAGGGCAGCTAGGTGGTGAAGCATATCAGACTGTCAGGCCTGGAATCAGAAGATTCATGAGTTCAAACTCAGCCTCACTTTCTAGCCATGTGATCCCTGAGCAAGTCCCTTAACCCTCTTTACCTCAGTTTCCTCATCTGTAAAATGAGCTAGAGAAGGAAATGGCAAACCACTTCAGTATCTTTGCCAAGAAAACCCCATATGGGGTCAAAAATTATGGTATTAGATGAACTAAGGAGAATGGATGAGAATACTTCCTCCCCTTCAATAGTGGTAGTTCCGAGTTTGAGTTAGAGGGGCTATGACTTGTTGAATTCATAGTGGCAAACACATGACAATACTGCAAATTTTGAGTCATTTGTAAATTTTTGTTAAAGCCTGAAGTAGCCTCTGGTGCATCAGAAGAGAGATCTCTCAGCATTGAAGCATCCTGAACTTTTGGTGAGACGTATGAGTCATAGAGCTAGGATTTTATTTCCTGAAGAGGCTGACTTATTGGCTGGGTGTAAGGATGTACTCCCCAGGCCTGGACATTTTTAGCTGCCCCAAGATACTACATACAAGTAATTTACTGGGGCTGATCTGGAGACTGCAATAATCTTGGAACCAAAGCTCTTTTATCAAATATGAGAAATGATCCATCAGGTTGCCTAATAAAGAATATAATCTCTTTATTTCTTTATGTGCACGATTGAGTAGTTTTACCCTATGACTAAACTTCCTACATGTAAAGAGATCTGAGATTGGCTTGTTTTTTGCACTAACATCTCCCTAAGTTAATCAGTGTTTATTTTTATCATGGGTATTAAATACACTGTTTTCAAGAAGTATTTTTATGCTTTATTAGTGACCTGTTTTTAAAGGACACGAGTTTACAATACTAATTCAGCAGAGTAATTTGGGGAGTCAGCTCTTTTAAGAGTTTTGGTAAAGGTTCAGATAACCAGGGAGAATACAAAAAGTCATTCACTCAAAATTCACTGGTATTTTTCCTCCTCTACCCTTGGTGAGAGATGAAAAATCACTTCAGCATCAGAAATTAATCTAATTAATTGTGTATACAAACATACAGAAATACATTTAAAAACAGAGGTAGTAGCTCATGTGCAGCTCCTAGCGTCTCATAAATTCATTAGCACTATGGACAGTTACTTTAGAATAAGTTTTAGACAATATTAAGTACAGAGTAAAATCATTTTCAATTTAATTTCCATTACAGACTAACCTTTTAAAAAGAAAACATTTTCTAAAGAATACAACCACGTAGAATCTTTGCAAACTAACCATCAAATTTTCTCTGGAGAATTGTGGCAGTGAACGGTATCCTAGCAACTCCTAAAAAAACTAGATATCCAAATGTGCCTGCAGAAAGGCTGCAGGGGCCTGTACAAGGGAATACACAATATGATGAAAGGAAGAGAAAGGAGGGTATTTTTGTTTATAAATAATTTGATGGGTATGAAGTTTTCCCAAGAGCAGGATTTATCACCTATTAGTTCTTAAATAGAATCATCATGTATAAAAAATTAGAAGAGGCCAATCATAGCTTCTGATTGCGATTCTTTTTTAAAAAACAAATAATCATTTATAAAAATTATTATATTGTGTCCTATTTAGAAACTCTAAGTTTTTTTGTTCAATTCAGCTTCTATTTAATAATAGAAAAAAGGAAAATAAAATTTAAGATTACCGTTTGAATACTTTTTTATGGCAGAAGATGGGTATGTGGGATGCAAATAAATAAAAGGCAGTATTTTTATTGCTGGATCTGGATTGCATACCACATCAGCATAAGCAAACATTACTATAGATGGGGAAAGAAACTCTATATGTGTAAGTTCAGGATGAAAACTTTCAATAGAAGAGGGAGGGAAAATTGCTAGAAATATGGCTAATGAGAAAAGCATTCTTCTTTGCATCTACCGTAAAATTCAAACACGTTATAAAAAAAAATTCCAAAATAAGTTTTTAATACCAGGAGGAAGAGAATTTAGCTACCTAAAAATTTTATTAGTATTTAAATATCCAAAAGCTATTTTTCAATAAAATGATTTAGTTTTGTCTATTAAAATCCTCAACTGGATAAAAATGTAGCTTAAGCCACTCATTTCAACAGAATGTTTTAATTCAGCAGATCAACTTTCTTTAAGAAGTAACAATTAAATAACAAAAAAGAAATCTATTTTGTAGCAGTCTAAAAATATTCTCTACAAAAATAAAGACATTTCCAATGGGTTGACTTGGTCTGTTAGACAATGAGCACAGAACTGCAAATAGCAAAGACGGATAATAACTGATTCAAAAGAATCCACAGACAATATAAAAATATATTTTAATATGCATCAAAGAACAAAATATGTTTTATGTTTTCTCCTGTATTTTCTTTAGAAGATACTCCATCTGTAGGTTCAGATTTGGCTGGCCTTTTTTAGTCCTTTTGCTCAGTACTTTATATGCTTCCATTTTCTTTTTTTTGTAGCGCTCTTGGGCTTCTTCTCTTTCTTGCTTTCTTCTCTCAAACTCCTGAAATGAACAAACGTCTTAATCATGAGCAGCATGTATAAGAGTTTGGAATTTTTTTAAGAACTACCACAAAAAAGACCTTAACATTTCTCACTGAGGATAGCATTTATATTTTAGTTACCTTTTAGAAAGCAGATTTCTTGGTTGAAACACAAAGTAATAATACAGCAAAATGTAAACATTTTTCAAAAATAATTGACCTCTATATTTGTATATGAATTTAGATAATTTAGAAGATAAGATGCTTTATCTCAATTCCAAGGTATTTCATTTTTTCCTGGCCAGTGTAGTTTAATGGAAAGGAATACTGGACTTTCTATCAAAAGGCTAAGGTTAAATAAAAGTCTCAGGTATCTCTTGGTACCTTAGCTTCAGCATATATAAAATGTGCCACAAAGTTGTTGGAATGACACAAGGTAATGTATGTGAGCCATCATCATTATTTCTTAATAACTACACTCTCTAAATTACAATCCTGAAAGAACAGATGGTCTAAGATTCGACTGGCAAGAACCTCATTTAATTGTTCTATCCAGTAGACAGCATCCTCCACACACTAGAACAGCTATAAAGGGCCCTGAAATGACCCTGGGTTCTTGAAGGCTGGGGCAAAAGAACACAAACTGAAGCAACTCCTGAGCTGGAAAAGCTTTCAATAACAGACTCAGTCATTTAAGAATCAACCTAGCCTACCCCTAAGTTGGCTGTAAGTTTGATGAATTTTTTTGTTACAGAAACCCTGAATTAAGTTCTGTTACTTAAAGACCTATGAAAAGCGAGGCATACAATTTGTCTTTTAAGTATTTCTTCCTGTCAATTTCATTTATTCTTTTTTCCTCACTTTTAAAGATCCAGCCTTCTCCCTAGGCTTCCCAAAACCCAACATAGTAGCCTGACTGCAACCTGTTTCGATGAGATGTGGCTCGTCAATTCTCTATTCCTTTCAGTGAACTGGAGGATAATGAGGCCTTTCCCTCTACCTGTCCTCTATGCCCTTCAGGACTCTGGCACTGTCACCTGACTTTGTCCTGGCAGCCTTGCTAACCCTACCAGTCAGGGGTGGGGAACCTGAACCCTCAAAATCACATGTAGCCTGCTAAGTCTTTGGGTGTGGCCTTTTGACTGAGTCACAGTTTTACAAAACAAATCCTTTTATTAAGGGGATCTGTTCTGTGAAGTTTGGACTCAGTCAAAGGGTTGCACTTGAGGACCTTAGAGGGTAACACGTGGTCTTGAAGCCTCAGATTCTGCACCTCTGCCCTACCTCCTTATGACTTGGGGGTCTTTCCATTCATTCAGCAGTTGGACTTGACTTATATATTACCTTCCCCAATCAGCATGTAAGCTCCTAGAAAGCATCAACTATCTCACTTTCTCTACTACTATCTCCAGGCTTAGCACTTAGTACATAGTAAGTGCTTCAACAAATACCTTTAATTCATACTTGATGGTAAATAACCAATGTATTTAAGTAGATTACTTAACTTTCAGTTAAACAAAGATACAAATCTTTCTATTATAGCTTATGTTCATGTGTAATGTCATCCTTTACAAAAGCAAAGTTATAAAAAAAAACCACATTACACTAAGATTTTAAAATAGAATGGATCATAATATTTTTTTCCAGCAGCCTTAACTCTATCTTTTTAGGGAAAAAAAGCTATCTCTATCTATCATGATTTCTACTGTCATAACTATGATAAATGCACAAGAGTTGTACATTATGCAAATAAAGTCTTACATGGGATAAGACTTAATTTGTTGAATTTGTAGATAAAACCACCAATGCAGAGACATGGAGTAATATCTATGGACTGTCCACAAAGTCAAAAGAAACTTATTATGTTTGTAATCAATTTGGATCCTTCATTAAAACTTTCAGTAGTCTAGCTTCTATCACTATAATGCTAGTAACTTCTTGCCATTTTAAAACACTGAACTCCAAGTAAATAGGTCAACATTCATTAATAGGAAAGTTTCTATTTCTGGACAAGTGAAATGAAAAGGGAATATGTAATTCTTTGTAGTGGAACATTCATTTACTTCATCTGGTATTCTATTTCAGAATATGGTTAATATTATATGCTTAGAAAAAAGCACATTAACCAATTATATAAGTTTCAACAGCTCCACAGAGAAATACAGTTTCACCATAGTCAATCATCAGTTTTATGAACTATTAAGGAAAGTAATCATTTTGTCAAATACAAATTTTTAAATGTCTGAATTACTGCCCTTCATTGGCATGATAATAAAGATTAAAAGGCTTATAAGCTACAAAATGAAATAAAATTATATCATGGAATGCTATAAATGGAAAGATGTTAAAGAACATTTTTTCCATAACCTCATTTTAGATGAAGACAGTGAGGCTTAGAGGGGTTAAGTTGCAGAGCAAATTATCTTTGGTAACATCATTCACTATCATATCTGGAACTGCCCTGATAGAAGCTCTAATACTTTTTGAGGTGGAAGGATATCAGCAACTCTGAAGTAGTCAAAACAAGAACAACTTGTGGCATTAACATAATCATATTTTTGCGCATTTACTTTTTAACAGTCTAACACTATTTTAGTTCTTGCTCCTTCTTGGTAATTTAGAAATAAACTCTTCTTAAAAGTCCATAATTAGAATAATTATTTTAAACATTTTTATATTTCCTCATAATGTTGCCTTAATATACAGCAAAAATAACTGCAGGAAAAACTATGTTTTTCTTAGTGGTCAAATTGAATTTGATTTTTCATTAGTCCTAAGAGTTAATCCTAGAGTTCTCTAGATTAATGGATCAGATTTAGAGCTCAAAGGGACTGATAAGTTATGAGATTTTATTTCCTTAATTCATTAAAATGCGAAGTTGTAATAAATTATAAATAGCCACAGAGATAAAATAACATCTTGAATGGAAGGCCAAGTTCATAATTTTAACTTTGAAGATATTTAGTTATATATTATGATATAAGATTTTAAGGGAATGAAAGTACTTAATTGTCTTATAAAAAAGTAGGTTTTACCTGTTTTTTAGCAGCACGTTTAGCTTGTACCCGTTCATACTCTTCTTTTGCTTTCTGGTTTGATGTTTTTTTCTTATTTCTTTTTGGAGTGGCAACAGGCCTGTAAAAAACAAATGTAAAAAAAAGTTATGAAGGTCAAAAAAATTTACCCAAATTCATTAAACTTAGTCACAAACAAATAAATTTGTATCTCATTTCATGAAAAGTCCCAATTATAGAATATTATTTAAAGACATTTTATGACTCTCAAGGACAAAAAGTAAAACCAGCTAGTAACAAATTGCTGGGAAGATAGATTCTGAGTATATATTAAAATCTAGGGACAGCTTGACATCATAAGAAAACACTACACAACAGGGAGTAAATATGTGAAGAGATGCTACAGGCTTAAAATATAAATAAGTTCTAGAAGGGTTTGCATATCAC
This sequence comes from Potorous gilbertii, assembly GCA_028658325.1. Taxonomy (NCBI): domain Eukaryota; kingdom Metazoa; phylum Chordata; class Mammalia; order Diprotodontia; family Potoroidae; genus Potorous; species Potorous gilbertii. Next base: position 212,359,850 of record CM053770.1, read on the forward strand.
GGACCATAGATCCAAGAAGTGTTATTAAAGATGGATATAATGGAGGACAAAATATGTGCCAAAGCTGGAGGAACCAGTCACATTTATTTTATACTAGTAGAACTTAGGACATCCACAACTCCAGTCATTTTGACCTGTCCATTTTATCAAGATTCCATGACTTCACCAACTCTCAATCCTTTCTTGGATTCCTCTACTACTTGTAATTTGTATCAAAACACTCACTTCTGGTCTAATACTGTGTAAATTACATATATGTGCTAGTCTTGTCTACCTAACTGGACTATGAGTTCCTAGGTCAGGATGATGTCAGTTATCCCTTCTCTGAAGCCTAGTGAAGTTATGAGCACAAAGTAAATAATAACTGATAACAGACGTTTCCTCCCTAATACCATTTGTTTTTTTTAAATTTACTATTAACCTGCTCACTCTAATTTTTTGTTTCCTTAAGTAAAGGTAAAAATCAGACCAGTCCTTTCTCCAAATGATCATGAATTCTGAATTGCTAAGTTCTACTTTAACCACAGAGCATATCTTGTTCAAGGTGTTCAAGGGCCTCTTAAATCTTATGGCAATATATGTTTCCTATCTGCTAACATTCCTCCATGTGATGGACCATCTAATTCAACCTGTAACCAAAAGAACTTCCCCTATATTCCCAACAAGGGGTCATTCCGTCTTTGCTTGAAGACACCCAAGGAGGGCTAATCCACTACTTTCTAAAGGAGTTCATTCTATTTCTGAGTAGCTCAAGGAAGTTTTTCTTTACAAAAAGCTTAAAGTTCCTCTTTACAGCTTCTACTCACTGATCCTATTTATGCCTTCTAAGGCTAAACGGAGTGAGTTTAATTTATTTTCCACATCCTAGCACTTGAAGGCAACTATTACTTCTACATCGTCTTCTTTTTGCCAGAATAAACATAAATTCCTTCACCTAATTCTTGGCATGAACCTGACAGTGTTCATCATGCTGGTCATCCTGCTCTTTATACTACAGTCCATCAGTCCTTCGTAAAATGTGTTGCTCAGAACTGAACAACCCTCACCAGATGAGGGATCACCAAGAACTATCACATCACTATTGAAAGATACCCCTATTGTAATGAAGCCTTGAAGCACATTAAGTTCTCTGTTGGCCATATCACACAATTAACCCATTTTGATCTTGCAGTCCATCAATGAGTCACTTAGGTCTACACTCAAGCCAAACACACGGCTGTTCCCTTCATCTGAAATGCTTTTTCTTTCTCCCCTCATCACCATTTATCGTACTTGATGAAATTCTGAGCAACCTTTGAGGTCCAATTTGCCTTAATGATATTACTGCTTATTTAGATAGCCAGAGACGACTTTTTCTATTTCTAAAGTCAGGTAACAATTTTGACCTCTTTTAGGGTTCTGATCACATTATGTTTTGTATTTTAAATCACAGCCAACTTCATCTGTAGTACCTTTCAGAGAATGTTTTCCTCACTTATCTGACATTTCTCCATGCCTTAGCACTTTCCACTAGATAGCAGTTTTATAGTCAGAGAAGAGCTGCAGTTTGGGTCAATTTAAAAAAAAAATGTTATGAGAAAAATGAAAAACCTCAAAAATGAGGTTGTACAGTCCTTTGCATTATTCTTTTCATTTACAAGATGAAGTTTAGAGTCATGGAATTTTAATCTGTAAGGAACCTTAGAGATTCGGCCTTATTTTATCATTATACAGATGAGGAATCTGAGTTTCCGAACAGCTAAGAAGCTTTCCCCAGGTCACCAGAGCACACCACTGGTGGTTAAGACCTGAATCTATGTATATTTATTCCTACCCAGTCCAATACTTTTTTCTCTAAGCCATCCTATGTCCTGATTCATTCAAACATGCTACATTTTCAGCTAATTGTATGTATTTTTAAAACCTGGATAAAAAATTAATTCCTTCTTAAGTTTTCACAATATCTCTTTATCAAAATAGCCAACAAAGCATGAGTTTAATTTTCAGTATTTAAACAAGAGAGAGAGTGAAAACATACTTCACTGTTGTGCTACATTCTTCTTCTGGCAAAGGTTGTTTTTCTTTTTTATGTCGTCTCCTGAGCATTTCTTCTTCAGCTAAATACAGATGTTTTAAATGCTCTGGATATTTTTCTGTAAACTGAGACTCTTGTGAAATTTGTGACTTTTTTTCTTTCCTTAGCAATTTCTTGTACTCTCGCTGAACCTTCTGTTTCCTCTGAAATGCAAACCCTTGTCCTACATTGAAGAAAATAAGAGCAACAAGTTAATGTAAACAAAGGGGAAAACAGATGTTGGTCATCTATGAATTTAATATTTAAATAAGTCACATTAAAAATTATCAATTGAACGTAACTCATAATCAGTCATCATCACAAAGTACAAGTTTTATATAGTTTCCTCTTTAGAGAAGCACAGTAAGAAACAACAGCAAAGATGGCATGCTCTTCAAGCAGCTGGCTACTTGTTTTCTTATTTGTTAAAAAAGAGACATTTGGTTCAGGTTTATCCTTCATTTTTGAAGACCATGACATCAGGAAAATGATGACATGACTTGCAGTGGACTTTGTTTTGAGGGAGGGAGAGCTGTGCAAGGTCAGCAGCCTCACTTTCTCCTCCTGAGCCATCTGGGTCCAGTAATCAGATATTCATCAGGATGACTGAAGACAGCCCGGGATGGATGAAAGGAGAAATTTGGGTAGCATGACGCGCGCATGCGTGCGTGCGTGTCTAATTAACTTAACAAAATAAGGAAATGAGATAATACTTAATATTTACATTATTTTACTACATTATGGAATCAAAACAAAATCCCCTTTGCATCCAGAGACCTTAACTGAGTCCTTGAATGTTAGGATGACAGGATTTAGAACTCAGAGAATTACAGAACAGCCACACCAACTCCCTCATTTTAAAAAAAGAAACTGTGGCCCTAAGAGACTGACTTTTCCAAGACCACCCATAAGCTAAGATTTGGTGGGCTAACAGTAAATACAATAGTCTGTCTACTAGCCACACTACTTCCATCATAAGTTTTTGAAATTGAAAGGAAAAAAATCATCCCATTGACTCTCTTTACAAGTTTTATCAAATATTTTAAAATGGCTTCAAGTCTGATGTATAACCTTATCCAGAGGCGATGAGGTTCCCAAAGATAACTATGTATGGTACAAAGAGCTCCTATTTATACCACTCTTTAAAATTCACAAAGTACTTTTTTCCCCAGTGACTCCAGGAAGCAGGTTTTACAGATAGCACTTTCCCCATTCTATAGCAAGGTAACAAAAGCAAGCATGAGGGGATGAGAAGAGGCCTAATCCCAACTCTCCTCTACTCCCAGTGTGACTTTGCTCAAGATGGTTAACCTGTGTCTAAGTTTCCTCAGGTGTAAAATGTGATTACGTGCATAAAATGATAGCCTTTCCGTTGTTTGCCACTTCTAAATGCGTGATCCCAGAACAAAGCATTGCCCTTTAAATCCACAACACCCGGCTCAGTACCTATTTCATCAGGCAAATACCAGAGGAAAATGATTTCATTTCAGTGGGCTTAAGACCCCTCAGAAAGCAGATGGGATTTTGCTACAATCTGCTGACCCTGCCTTCTTTCTCAGCTGGCCTCCTATAATGCAATTGTTTCACTTCACCTTTACAACACTGTGAAGTAGGTGCTATTGCTATCCTCATTTTACAACTGAGGAAACTAAGGTAAGCAGGGATTAAGTGACTTGCCTGGCAGTCACACAGGCTCCTAACTATCAACATGAGACTGGATTTGAACTCAGATCTTCCTGAATCCAAGCCCAAGGCTTTCCCTCCTCCACCACCTGGGTGCCCCTGTAGAATCTAAAGGTAGGCTTCCATAGCCTGGTTCCCTCAGGGCAATGTACTACTCCTTTGCCTTTCCTGGACTGACTTCAGTGGAGCTGGGTAGGGAAAGGCACTTTCAGATAACATTAAGACTCTTGGACATAGTTTGGGGAAAGCCACCTTATCCTCATGCTTCCTCTGTACCAGAGACGTCAACCTAAAATAAAACAGGCCACTCCACCATCCTAAGGATCCTTGCAGGCCATATTAGAAAACCAAATACTGCCATTTTCTATGCTCTACTGTATTTTTACTTGTCCTGTTAAATGTTTTATAATAACTATTAATACTTAACATTTACATACAGGCACCGGGCTGAAGGCTTTACAGCTTTCATCTCATTTGATTCTCACAACACCCTTGGAAACAGTTATTAATATCCTCATTTTACAGAGGAGGAAACTGGGGCCAACGGGGACCTTAAGTCACTTGCCCATCCTCACAGAGCCTGAACTGGAACTCAGGTCTTCCGGAGGCTAAGCCCCATTGGCACACAGGCAGAACACAAGCAGGTTAAGAACTCACTCAGGGCCACAGGGCCACGAGGTGTCAAGAGGGAGGTGGCCCTTGAACTCCGGGCCTGCGGACTCCAAGCCTCTCATTTTGTAGGCAGGGCGCCCTACACCCATGATACATGTCTGGGTGTCAGATTAGCGGGGGGCTGTGTTTGTCCTTCCTTCTGGAAGAGGACCGTGACGTCAAGATGATGACGTGACTTGCACTGGACTTTGCTTTGAATGAGGGAGGGCTGCGCAGGTCACCAGCCTCGCTTCTCCTCCAGGGACCAGATATTCTGTCAGATGACTGGAGATGGCCCAGGATGCACCGGGAGACCTTGGCCTATTCAGGTACTCACAGAGAGATTAAGTAAAGGATTAAGCGCCTACTGCATCCCCGACAGGAGGCGCCCTATCGGGAAAAGGCGAATTCAAGTCCTGCCTCAGATCCTGGACAAGCCACTTCCCCCTGCTTGCCTCAGTTTCCTCGTCTGTAAAATGGGCTCGAGAAGGAATGCTCCGGTATCTTTGCCAAGAAAACTCCCAACGGGGTCACGACTGAAAGGTCTCCGCCATAACTTCTACCAGGCCCGGTGGTAAGGCCGGCAGGGGTCGGAGGTCGGTGCGCTTACCGAGGCCAAGGACCCGCCCCTGCCGCCCACAGTCCGGGGCTCTTCGAGGCCTCCAAGGCCGCACGGGTCACTCACCCTCGCGGACGCTGCCGGAGAAAACGTTCCGCGTGTTCCCCCGCCATGTCCGCCGCTGTTGCTGCGCCTTCTTCTTGAATCCGAGGCGGGAGGCCGGCGCCCCCCGTGCCTGGGCCTCTCCGGCCCGCGCCGCTTCCGCGCGCTTCGCCGGGGCCATGTTCCTGCCTCTCTGGCCCGGCGGGCGTCGCGCGGCCAACTACGCCATCAGGGAGAGGCAATCGATCGCGAGGCCCGCCGGAGGCTCGGCGCGCCACTCGTTAGGCCTGACCCCGCCCCCCAGGACGCCGGGGCGCCACGTGCAGCCCGGGAGGGAGGCCGTCATGGCGGCCGCCACGCCGCTGCCGGAGTGCGCAGACCTGGACGTGCTGCGCGGCAAGCTGCGGGAGCTGCTGCGGTTCCTTCGCAAAGCCGTTCCCATCGCCAACGCCCACACGGTGGAGTTTTACACGGAGAACTTGTGGGAGCGCTTCGTGGAGGGATCCCCTGACATGGTCATGGAAGCTCTGCGATCGCATGCACTCGCAGCAGAAGCCGCGCCTGCGCGCTGGGAGGAGCGCCCCCTGGGGAGAACTGCAGATAATTCAGGTGAGCAGCGCCGCCTCGTGGACTGGAGGACCTGTGACGTAATGGAAAGAATGCTATCTGTAGGTTCCGCGGTTCGAATCCCAGTGCCCCAGAAGTTTTGGATATTGATCTCCTAGCATGCATTTCGGTTAAGGAGAAAAGCTGATTTAATACTCACTAGGGGCCAAGCACTGTTTTAGGGCACTGGTAACAATGGAAAGAGCATAAGCTTTGCAATCAGTGACCTAGGTTTCAGTCCCATGTCAGATACTTAGTAGGTGTGTAACTTTGGGTAAGTCTTTTAAAACCTCTCTGGACCTTGGTTTCCTCATCTGTGAAATGAGTGGCTTGGAGATGTTTCCAGCTCTAGAGGTATGCTCAGTCTGTACGAAGAAAATAATGAAAAGCAGTCCCCTATCCTTAGTCAACCAACATTCATTAAGTGCCCACCATGTGCCTGTTTGTGCTGCAAGCTGGGGATGCAAAGAGAGGTAAAAGATAGTCCCTGTCCTCAAGGAGCTTGCATTCTAATGGGGGAGATGACCTGCAAAGGAATATATACAAAGCAAGCTATCTGCAGGATGAACAGGAAGTAATTAACAGAGGAAAGATACTGTAATTAAGAGGGGTTGGGGAAAGCTTCCCGTAGAAAGTGGGAATTTGCCTTCTATTGAGAGAAAACATTTTACTGTGATAGCATTATAGACTTCAGAACTGGAAGAAATCTTTTGAAATCAGTTGTCCCAATTCTTTCATTTCCTAGATGGGGAAACTGAGGCCAGTGGAAGTTAAATGATTTGTCTGATGTCACACTCTTGGTAAGAATTGAGCTTGAGTGTGAACCTAGGTCCTCTGACTTCAGATCTAGCATGCTTTCCATTATATCATTTCCTGGAAAGGAGTCAACTAGTCCCATGGTTTCCAGTCTCAGATTTGGACCTAGGAATTCTTTCATATTTTCATTTAAATTCACATATATTTTGGGGGGCATAATGGGTAAGGACAGCTGTGGTGCAGAGGAGTTTCACAGGAAGTATAAGCCTTCCTGACTCCTTCCTTCCTCTTTCCTGTGACCCTTTCCCTTTTCTTACCTTGTCCCTAAACCCCTTACTCATTTCCAGTGTAGTGAATGCTTTCAGATCATAAGCACTCAGGCAATGCACCTCATTTTCCATGTCAGTGCACTTGTTAAAAGCCTCAGCTACCATATCCTAGTTACAGTTCTACTCCAGATTTTTCACAATCAGGAGCTTTTTTACTGTCAACACATTACATGAACATCCTTGTGATAGAAATTACTATTAATATCCATTGATTGAAAAATGCATAATGGCAGAAATTTAGGAATCAAGTGATATTTATAGTTTGTGGTAGTTTTTAGTTCATTAATGACAATTGCATCTATGTACATTTGACTTGTAGTGTATGTATACAAATTTGTATGTGTATATTTGTGTATTATGTGTACACATACACATATCACACACACATAGATAACATACAACTTGATGGGTAAATATAGAACAAAAACCAGTCTGTGGTATGTATGTGGACCATTAGATTCATTATAATTAATTCCTCAAACCCTAAAAAAAAACCCATTTGTTTTCACAGTGTCTTCTCAACCTATGGCAATAGGCAGGGTTAGGTAAGTCTTATATGCAACTTAAATATTAATTTTCTCTATCAAAGAAAGAGCAGAGGGTTACAAGTTTTGAGCTAGAAAATACCGTAGAGTTTATATAATCTATTTTACAATGAAGAAACGGAGGCCCAGAGATGTTAAGTGATCTGCCCAAAAGCATACCGGTAGCTAAGTTGGTGTTTGTACCCAGACCTTCTATTTATTTGTACATTACTCTATTAACTACATAGTGGAGGTTTCACACACAAGGTTGGGAGGTTTGGGCAGGAGAGAGACATGTTGCCCTGGAACTTTGCCTCTGAGTCATTGCTGGCTTAACTTTACTTGACTTTATTATTTTAACATTAGTTGAATATACACTATGTGCATGGCACCAACGGGGAAAACTGAATAAATTATGGATAACATGGTTGCTTTGCTCAAGGGGCATAGTTATGACAAACAGAAAAAGCAAACCTCTGTGAAAATAATAACATAGCGATCTCCAAAAGTACAGAAATCAGACTTCTACACTGGTGTGTTTCTAAGACCTTAGATATGCTATGATTTTGGGTCTACAGCTGGAAGAGACCTTTAAGAGCATGTTGTTCAGGTCTCTTAGCCTCTTTGTGTGTCTTGGACCCCTTGGTCAGCCTGGTGAAGCCTCAGGGCCTCTGGTTACAGTAGTGTTTTTAATGGACAAAATAAAACACATAGGATTACAAAAGAAACCAATTATAATGTAGTGATAAAAAAAGTTTTTTAAAACCCACAGATTTCAGGTTAAAAACTGATCTTGAGTAATATGTTCACTTTATGAATGAGGAAATTGAGGCCCAGAAAAGTTAGGTGACTTACCTAGGGTTATACAGATGGCATATCAGAGGCAAGATTGGAATTTAGGTCTTATGACTTTAATGCCATTGTCCTTATGGGCTGTGTTCTGTTTTCTGGATTATCCAGTCGAATGAAGTGTTACTTGAAAGAGTGGTGGGAGAGGGGTACAGTTTTGAAGGGAAAAAAAAATGAAAATTCTAAAGAAGCTACGGCAGCTGGGTGGCACAGTAGATAGAGTGCCAGGCCTGAAGTCAGGAAGGCTTATCTTCCTGAATTTAAATCTTGCCTCAGACACTTTCTAGCTGTGTGACCCTGGGCAAGTCACTTAACCTTGTTTGCCTCAGTTTCCTCATCTGTAAAATGAGCTGGAGAAGGAAATGCCAAGCCATTTCAGCATCTTTGCCAAGAAAACCCCAAATGGGATCATGAAGAGTCAGACATCTGAAAAAACACTGATCAACAGCAACAAAAAGCTAGAAATACCAACCAGTGTCTGGAGTTTTAAAGGTAGAAACATGGGAAGGGAAAAAGTACCATTGGATTATCTGGAAAGAAATAATAGACAGACAGTAGACTGGTCCTGCGGGTTAAAACGAGACATTAGGGGCGGAGCCAAGATGGCGGAGTAGAAAGACTCACCTATGCTAGGTCCGAACTCACAGCCCATTGATTCCCTGTAAAAAGAACTCCTGACAAATTCTGGAACAGTGGAAGCCGCGCAGCAACACAGTGAAGGAGATTTCCGTTGCAGAGAGCCCTGAAAAACCGACCACAAAGGTACCCGGGACAGGAGCAGAGTCCTGTCCTGCCGAGCGTTCCCCTCCCCCGCCCCGGCCACGCGGCACTGCGAGGAGCGAGCAGAGCCCTGCAGGCGTCAGGGACCTGAATCTCCGGCAGCTGCGAAGGTCCCTCCACCCACAGACGCACAGGTCAGTGAGAGAGACGGGCTGAGAGGGGAGCA
>CM053770.1:212369407-212402075 GCA_028658325.1 Potorous gilbertii
GGGGAGAAAATTTTGGAACTCAAAATCTTGTGAAAATGAATGTAAAAAGTTAAATAAATTTATTTTTAAAAAAAAATAAAAATAAAATAAAACGAGACATTAGCATAAGCAAAGACGCATCCGTGCCAGGAGAGCTGAATGCAAATAGGCTCATGTCTCTGCTGAATAAAAGTGCGGCCCCATGTGAAAACGACATCAGCAGCCGAGCACGCAGCCATCTTCCTCGGACCCTTCTCCCCTTGTGGTGGTTGGTATGGCGACGAGGGGCCCTGCCCAAGGAGCCCAGAACACGTCCTAGGAACTCTGAAGCCCTGGGTGCAAACGGAAGACGTGGCATAAAGATGTGGTCTTATCATCAGTGCTAGGGTTAATGGTGAACTTGACAAGCATCGAGAAACGGGGACATGGCCATGCACAAAAAAATAAGAGGAATAAAAGAGATAGTGCTTGCAACGGTGACCCTCCGTCAGGTTCGCCGTTTTGTCATAAGTCCTTATTAAATTTACCCCAGTAGTCCCAGCGTCGCCCTGCTTGTCTGTCTGCTCTTCTGGGTATCTTAAAAACATTTGGTGGATGCCTTTTCTCTTTTAATCATTATCATTTGCCCCTCCCCCCAGAACAGCCCTTCTTGTAAGTACAGTGAAGGGAAACAGATCCATGCATTAGTCACACCTGAAAATGATTTTCTTCCTGCACCTCCAGTCTGTCTCCTTTCTGGCGACAAGTAGAAAAGCCGGCTTTCTTTCCAGTTTTCTGGAGTTAGGTCTGGCCATTACACTGATCAGTTTTTTTCCTTCACCATATTATGAGATGTATAAATTGTTCTTTTGAGTCTGCTCGCTTTGTTATCCATTAGTCAGCGTAACAAATCTTCCGTGGTTTCTTTGAGTCCATCTTCATTTTTTTCCACGCAGCATAAAATAACCACCTATGCTTACGTTCAGCTCGTTCCTCCATGGATGGGCATCCACTTGACTTTTAGTTCTTTGTTAAACACAACAACTAAAAAGCTTTTATTAATATTTTTGTACACGTGGATCCCTTCTATCTTTGATTTCTTTATGGCATATGCTTAGGAGTGGTATTACTGGATCGAAGGGCATTTTAGTTATCTTTTCGATAAAATTAATAAAAAAGCCTTTATTGTCAACGTGTTGTGTTCCAAACAGCGTGCTAGGCACTGAAGAAACAGATACAGGGGGCTTTCAGTGGGCTTGTAGTCTAACTGGGGGAGAAAAGAAGTAAGACAGTTTACTTTCATGATGGATGAAAAATCCTGGAAATTGTAAGGGTTCAGTGGGGCAGATGCCAAAGATCAGAACCTATGGACTGAGTCAGAAAGGCATTGCGGCAAAGGAAGATAAGGCCCTGAGGACCCAAGGAGGCAGTGCCAAAGCAGATGATAAGATTGTGGTTGGTGGCTCGCTGATCAAATCAAAAAGATTTTACTTAAATAAAATTAATGCAGCTAGCAAAAGAAAGACAGCTATTGATTGGGGGGAAAACAGTCTTTGTGTAGTGATATGTAAAGTTCTGATAGCAAAGTTACAAAAAGATATATGAGTATTTAAAGAAATATATAAGACCAGGAACCATTCCCTGGTACCTAAGTGGCAAAAGGATATGAATATTTCTCCAGTGAAAAATTACAAACTATTTATAGTCATATAAAAGATTTCTCCAACTCAGCAATAATAGAGAAATATAAATGAGAACCATTTCCAACTATGAGCTTCCCTTCACAACCAGCTAATTCGCAAAAGTGACACAGGAAGACAGGTACATTAATATACCTGGTGGAGCTGTGAATTTGTCCAACCAGTTTAGAAAACAATTTGGAATTATGTCCAAAAAAAGGGCTACAACATACCCTTTGACCCAGCTATATCTCTGCTAGGACTATAACCCAAGGAGATTAAAGCCAGAAAGGAAAGTCCGATATATACAAAAGTATTTATAGCACCGCTATTTTGGTAGCATGGAACTTGAAACAAAAGTGTACAACTTGGGCAGTTGGTTGGGGAATGGCCAACTATATTGTGGTATATGAATATAAAGAAATATTATTGCACTGTCAAAAATGATGATTACTAAGAAATCAGAGAACCATGAGAAGACCTCAAAATCTGTAGAGTGAAGCAAGCAGAACCAGGAAGACACTGCACATGGTGACTGTAATAAAATGATACTGAACTCTGTGTAATTGTATTGTTCAGGCTTTGTCCTAGAGAACACTTAAAATACATCCCACTATTTTCACTGGAGAGTTGGGAGACAGTGGGTGTGTAATATTGCACATGCCATCAGATATAGTCTGTCATCTCACTATTAATTGAGATACAATTTATGAGAATATATGTAATATATAATACATATATCAATATAATAAAAATACATATATATTTATTGGGAACATATAACTAATAAACATATAAATGAGAAATAGTATTTATGAAGTATTTTGTGTTTGTCCTTCATTCTCGAAGAGGACCATGACATCAAAATGATGACCTGCCTTGCAGTTGACTTTGATTTGAGTGAGGGAGGGCTGCTAAAGCATAGTATATCAGTATTTATCCTCTTTCCTTCACCCTTCTCTATGTAGTGCTTGTTTTACTGACTTTTTTTGTTGTTTTTCACCAGGGAAGGTGGCATGCATGAGTGTGTAGGGGTAGGGGATGCATATTTTGAAATAAGCATATAAAAATAAAATCCATTAAAAACAAAAAACCTGGGGCTTTTAGTAAGCAGGAAGTTCATCATAAGCCAACAGTCTGACTTGACAAATGAAATAGCTAATGTAATTTTAGGCTGTGTTAGTGGATTTCCATTAGGTTCTACAATGGTGTCTCGTGGTACTCTCCTCTGTGCACATCAGGAGTCTTGTGTTCAATTTTGGTATTAGATTTTTAGAAAGGACATTGACTAGACTTGTCCCAGTTGAGGATGATCCAGACTAGGGAGGGAACTGGAGAACATGCCATACTGGGATTTGTTGAAAGAATTGAGAACATTTAGTCTGAGGAAGAGAAGACTTGACAGGAGGTCATGATTACAATCTTCAAGTATTTTAAGGTTTATCTTGTGCTGTAGAACCTTGTCTTGATCTCCTTGACCCTGGAGTATAGAACCAGGAGCCCTGTGTGGAAGTTGCAGGGACAGATGTTGGCCTGCAACATGGGAAAACCTTTTTTTGGAGAGAGCTCTCCCAGAGTCAGGTGGGCCACTTTGGCATGGGGTATTCTTCCCATCCCAAGAGAGACTCAGATGCCCAGTTGTTGAAAGTCCTTTTTAAATTGGAGTTGGACTTGATGGCTTCTTAGATTGCTTCCAGTGGCTCTGATAGGTTAATAAAGAAATAACCTCTAGCCACATACCTTCCCCTTCTCCTCACTTTTATCACAGTTACAAAGATAGAAAATACAGCCCTAGATTAATTTGATGTTCAGTGTCTGTGTTCAATTCAAACATTGTCAGGAAATTCCTTGTATAGCTACCCTAAATTCTTCATGCTGCAGCTCTAGTCTGTTTTCTCTTTGTGTTCCTAGGAGATGGAAAACAGCTGGTTAACATTCTTTATATAATAACCTTTCATAAACTTTAAGCCTGTTAACATACCCCCGCAGACTTCTCCAGGATAAATAATTTCTCTTCCTTTAGCCTTTCCTCAGAAGTCCTATTTTCTAACTCATTAATAATTTTAGTGGTTCTTTGAAATTCCTTCAAATTTCCTATATTCCTTCTCAAGCCCAGAACTGGTCACAACACAATATTCTAGTAAAAGTTTCATCAGTCTAAGTGCAGTAGAATTATTTGGTTTTGGATGCATGATAGAAATCAATCATTCAGTCAACAAACGTTTATTAAGCATTTGCTATATGCCAGACATTTTGCTAAGTACAAGGACAAGACAAACAGTCTTTGCCCTTGAAGAACTTACATTTTAATGAGGTTGGAGTGGGAGGAGCAACATGTAAATAAATGTACTGTTTAAAGATGGATTATATTGAATGGGAATTATGTATTAGCTGCCAAACCCAATTAAAATTCTTCCATTTGAAGGATGATGCATCCACATGTTCTTACATACTATGACTCATTCATCTAATAGAAGGAGGTTCCAGTCGTCTATTAGGGAGCATTCTTCTTCATTTTTTTTTAGTAAGAGTTCTATATTTTATTGCTTTCCCAATCCATGAAATCCCTAGTTGCCTTGAAGATGGATGTTAGAGAAGTTAGACAAGATTTCTATCTTTTAAAAATAAACTTAGGGCAGTTATTGTACACTGCGACTTAGTTATGGCACCGTTCACCATAAGAGCAGAGTTTATTATTGGGATGTATTCTTGGATCCTGTTGAACGATGTCTCATTATTAAAACGCCAAAAAGATCTCATTAGGAGATGGTTGCTACTAGGTTATAGACATGAGGACATCATTATAGAAAAGCACTAATGAGAATAATCTAAGACTAAGCCATGGGAAAGATTATATTTTTCATAAATAGCTGGAAATAGCACTTTGGTCTTATAGACAAAATAGCGTAGAGTTGGTTGGGTGGAAGACTGCCTGAGGAGGCATTATTAAGGGAGGTCCAGAAACTAGGGTATGGGTAGAAAAGGGGCAGAGAGACTTGAAGCCGAAAATCCAATTAGCAGAAACTAAAATCGCCCGTCAGTGAAACTCTAAGTGGGGCAGCTGGATGACTTAGTGGATGGAGCACTGGGTCTGGAATAAGGAAAGTGTGAGTTCAGGTTTGGCCCCAGATATTTACTAGTTGGGTGACCCTGGTGAGTCACTTAACCTCTGTTTGCCTTATTGATGTGGTTTGTCCTCCCTTCTCAAAGAGGACCAAGGCATCAGGAAGATGATATTGTCCATAACTTGCGAGTGAATTGCATTTAAGTGAGGGAGGGCCATGCAAGATCACTAGCCTCTCTTTCTCCTCCAGAGTCATCTGGGTGGAGTGACCAGATACAGATTAGGACTACCCGGTTGGGCCCCCTCTTTTTGCCTTAATCCATTGGAGAGGGAAACAGCCAATCACTCCAGTATCTTTACCAAGAAAACCCCTTGGACAGTATTGGCGTGTTATGGTCCATAGGGTCACAAAGAGTTAGACATTACTGAACAACTAAGCAACAACAGCAAAATGTGAGTCTATTTCCATTTAGTTCAAAACACACCTGATTTCCTTGGTGCTTGTATCCCCTCTACTGGTAATAGTCATGCGCCTTTTATACCTTAGTATAGTTTTCATGGATTCCTGAAGGCCTGTTCCAGCGCTCCCTCACTGGAGCTTGGTGACAGCCCTGCAGGAAGAAGGGAACGACCCTGGAGACCATCAGTTTAGGATCTCCTGGGTCTTGCTTATCCTTCAGGTCCTGTGATAAACTCTGCCTTTTATTCAGTGACTGGCCTAGCTAAGTTCGGAGACCCACTTACATGGTGAGCCACAATAAATCATAAATAAATAACCAAGAGGCCTTGAATACACACGAATAATTGTACTTAAGAAGACATTTACCTTCATTGCATATTAGTTCTCATAGAAAGATTTTGGGTTGTTACGGTCATTTGGAGAATGGTTTCTGAATGCTTAAAATGTATGATTTAAAACAGATATATTCATTGTCTTCTTGACAATACATTTTCAAAATGTCCATTAGGAACATGATAAATATGGTTTCCTGTTAGCATGGGAACAGCAGTTGAGTTACAGACTATTCTCTGAGCTGTACTGACTTAGTTCACAGTAAATATTACATTAACAGATGTTTGGCATAATAATGTGTTTTATAACATGAAGTTGCCTCTAAAAGTCCTGTGTATAGTCATTTAAATTTTTTTTTCTTCCTCCAGAGATCCTCAGGGATAGACCGAATCTTAAGGATTCCTTCTATCTTATGGACAATCAGAACTGCTAGAAAAATGAATTTTATTATTCTTCACATTTGGAAGAAAGTTAAGAAGAATTCAAGTAAGAACATAAGCAGCCAGGATTGTTCTGGGCACCTAAGTGGTGTAGTTTTAACTAAGACTTTTATGGGAAGCCTGCTTATACTTTAAAGCCTTTCTCAGATCCTTGGAAGTTTATAGATCTTCAAGTTTAAATTCATTAGCATTGCTAGTTATTCTCTCAGTCTTTTTAAATAAATAGCATTCCTATTGAAAAAGTGGAGGTTTTGTCAACAACAAGTACTTGAATACCAAATGCCAGGCACTCTGCTAGGAAAGTGCTGGTTAGAGGGTGGGCTCCCAATCCCATCCACCTCCTCATGTGCTGACAGCTCCTCTGCTTGGATTCAACTCCTTCATCATCTTCATCGTGTCCCACTCTCTTTTTACCAGTGCCCCCGGCCTGGTACTCTTTAGTGCACCCATTTCCTTTCAGCCTCTTTTTGTGTATTTTCCTTTCTATTGTAAGTTCCTTGAGAGCAGCAACAGTCCTTTTTCTTATCTATGTATAGAGAAAGGAGAGGGCAGGGGGAGATCAGTGACTAGCTAATGGTCTAGTTTGGCTAGATTTCAGAGAATGTAAGGGGGTGGGGATGGGGATTAGGAAATACTCTTGACTGTTACATCTGATTTCATTTGTAACTATTACCACTGATACTAGCTAGCGTTTATGTAACATATATTTGTATAGTGGTCTGCAAAGCACTTGAAAAATGTTATCTCATACATGAAGACTATGGACAGAGGTGAATTGACTTGCACAGAGTCATACAGCTAATAAGTGACTGAGGTTAAATTTGAACTCAGGACTTCCTGATTCTAGGAACTGTGCTCTATCCACGGTGCTACTGAGCGGTAGTTAGTGAGGGTAGTAATGCCATTCTTGCAGTTTTCGTGTAACTACAACATCTCATCCTGTGTGCTGACTGTGTTGTTGTGTGTCCTTTGTTCTCGAGGAGGACCAGTGAAAACAGGACAGCGATGTCTTGAATTAGATTTGAGTGAGGCAGGACTGTGCAGTCGTCAATCCCACTCCTCTGGGGTCATCTGAGGCCAATGGCAAGACATAAGTCAAGGTGACTGGCAATGACCCAACTGATGACTGTGAAAACTCAAGAAAATTATGAGAGAAGTGTTCACATCACACGTGGTACTAGTTCAACTGGGATCTCTCTTAGTCATAACATCCTTGGAGTATTATGTCATTTTTCTGATGACTGCATTTTTAAAGGGACTTTGAAAAACTGCAGTGCATCCAAAGCGGGTAGGAAAGGGAAGGGATCTAGAGACTTCTTAGTGAAGAATGTGAAGAAAATGAACTTCTTCAGCCTGTAGAGAAGACTTAGGGAGAAGATGTTTAACTATAGCAGCAACAATAGTGAACATTTTTATAGCTCTTTAAGGTTTGCAAAGGACTCAGATGAGCAAAAGACATGTATTATGTAGTGCTGGAAAACTGAACTGAAATAGGTATAAGTTAAAAAAGCACATGTCAGCTCAGCCCAGGGACTCCCCTTCTATCAGAGAGAGCTGCCTCTCAGGGGAATAGGCTGTCTTGGAAGGTAGTAATCTTCCTAGACTGGATGAGCATCTATGATGGGTGTTACAGAAGTGGTGCTGTACTGGGTAGAAAGCCAGACTAGATTGATTACATTGAAGTTTCCTTCTGAATTACTTAAAACTATTTGGACTTTATCTTATGGAAAGTCCTAAAAGATTTTTGAGTGAGAACAAACTGATTAAACTGATTTTTTCTGAAGATTAGATGGTGGCTAGAGTATGGGTAGAAAAGGGGCAGAGAGACTTGAAGCCGAAAATCCAATTAGCAGGCTGATACAGCACTCAGGCAATAGGAGATGCGTCCTGGGTTTGGATGGTTGCAGTGGGAATGGAGAAGAAGAGTGAAATGTCAGAGACACTGAAAAAGAAGAATTGACCATCCCTAGTGGCCAGGAGGATGTGGAGGATGTGGGAGAGGAAGAAACCAAAGACAACTTCAAATGTTTAACCTCAAAATGCTTAAAATAGTGGTACCCTTACCAGACATAGTGAAGTCAGGAGGACCAAGTCTTCTTCTCTTGAGAATTTGTTTTTAGACACATTGACAAAATCTGATTTAGAAAAGACTCCTCATGTAATGTAGTTCCACCTGTGTATGAATCGGAATTCCCTGTAACATTCCTGAGAAGCAATCATCTTGTCTCTGCTTTAAGTTCTTCAGTAATGGGGAACCTAGACAACCCTATTTTACTTTGGAATAGCTCTGATCATTAGAATGTTTTCCTTTCATCTCCAGAGCTTAGCACAGTGCATAGGAAACTCTTAAAAATGCTCATTCATTCATTCATTTATTCATCCATCCATCAAGCCTAAATCTCCCTTTCTTCAGTTTCCACCCATTTATCCTTGTAGTCTGAGGTTATGTAAAGCAAGTCTGGGGGCCATTTCCAGTCATCCTGATCTGTATATGACTCTAGGGAAGAAAGGGAGGCTGGTGACCTTGCACAGCCCTCCCTCACTTCTTGCCTCACCTGCCTGATGTCATGACTCTGAGAACAGGACAAACCACAACAAAACCAATCTGATTCTTTTTCCAGAGGGCTGCTCTTCAGAACACAACCCCTAAACATAACAAAGTTGCAGACTGAGGACTTACAGAATAAGTTCGAATGATTAGAAGTTTGTGGCTAAATTGTAACAAATTTGAACCTTTTGAACCTCAGGAAGCAAAAATAAACAATTTTGTCACAGAGCCTTTGATAAGTGTGGGAGTTGTTTTCATGAACCTTGTTGTGTAGGACCACAGCAAAGGGACCTCAGAAGTCACTTATTCCAACCTCTCCATTTTACTGATGAAGAAAGGAAAGCCCAAGCTTCCTAAGTGATTTGAACCCAGATCCTCGTTCTCCAGCTAGGATTTTTTCCATCATACCATGGGGTGTCTTTTGGCTATTTTGACATATGCTGTGATTGCCCATTATCTTTAATTTAAGTCAACCAATCAGCTAGTCAGATAGTATTTCTGAAGTGCTTAAGTAAGGACCAGGCACCCTTTTAGGTATCAGTCATACAGAGACAACAATTACACACTCTTGGCTTTTCAGGGAGCTTGAGGGAGTGGTAGCCAGAATGGGCAATACAAGTACATGTAAAATATATAGAAAATAAATACATCATCGCTTTGGAGGCAAGTCCTGAGCACGGAGAGGCATCAGGACAAGCCTCTTGGGGGATGTGATGTTTGAGTCAAGTTTTCCACTACTTGCCATGACACTTAAGGAACAGTATGGGCCTTTCAAGTACTATCCAGCATACTGCCACTGTTTAGATGGTTAGTTTTGCCACCCTCTTCCCACCACCATCTGAAAATAATTTCTAGGCTGAATGTCATACTATTCCTTCTCCTCCTGTCCCTGGTCCCCAGCAATCAGTTTTGGTACTTGGAGGGCCCTTGCACTAAACTGATATTTTTCTTTACCTCTCTTTTACAAAATGATCTGGAGACTTGAGCATTGATCCCTAATACCATGTGACCTAGAACAATTTTTATGTTGTGTATTAACTAATTTTTCTAACCATGTAAGTGCTTTTTCTTCCAACCCTTTTGAATTCACTTTTCACATTTTTAGTCTAGCCAAAAGTTTTCAAAAGTCTAGCCAAAATTGCATTTGAATTACTGTATTCCTTTCATCAGTTAATTTTTTCTTAGAGCTTATTTATGTCTTAGTCAATTATCAGTTTTTTTAAAAATATAATTCTCACTATTAAAATTCCACTTGATTTCTTTGTTCCTGGCAGATGTATTATTCCTCTTAAAACTCAAAACTGTTCATTGTTCACTGTTTTTGTTCTCTAAATGTTTCTAAAAGGATTTATGTTATTTTAGGGGGCAGTGGAATTATTTGTTAAGATCTTTCTTTCTTATCGTTCTGTAAACTGGCAACATTTTACTAATCCTTCAATTCTTCAATCTAATGTTTGTCACCAGTTATTTTTAGAAGATGGTTAGCCTACTATTTTATTGTCCTTAAATGCCTCATAGTTAGGCCCAAAGATTTGTATAAATAGAATTTTTTGCAAGTGTCATCAGTCTTTGTGGCTATATGTATAAACCTCTAAAACGTCTTAATCATGTATAACCTTTCTTATAATAGATTTTGAAAAGCAGTTCAAGAGTTTAAAGCACTTTAAAAATGTTCATTTGAGTTTCTTTCCAGTTTATTTCTCCTTCAAGCTCTAAACCGGTGTACCAGTCAGTTGTATTTTATTAATCCCCTTCTTATTTGCTAGTTTTAACTTTCCCTTTATCTTCCTGTTCACTTTATATTTGAAAAAAATATTAGCAGCTTTGTTTTATCACAAGAAATATAAGCCTCAAAATAGAGATTCATTGGATGAAGGGAGACCCTATAAGTATCTTCTAGAGAAAATTCTGTCTCCAGGATTATGGAAAAAAGGCAGCATCCTTGCCAGTGTCACAGACAGAAACCAGCAGCAGCACAAGTTTCAGTTTTTGTGTTTGTTTTGTTTTTGTTTTTGTTCTTGACTACTCTGGCCGGATGGGAAGATGGAATTGAAAATTACAGTTTTTAAATGTCTGAAAATATTTCTTTTAAACCTGTTGGTAAGATTTTAAAAAAAGCTGGATGAATATTATAGTATGTTATCAGTGATTTTAGCACTTTGTAATTCACAGTGTTGACCATATCTCTCTCTTGCTAAAAGCCTCTACTAGACATCTATTGTAGAATAAAATATAAATTCCTTAGCTTGGCATTTGAAGCTCTTCTTATTTTTAACCTCTCCAGCCTTATTCTACACTAACCCCCCACCCCCACCCCACCCCTGCCCACATCCCCAGGTACAAATGTCAGAGGAGTCTCTAGGGTGTACAAAGCTATTGAAATTGACATCATTTTAATCCAGTTTTTGCTTAGTTTCTATATTTCTGACTCATCCCACCCCACCCCCAATTTAAAAAATAATAATTTATTTCTGGGACTGTGTTTCATATTTCAGCAGCAGCAGCCACATCCCAGTTCTGTCTAGACTGAAACCAAAGAGAACGACTATGGTTTCTTTCCTGTCCAATGCTACATCACAGGGAAAAAGCAACATACCGGGTTTAAACTGTCTGCATTGGCATTGTGTTTATTCTCCCCATGGAACTGAAAAATAACTCCAATAGTGAAACTTGACTTGATTGGTTAAGAAAATATATATAGTTAAGAAAAAAAATGATCAGACAATAAAGAAAAAAGTTTTAAGTTTTTAGAATTTATTTTGCACGTTTCCTTTACTTTGTTTAATGGGAATACCCAGGAGCCCAGTTTAGTGATAATAGAACAGATTCCTCATACCTACCCCTTAGAAAATATATTTCCAGATGAAAAATTATATTTAAGGGTAGAAATAAGAAAAACATGGCAAAAGAAATTAATTCTAAGTAAGTGTAACATACAAGGAAAAAAAACAATGCAGTCATACTAATAAGGAAGTCTGTAAATTGGCTATAATTTAGTTCTACTTAATTTAATTGTTAACTTCTATTTAATTATTAGTATAAACCTAATTAGTTTATGTCAGTTATTTGTTATTACAAACCTAATTATTTTATGTTAATCATTTGTTATGTGACTACTCTGTGCAAGGCATTGTGCTCTCAGGAAGGAGCTGTTGGCAGTTGTTATACCTTGATTAACTTAATCACCAGGGACCAAAACTGCTTTATCTGACATCTACGGTGTTTACAAAAATTTTTATTGACTATTTCTGTACTACCTCAAGAAATATGCTTGTTATTTTGAAGGCACTTTGGGGGTGCTGATGGCTGCCCTGTTCAGTTTTTAGAGGGAGTGTTTAGAGAGAAGGTGGGAGAGGAAGGAACAAGGGTTCCAGTCTTGGGTTCTGGTAACATCCTAGGGGAGATCTTGTTCTGAAGAGGACAGACACTTCCTTGGGTTATCCAGACCTCTTTTGCTCACACACTCAGATTGAAAGCACCACAGTGACTGTGAAAGATGATAAATGAACTGAATTTATTGACTCAGGGACTTCCTTCATCTCCCAACTCGGTCATTTCCTACCTTTGTGTCCAAGAGCATGTGACTTACCCTCTCTGATCCCTAGTGTTCTTCATCTGTAAAATAAGGGTTCGGACTACATGGCCTTCAGTTCACTTCTGGCTCATGTGATGCCTTGGCCAGAAAAATGACTCAATACATCATCCCTTAGTGACTAAACAACTTGACTGTAGCTTAGAAACTGAGATCTAAGGTAGGGGTCAAGAGGAGAAATGTAGAGTCAGCACCTACTAAAAAAAATACTTCCCAGTGGACAAGTACCCTTTTGTCAACAAAAGCAAACTGTTTTTGAACTCTTACTGCTTTGAGTATTATCTAAAATCAGTAGTCAATTTTGAATATTTGCTATAGAAAAAGAAATTAAGATCTCAGAATTAAGACTTTCAGATCTCATTGACTAATGTTTGTTTGTTTGTTTTATTTTTTAAAGAGCCTTCCTTGTGAGGGGAGTAGTATAAATAAAGGAGGGAAAAATTGGGAATAAGCGTGGCACATTCAGAGGACAGTGATGGATGTGAAGGAGCTGCCAGATATAGAGTGGATTTGTGCCAGTGAGTACGGTAGGAAATAAATCTAGTTGGGTTGGCTAAATGAGGTTTACATTTTATAAATGGAGGAACTGAGGCATAGAGAGCGTCACTTGTAATCTGAGATTAGAATTTGCCTGGAGTGAGTGGCTAGTTAGTCATTTTAGGTAACTTTTTTGTTTTTTTACTTTGAGCATAACTTGAACCAAGGACTCCCTGTTCCCAGTATTGCTCTTTTCCTGCTTTTTCCTTTTCAGAAATATAATATAAAGTAATATGTTCTGCAGGAAAGTGGAGTGTTGTGTAGAGAGCTTCTGACCTGGAGTCAGAAAGACACATCTTTTTGAGTTCATATCTGACATCAGACATTTACTAGGTAGGTGACCCTGAGCACATCAACTTAACCTGACTTGCCTTAGTTTTCTCATCTTTAAATAAAGTGGAGAAAGAAACAGCAACCGCCTCCAGTATCTCTGCCAAGAAAACCCCCAGTGGGATCACTAAGAGTTGGACAAGACTGAAAAATGGCTGAACAAACCAAAAAAATGTGTTCAGCAAGATAGAACGGAATTTGTTTCTTGATGTGGTCTACTTTAAATTTACCTTTAAATTTGTCTTTTAATTAGACTAAGAAAAATGTCTTGTGGGTTTCTTTTAACTAGAGGAAGAAAAAATTGTAAAGTGAAGCTGCAGACTGGACAGATGAGCAGAGGGTGATACGTGAATGGATGGTCTCGATTCAGAGATCTAGAAGCCACTCTAGGGGTGACCAGATTTCGAGCCACAGCTGGGCAAAGCCTTTGGACAGAATGGCACCTGATCCACCTGACTGAGACCAGGAATTGACTGAGCTTGGTGCCACAATTTCTCTTCACATTCTCTTTGCTTTGTGGCTGAATATAACACATGTAAATGAGTGCATTCTCATCTTTCCTTTTTTGGGTGGAAGAAATATTATGGGTAGTTGACTCTACATTTATAAAATTGTTTCGTGAATAACTTGGCTAAATTCAAAATACTTATGGAGTGGTTGAATCTGTTTAATGCATTTTAGTTGAGATTTACATTGCCATAGCAAAGACATGTGAATCCTTTAATAAAACATCTCATGCTTTTCCAAAAACATAGTTTACATGCTGAAATGATTTGTTGCCTGAATTCTCTTGCTGAAATGAATTAAACCATATTAATACAGCCAAAAAGTGTCTTAGGAAGAAACTGGGTGTTAGAATGTTATATTTTTAAAGCAAGACTATGTATTGTTTCATACCTTAAATAGATTAGGGGATTAAGTATTAATATAAACATTTATAGAATGCATTTCAAGCCATCAATAGTGTTGCTAAGAAGGATTTTAACTCTCAACTGAGCATAGTCCTAAGCAAATGTATGAAACCTAAGGCTTCAAATCCACTCAGTGAAAGTTGCACAGTGCATGGACAGAATTCTGACCTTAAAGTCACGAAGACCCAGTTTCACATCTTGTCTTGAAGAGATTCCAGTATTGTTTTGTATGCATTTGTGAAGCCTACCCTTTGAAAAATCCTCTGTTCCATGAGTGAGAAGCATAAGGTTAATTTGTTTTCTGTACAGGTTAAATTCTTTTGTTAAAATAGAAAATGTACTACAGTGCAGTGGAAATATATTTTTTACCTCTATCTAAAGGACTGTTAATAGAAATCTATTCATTTCTTATAAGGAAATACTGCTTTGGTCAAATTCATATAATATGTCATCTTCCCAAATTTTGCCTACATAATAATGGTGGTAACCCTTCTCTAAACTCCTACAACAAAATTAGCACACAGTTTAGTACACGTGGTCTTACGTTGTCGGACAATGTTAGCAGTGTTTTCCCAACCAGTAATAAGTGGATAGAATGCTGAATCAATATCAGAAAGACCTGGATTCAGATTATGCCTTGATAATCATTAACCATGTGATTCTGGGCAAGTGGTGTCTTCTCTTGGGCCTCAGTTTCCTTATTTGTATGATGAGGGGATTGGGTTGGATGGATAGCCTTTAAGACCCCTTCAGGCTCTAAGTCTACAGTCCTTAAGGGGAAGGACTTGTTTTACCATTCTTCTTTATCTCTGCAGTGCCTGACATTGTGTTAGCCATATCACAGGCATTTAGAAAATATTGTATATAGATTTATTGAATATGCCCTGGTCTCTTTTGTCACAGCTGCCGCTAAAGACAATTCAGAGGAGTCATTAGAATTCCATACTGTGTTCAGCAGCAGATAGTTGCAGGGAAATTTTTTTAGTGCAGACAATAGAGTTTTAGCTCTCAAGTGAATGAGAATATCCCATTTCAAAATGAACACTTTGGTAGAGAAACAGTGCTTGAGTCCATGGTTGTCACTGCCCTTTGATCTTGGAGACAGCACCATCATCATTTTCAGATGTTGTTTTCCATCTTGACCAAACTGCTACATAAACCACCATGACTCCAAGATACCTGTTGGTTTCTTGTTGCTTGGAGCAATGCATGTGGCTGTGCAAACTGGGATACTCCTTTTTCCTATGCTTCTCTGCTAAACAAAAGAATCAAAGAATCTAGAAGGTGGTAGACACCTGAGAGGCTGTTAATCTGGTAGAATACACACCTCAACAAGACATGACCCTGTAATGAACCTAACAAGGAATCCTTCATCCAGCCATTGATTGAAGACCTCCATTAAAGGGGAATTTGTTTCCTACAAAGTCTCAATTCAGTAACTTATGTGAAAGAATTCCAGACTACATGAAGGAATCTACACTACCCAACTATGTGGTATCTAGATGGACAACCTATTGAATATATAGCTACATACATATGTGCATTCATACATACATGCACACATTTTTGTTCATTCATTTCAGCCATGTCTGACTCTTTATGACCCCATTTGGGGTTTTCTTGGCAAAGTTACTGGAGTGCTTTGCCATTTCCCTCTCCAGCTTATTTTACAGATGAGAAAACTTAGGCAAACAGAACTAAGTAACTTGCCAAGGATCATAGTGTCTGAGGCTAGATTTGAATTCAGGAGGATGAGTCTTTTTTGACTCTAGGTCCAGTACTCTAATCACTGTGCCCACCATGTTCTCCCACATAAAATTATATATTATCAGGATGCTTTTTTCTTTGGGGTGAGCCTATGATCTCATTGTGTACAGTGTTTAAGTGAAAACCTTCTCCTGATATAGATTGACACCATCTCTGCAATATGGTCTTAGACAGTTGCCTGGGGCATTCATGAACCAGTGTGGAGAGGTGGCACTTAAATCCAAGCCTTCTTGACTCCTAGGCCAGCTCTCTGTCCACTAGACAACTCCATCTTTTAATTATATCTATACAAATGCATATGTGTATATACACTTTAGAAATTTGTATCCTCTACTGTCAACTCATTGAAATGCACATAATAATTGGGTATTGCCCTATCTTATTTTATGTCATATTATCCATATGCATGAACCGTGAGTGTTATTGCCTGATATGGGACTCCTGTAGATGTTACCTTGTTAGGAGGAAAGAAGTGTGGGTAGTGATGAATGATGAGGATCACTGTACATGGAAGAGAATAGGAGACACCCCATGCTGTACTTGGTGCAAGCCAACTCACACACACACACACACACACACACACACACACACACACACACACAAAATACAGCTTTTTGCATTTGCCTTTCAAAGTCTCAATATCTACTTTAGCTTGCAATTCCAACCCAAAAATGATATATTAGAAGAAAGCTATGACTGAAATTTGTGTACAAGGGCTAACATCTTGAGCCTACTGTCCCCACAAAACACCCACAATCCCCTGGTCTAACAGATCTTAAAGCATTGCATTTGCAACTTTCTGAAGACTGTAAAGGTGATGTAGAAGCTAAATGATGTAAGTCAATTTTTATGCTGTCTGTGCTAGGTCTTTAATTGCTATTTCATTGTCGTTTTCTGTCTGGTAAAGTTGTATGCATTGTGGAATTCTACCATGATGAAAGTTAACTGCCGTTAAGTCAAGTTGTAGGATATCAGTCTCAAGTGAGGATAGTGTTCAGGGCTCCAAAGTCACAGTATAGTTTTAACTTTCTACCTTTTTAATGAATGACACCAGAGTTCCAGCCATTGATATTCAGTGTATTTGGTTAGCCTGGTCTCTTTTGGCTTTCTATGTATTTATTTCCCTGACAAGCCTCTAGGATGTTTGGAGGTTCGGTGTAATTAGTATAATTTCTTTGTCAAATGGTAGCATTCTGGAGAACTTTAATATGCATTGGAAATCCTTCTCTTTGGAGCCTCTGGATGACATTTTCCATGACACTAGCAAATATATTTGGTTAGCCTGTATTTCTGGTTTATGTCTCTTTATATCCCATCTTTCACCATACCCCTAAACCTGTCCTTTGTCTAAATTTCCTTATTCTCTTTATGATACCACTATATTTATACTTAAAACAACTTGGAATGCATTGGAGTCACCCTCAACTCTACATTCTTCATCTTTCCTGCCCTCATATCCAGTCAGTTACTAAATCTGGTCAATTTTATATCTACTTACATGACCACCACCCTAGTTTAACCCCTTACCATCTCTCATAACCTCTTAATTGGTCTTCTGTTTCCAGTCTCTCTCTTCCCTAATTTTTTTCTGCACTGCTGATAAGAAAGTCTTCCAAAAGCGTGGGTTTGGTTCTCCCTTGCTCAAGAAACATCAGAGGTTCTCTGTTTATGGTTTAAAAAAAAAAAATCTCAGCTTGTCATTTAAAGCTCTACACAATCTAGCCACACCTTCCTCTTATAGTATTGTACACTATTTCTCTTCACACATTTTCCATTCTAGCCATACTGACCTTCTTTTCCTTCTCCTTCTTTCATTTCAGTTGTGCCCCACTTTTCTTGACATCCTTTGGGATTTTCTTGGCAAAGATGCTGAAGGAGCTTGCCGTTCTTCAGCTTACACAAGGGTTTTGTAGAACTGAGAAAAGTATGTAACAGTAGTTTCTACTATCTTTTTTGGTTGCCTTTTGGGTGAGAGAGAAGTAAAACTACCGTCCCTTCTTTTTTCCATTCTTTAGTAAATTTCTCCCCTAGATGTTTTGCAAATAGGTCCCCAAATATCTTTATGACCATTTTTGTATATTATAAAATAGTGTTACTTCCTTCAAGAGTTTCTTCTTTATGTTTGAACTTGATTAGCTACTGTTCTTAAGCATATTGAAGATGTTGAATAAACACATGGTAACTGGTTTAAAAAAGAGAATGAGATATAATATTCCATTTCCTGCCTATTTTTTGGCCTTTCATTTTCTTTTTGCAGATATCAGGATGAATCAGTGGTTTAGTTAAATCTCCTGTGAAGTTCCCTGCATGTCTGTTTTCTCCCTCACTACTTCTGTTTTGTGAGGGATCATCTTTCAATCTCATACCATCCTTGTATATAGAGTTTTGTAAATGAACTTGTACTCTAAATCCTTTTTGCCCTTGTGTGTCATATATCACTCCTTTTGCAAGTACTTAAATATTTGCTAACTTAGGCAATTTTTGTAGGTGTTTTTCTGGGCTCTTTTGACTTCCTTGTGATGACTCTTGTTTTGGTTGACTTTCTCTAAGAGATGGTGATCGTTAGAGTTAATGTCTTTTCTTCCATCTATCTCCTCCCCACACTCATACACACCTTTAAAAAACTTTAGAATGGAGAGATGATTTTAGAAACAGCATCAGTGCCTTTTATTTTTTACCTTTTATAACATACTCATTTCCCCTTGACACCTCTCCCCATACACTCACACACACACACACTTCTGTGTTGTAATGGTTAAAACGTTCAAGTATTTCTTATCAGAATTAAGTAAAATCAATAGACATGAGTGACTGTATCTGATAATTCATACTGCATCCCAAAACTGTTGTTTCCTTCCTTTATTCTGATAAGAGGGATGTGTTTCATCATTAGCTGAGAAGAGTTCAGACAAATTGAACAATTGTAATCATATACAGTCATCATCATCTCATCTTCATTCTTTTTATTTCTTATTGATTTTCGCCTTTGCTCTAATTGATAACAAGTTATTTTGGAATCATGTACAGTGTTGCTCTGCTGTGTAAGACTTCCCATGACCAATACATTCCTTCTTGTTTTTTACAATAAATATTAAGATTTATAAATTTGAGGTTTTTATGAGACGTATGTTTCTGAATTCTTTAATTTCTTTATCACAAACTGTATTTCTACCACAATTTTTGCCCTCCTCTTTTGTGCCTACATTAACATTGATATCATCTAGTATTAAGGTAAATGCAGACTTGACTTCAAGGACCTTATCAAGTTCTTCATAGAATTTCTCTACTTCTTCTTCTGCTACCATTATTGGCATTCAAATGATAGTTAGCTTCACTGTGGTCTCTTTACTCATGCTTATTATGAGCACCGTAAGGCAACATAATGAAGTCTACCATGAAATGATATTCTTGTTACCTCTGAGCATACCTTGACTAGTTCATTTATACAAAGGCTCTCAGTTTTGTAATGTTTCATTTCCTTAAGGAGGGCATCAACTCACTAATTATTAGACGGTGGTCTAACATTAAGAGAACTCACAGTTATGTTAATGTTGGAATGTGATCTAAGGACTGAGAAATGATTAGTACATTCCATACCTAAGAGTAATGCCGGCTATATAGCACTCTTTGGGGTTCTAAACATTTTTCTAACAACAACCCTATGAGGAACATTGTGCAGTTGTTACTATTTACAGAGCTCAGGTATTTTTTCCAGTGTTATACTGTTCCTCTGTGGTCAAGTCCAGACGTAAAATGTTCTTTGGACTTCTCTTACATCTTGATGCTTTCTGTTGGAGATGTCAACAAAATGAACAGTCTGAATACCATTGAGTTCTTTATTTTTTGCTTGAAAGAAATATTTACCCTTCACCGCATGAAATTTGGATAATTGCATTGTGACTGAAACTGAGTTGAATAGAATAGGAATTTCTATTTGGGGCCATAATAGTCCAGAAATGGATCCAACAACCAGAGAGATTAAATAGGGAGGGCCATCCAGTCCTCTGGTGCTCTCTCTTCCTGGTATATACTCCCATCTTTGTCTGCATAATTTTTTGAACATTCTCCCCAACAGGATAGTAGAAGTTCAAGGAGGAGTCAGGAGGAGGATTCTTGGACAGCTCTCACTATTACATGAGGCATCAACGATGATGGACAGTAATGGCCCCAGACTGGTTTACCATAATTCTGCTGCCGTTGCATATCCAAAGTTGGAAATGGCACCTTCAGAAAGCTTATATTCTGATAAATAATATTACTCAATGGACATTATCTTAGAGAATTAGACAAATTTATTTTTTTATTGTAAAGTGATGATTATTGAAAAATTATTTGTCTTGTATGATTCAATCCCATGTTCATATTTCTGAAATAATTGTAAGTGGAGGAACCCTTTGTCCCATTACCAGGACACTCACAATTAGAAACTAAATAAATCATGACTTTTAATTCATATTGGATTGGAATTTTTGCTAATAATTTCAGTGCAAAGGAGAGACTAGACTGCTAGAAGAGTTATATTGATTGCAGCCTTCATCCATCCAACAGAAACATCACATTTCTTTCTGCTGGCAACCTTGTCCCCTAACTGACTAGTATAGTGGTCCCTCTGCACTTAGAGATTTAATACTCTGTCTCTATCACACTCTACGAAATTGCTGCCCTGGAACCTGGGGATGCTGAGACAGCCCTTAAACCTGAGCCTTTTACTTAATAGCTTGCTGAGTTGTCCCTGCTATATCATGCCTAAACATTTCTATGTGATTTTTATTACTGTTGGCTGCATTAGTACATCTAGCCTGTATTATGTCCAAAGAACTCAATGTGCTACTCAAAATGTCTTCAGTAATTCACCATAGAATTTATATAATTTAAATGTCTTTTGCATTTGATGTTAAACTAAGAGGTACACATCTTTGAGCATTTTTACATTTCCACACAAGCTTTTGAACCAGTTTTTTTCTCTTTCTTTCCCCAAACAATAAACATTCATATACTTTTACTTAAATATTCTTATTTAAATAAGACATATGTACATCTTTAATACTTTTTTTGCAAGACAAGCATAATTATTTGTTCAAAAACCAAAGCATATGTGCCTTTGAATTTATTGTTAGTTATCAGTAGTAAATGTAATTTCCTTCAGATAAGGCTGTTTTAAATAGGTCAACCTGAGAAAGTTGAAAGATCATGTTGTGCATTTAATTCAGTATTCATCTTCATCTTTTGTTTATTTGTAGATTAGAAAAGATGATTTTTCTATCTTTCCAGTTGCTAAAATATTTAACAAATTAGTCTAAAGAAAGACACATCCTTTCTTTAAGTGTCAAAGAAGTATCTCCAGGGAAAATCTTATTACTCCATTCATCTCTGATTAAGCCTTGCACTGAAGTTGCTTCTGCCTGATCATTTGGTGGGATTTTGAAACCTTAGAGTGAAAAAAGACGTGAAATTGTTTTACAGGTGTTCATTACCTGAGCACACTAGTTAATTTGACATTAACAAGACCATTGGCAAACTAATTAAAGAAGGCTCCATGGGAACAGTTTTATAGTGGGATAATCTGCTAAATATTACTAAGTCCAGGATTATTGACAGCCTGACTACTGACTGTAGATCATATCACTAATTAACTTCTAAAAGATCACTCCCACTCAACAGTGTAATATTGGAATTATCCGCTTTTTGAAAAGTAATTTTATTGCTTTATGGAACACAGTTACTCAACTCAATGGTTAATAATAACAGTAGCTAGCACATAGGCAGAGCTTTCACGTTCGCAAAACATTTTACCACTCTTATTCCATTTTACCCTCCTAACAACCCTGAGAGGTTGGTGCTGTTTTATCCCCAACTTACAGAGGAGAAGATTAAAGCACTTAGGGGTTAAATGAGTTTCTCAGGGTCACACATCTGCTAAGTGTCTTGAGTTTGGATTGAAGGCCGGTCTTGTTAACTCCACATCCAGGGCTCTGGTGATCTTGCGGTGCAAATGATCGCTTGTTTCCTTGTGTCTGGATGGTGCTGCTCTTCAGAAAAATCTGCTTTTACTCATTTCTTATTCATGTCATGCATGTGAAATCAGTGTTCACCAGAAAATGGAAAATAGGCAGTTTATTTGTGTGAATTAGCTTTTCTTCATCAAACTCACTAATACATCATTGTGGCATTCCTATTACCCTGAAAAAAGATTTTTAATACTGTTTTGGAGGTATAATATTAGCTTTTGTCTGAGACAACCTAGCTTAGATCAGAGAGGCTCCTCATCAGATTGGCTGCAGTGTGATAGATAGATAGATAGATAGATAGATAGATAGATAGATAGATAGATAGAAGATAGATTGATCTACATCTATAGTATATATGATATACGTGTGTGTGTGTGTGTGTGTGTGTGTGTACACAGCCAATCCTCATCTTTTGTGAGGGTGACTTTCCTAGAAAATGTCAGTAAAGGCAAAAATATGACTGTTGCTACATTGAACCAATGGGAAATATGAGATTAGGTTCCCTCATCCACCCAAAGTTATAATCTTTCGGTAGAGATTGCTGAAAATTTTCTATATTTAGTTCTTTATACCAGAGCATCTGCTGATAATACAACATTCTGATAATACAACAACAAGGCAATTAAAGTTGTCTCAAATGTCACCCTTATCCATTAGTCCTTGGGTGTCTTTTCAGTTACCTGGGTGGAGCTAGAGTTTGGTATGTTATGTTTAGAGTCCTGCTTGAAGTGGCACATTTCCATTTAGCACTTCTGGGCCTCAGTTTCCTTATTTCTTAAATGAGGGGATTAGCCTAGATGACCTTGAGGGTCTGTTCTTTCTGGACAAAGTGCTTTTTCTGAAGGATAGGTCTGACTGTGTCCCTTCCTACACTCCAGGGGCTCTAGAATCAAATACACTGTCATCTTTCCTTTGAGATCATAATGTGGCCTCTTTTTGCCCATCCAGTCTTCTTACACTTTCCTCCCCATCTGCAGTCAGGCGGCCCTGGCCTACTTCCTTTTCCTTCCATGTTACACCTCATTTTCTCTCTCCATTTCTTTGCATTGCCTGCCCTTCATACTAGAGATAGTCTACCTCACCTTGGCCTCTTAGCTTCCTGCTGAGACTTGTCTTATATTTCCTCTGTTCCTGGAGGCCTTCCCTGGCGTTTGTATGTACCTAATGCATTATGTATGGTTTCTCCCATTAGGATACAAGCTCCTTGAGGGAAGCAACTAGTTTTGCCTTTCTTTGTATCCCCTGCATTCTCTACACAGCCTGGTACATAATAAGCAATTAATAAATCCTGGATATTTGATTAGAGCACCTGCCAGTTTGCTATAATCCAGAGTTTGTTCATACATTATATAGGATGATTGTTGTAGTACTAGAACAACCTTAGAGATGATCTGCTCTAACTCCTTCCTTTTAGGGATGAGAAAAGTGGAGGTAAGTGATTTTCCCATGGTGGCAGAGATGGAATTATGAGCCAGAACCAGGACATTTTGTACTGCACAATGTCCTGGGCCCAGAGCAGCACAGGGATTCAGAGAATCTGAAATCTCATCTGCAACAACAAAGAGCCCTGAGATACCTGAGAAAACTGGAGAAAAGCTCACTGCCAAGAAGGTACAACTTAACATCTTAGGTTGTGTTGTATAAGAAAAGTATATAGGCCATTTGGGAGGCAGAAATGTGCAGTCACCAGGACAAACCTGGCATAAGTTAATTTAAATGTTAAACTTTGAGGGAGAAATTTGGCTCTGCACACACTGAGGAGAGGAATAAAGCCATTAGTGAAGATGCAATGGAAAAGCTCCATATTTAAGTGCTTAGCAGAGTCAGAGGCATTCTCAAGGCCTCTCACCAGTAAGTGGTGATGGTCTGTACACATGCAGCCAGTCAGTAGAATTGTCTGTGAAGGGTTACTCCACATGGCACTGACGATTGTCACAAACTCTAAAAAAAAATAGATACATGGTGCTATCTCATTTTTTTAAGAGTTTATAGGAAATAATAGGGCTGACAGTAGCAGTTAGGTTACTTAAAAAAAATTTACCATTTTATTTTGTCATAAGAAAGTTTATATTTCATTTTCTGTGAAAATCTCTGACCATCATGTTAATTTTTATTCTTTCAGAGATCAGTATTTAGTATTGTGTGTGTGTGTGTACAAGTAACTTCCAAATGTTAATACTTTTAAACCTTTCTCAGCCTCCTGACTCAGGGCTATCTATGCCCCACTCTTGATGGGTTGATTGATGACTCTTTGGCCGAGGCCGCCACTTCTTAAGGAGCCAGGGCAATGTTTAGTTCACTCCTGGCTTGACTCACTCTCTAGACTTCTCCATCCCCTTACCAGTATCCTTCCTCCCCATTTCTTTACATCTCTGCTTTTCTGGTCCCCTTTATGGAATGTCTTTCTCCATGTAACATAAGCTTGTTGAGGGCAGGGATATTTGCTTGCACATATGTATCCTTAGTTCTCAATTCTTTTCCTGGAGTGTAGTAAAGGCTTAATAAATGTCACCTCTTTTCTTCTCTGCTTTCCCCCTCCCTCTTCCTCTCCTTTTTACTTTGCCTCTCCTTTTCCCCATCTCTCTCTCTCTCTTTATTTCTGTGTCTCTCTTGGTCTTGCTCTCTCTCTCACTCCCTCTCCCTCTTTTCTCTATCCATGTAGCAAAGTAATATTTCTAGCAAAATAGCTTTTAACATGCTTTGTAGTGGTATATATTCTAGAAATTAGTATCATGACTGATGCTTAGACAGTGCTGAGGATAGAGCATTGAACCTGAAGTCAAGAGGATCTCAGTTCAAATCTGACCTCAAACTGCCTGTGAAACCATGAGCAATTCACTTAAGCTCTGTCTGCCTTAGTTAATAATAGCATCTACCTCCCAGGTTTGTTGTAAAGGATAAAATGAGATAAATATACAAATAAAGAGCTTTATAACCCTTAAAGTGTTATATTTGAAAGTGCTTTTTGTTATTGCTTTGCAGTCATGTGTGACTCTTTGCGAATTTATTTAGGGTTTTCTTGGCAAAGATCCTGGAGTGGTTTGTCATTCCTTTCTCCAGCTCATTTTACATGTGAGGAAACTGAGGCAAGCAGGGTTAAGTGACTTGTCTAGGGTCATACAGCCAGTAAGTATCTGAGGCTGGATTTAAACTCAGGTTTTTCTGCCTCCAGACTCAGCTCTCTATCCACTGTGCCACCTAACTGCTTGATAGAAATGCTGTTGTAATCATTGTCATTGACTAATTGAATGGAAACCATACAGATCTATCTAGAATTATCGAAGGAGCTCAGTAGATTTTCCCTTATTTTCTAGCTGAAGCATTTATTTGTTCGTTGCTGTTTATAATTCATTTTAAATATTGTCACATGCTTTTGAGTCCTTAAAAGTATCTGCCAAAGAATTAACTGAGTTCTAGTGTTCATGAAAAACCATAAATCATTTTTGATTCAGTTTGTAATAGGAACATCGAAGGATCCCTTTTCACCCTTGCAAAAGAGTAACTTGGCCTGAGTAGAATTAGATTAGGAAAGCAAATGGAAAGAACCTCTATCAGCCTTCTCACACTTCAGTGAACAAGCGTTTGGAAACTCCATCAACTCTTGCTATATTGGACTTGTGGGATCCAAGTTAAAAATGACCATGGAAACTGTCCGGGCTTTTCTTTGCAATGACAGCTTCATCACATGCAACATCTTAGATTGACAAGGCATTTAAGAAAAAAACAAAATAAAAACAAAATAGTCTATAAGTACAAAATGAGAGAGAAAACATCTTACAGTAACAGCTGTACCAGTGGGGGTGATAACATTGTTCTAAATCTGGTGTGGACAGGGTTTAGTTGTATATAGTTGCACTTTTTTTATCCTATAAATTCACAGTTGTAGGTCAGCCAGGACAGTTCATAAATTTAATGACCACATTTCTCCTTATCCAAATATTAAACTATTTTAGTCCCCTGAAACCAGCAAAAGAAGAGAGAAAGCCAAACTGTAATTTGGGATTAAACTATGTCATTGTCTCTAGTACTGGGAAAGAGCATAAGGTCAAACCAAAAGTTTGAATAGTAAGGAATAGTAGAATTGTTCATTTTATTTTTGTAGTGAAATAAGAACTTTAAAAATAGGGTATATTATTCTGTGAATCAGACTTTTATGTTTTGATCTATTAATTTTTCTTTTCTGCTTCTTTAATCTCAAATCGCTAGAGCAAGACAACTGTTCATTAACCTACAGTTTTCTTGTCTAACTTTTCAGGTGTTAGTGATTTTTCCAACATATTCTGTGAAAATTCACAGAAGCTGGTGAATGTGGAAGCCTTTGCTTTAACCGCTAAATATTATTCTCTGCCATATTTTGGAGTATGTACACCTTTGGAACAAGTGCTTGTAACACTTCATGGAAATCAACAACAAAGACCTGGTAGGTTTAAATTATTTTTCATTACTTAGGTGAAGAGATAAAATGACTTATCTGTAAATTTAGATGCATTTCTCTCAAATCTTTGCTTCAGAATAAACTTGAGGACATTATGTATCTTGAAGTCACAGTCCTTGCGTCCCAGCTAATAAGTTGATATCTGCATTACTGGGGTCCCTCCTAGGAAAGACCTCTTGTAGACCTCTTGACTATCTTTGTTTCATCATGTGTGTGTCCCTGACAACCCTGAGCCATCTCTATTTTCACTAACCTCTAATTGAAATTTAACATTTTCTCCAATTATTTTGAAAGCAAAATAAAACATTATTCTGAGAAGTGGCCCATGAGCTTCAACAGACATGAACTGTCTGTGATAGGTTAAGAATTCCTACTGTATTGCTCCTGATGACATAGGGGCAAGACATCTGCCCCACATGGACTTGGCAATCTGAGTGCAAAGGCAGATGTTGCCATGGTTGGAGCACTATGTCCACTTCTTTCTGTAATTTCTTCACTTCTTTGTCTTTTTACAAATGTTCATGTTCACATGCAGGTCACCTTGGTCAAGATATCTTACCTTTGTCAGACTCAGTTTCCTCATTTCTAAAATTGGAATAATAGTAGCACCTTAAGGTTGTAAAAATCAAGTTAGATTATATATGTATAGTTCTTTACAGATCTTAAAGCAATATACAAATGCTTATTATTATTTTATTAAAGAGTATTGGAAGGCTAGATAACCAATCATTCCATCAAGTCATTTTTTTTAAGAATGGAAGAAGTGTTTCAAGGAGAAAATAAAGAAAAATGATTAAGGGACAAAGGGAAACTTAACTTGTGTTAAGAAGTTGGAAGGATAGAAGAATGTGGTATAGAGAATGAAAGAATGAAGCACCATTGAACATATGAAACCAGGCAATTATTATGAATCTTTTCCCTTAGTGGGGATCCTCCAAGGAAGAAGAATCTTTACTGTGGTCCAAGGAATGATGATCTGTATCCACAGGTGTCACCAGGAGAGAGGTTGTCTAGAGGAACACATTAGTAGTAGTATATGATGATCTGAATTCATAGTTGACACCTGAGGATATGTTATCCAGAAAAAGCTATCAGTGGTAGTTGCGGTGGTGGTGGTGGTGGTAGTAGTAGTACTAGTAGTAGTGCTACAGCAGGAGCTGTAGCAATAGTAGAAATAACAAAATAATAGCTAGCATTTATATAGTGCTTTAATTTAAGGTTCACAAAGTACCTCACATATGTTAATCTCTTTGGATATTCACAATTCTGTGAGGTAGATGCTGTTACTATCGCCAGCTAGCTAGTCAGCGTCTGCAGTCAGATTTAAACTCTTGTCTTCCTTTGCCAGGTCCTGTATTCTCTCAACTTCTATTCCCAACTACTTCGACAAGTTACGATGGGTTTTGAATCCTTGTTGAAGAACTCTGAGATGGCTATTTGGCAAAGTGCCATAAACAGCAAGCCCTTTACCTAGGGGATTATGAATATCCTTCTGAGATTGGTCAAACCTGATGACTTGTCTCCTCATTCATTAATTTATATGAAGATAAATGATACTGTGAAAATATTGCATCCTGAGAGACATGGCTAAGTATCATATAGTCCTGGGTAAGAACTGAAGACTGCTGGGAAATGATTTTAGGTCCCTGCTGGAAGGGAGTGAGGGCAGCCATTAGCATGTAGTATTGGTCTCCAGCAGTCGGCTTTTGGAGATCATGGACACATGGACAAGCATGGATAAACAGCAATCTCTATCATTGGAGTGAACTTATGGA
Organism: Potorous gilbertii; assembly: GCA_028658325.1. Classification (NCBI taxonomy): domain Eukaryota; kingdom Metazoa; phylum Chordata; class Mammalia; order Diprotodontia; family Potoroidae; genus Potorous; species Potorous gilbertii. Next base: position 212,397,245 of record CM053770.1, read on the forward strand.
TTGATGAAATTTCAGATTCATAGGTATATTGAGTAAAGATTGGTCAAAAGTAGGTGATTCAAAGGAGAAAGTCAGATTTGAGAAGTAAGTAGCTAGTTGAGGAGCTGGTCTGAGAAAGAGATTTGTATTCTTGGATCATGACTTAAAATACAGGATCTTAGCCAGGGATGGAATGAAACTAACAAGGGCCAGTAAAAACATCTTTGCCTAGAGTCTTCCTCTGAATCTGGCCTCAGATGTCTGTGCACAAACAAAAAAGCATGGAAAATAAAGAAGTGAACTAAGAGACACAAGAAGGCAAATTTGCCCTTATAGGAATCCTGGAGACTTTCTGGGATGGGATCCATGACTGGAATATTTCTACAGAAGGCTATTTAAAAGGAATAGGATAGATAAAAGGAAAGGTGGAGCAGCATCGTATGTTGAGAATATAGAGTTGTGTAAGGAAATCTAGAAACCAGATGGAAGATACATAATGGAGAGAGTTTGGTGGAGGGGAAAATGGAAGCAGTGTTGTGGTAGGAATATCCCACAGGCCACCAGGACAGAAGAAGGAAGGAGACAAGGAAGCTTGGCACAGAGATTTGATGTAGTAGTGATAGGGGATTTCAGCTTAATGGACATCTGCTGGAATACTCACTGCCAAAAAGTATAACAGTTGATAAATTCATAACTTGCATCAGTGATAAGTTCATATTTAGGTGGTGGAGGAAGTGGTGTGAGAGCCTGCTGTTCTGAACCTGGTTTTGACCAATACAAGTAAACTGAAGTTTCCTTTCAGAGTAAATGTTCTCCTCTAGAGTCCACAGTGGCCTCCTTTTTGGCAAGGCTTAGCTTTCCTAGCTGCGTTTTGTTCTCTGAGATTTCTTCATCCCTTTTTCTTCCTTATGATATTCTTCCATCCCCCAAGTTCTTGATACAGGTCAGGTTTACTCTGTATTCATCAGATTCTTTTCTTCTCTCTCCCTCCCTCCCTTCCTCCCTCCTTTCCTTCCTTCCTTCCTTCCTCTCCTTTAATTTTAAGAGTATAAAAGCATTTATTTTCTCTTCTGGGACAGAGAGCACTTTGAGAATTCTCTTACTTGCCTTTGGTGGAAACACAAACATCTGACACTCAGATCAAGTCACTGTTGAATTCTTCTGACTGTCTATACTTACTAGCTGTTATTTTTGCTGGGGCAAACTGGTATCCTTTTGTTGCCACGTTTCAGACATGCGTTCCCTCCCAACACACTGCAATACTTAGGACATCATATTTTCTTTCTTTCATATAAATTTCAAATCACTTTGTTTTACTTTTTATTCATTTGATTTTTTGTTTTTGTTTTGTCTTTTTTTTTTAAGCATTACTTTGTTCATTAGAATGTCAGTAACTGAGTCCTTAAGTATCGTATTGGTATTTGGTCTTCCTCTTGCCAAGGTCTTGAAATCAGTGACTTGATGTTTTGAGTTTAGATTCATTAAATTTGATTTCATTTTCAGAGTTGTGTTCTCTTCCTCCTGATTTGAAAAAGAAAAAAAAAACAAGACCTCTGTTACTAACAGGTGTCATCAGACACAACAAACCTCAACATTGGATTGAGATCAGGAGAGTATCTTCCAGTCTGAACTCCACACTGAACTGCTGCTTGTTTCTGGTCTAGATGTCTCTTGGGAGACATTGAAATCAGCCAGCAGCTTGAAACTAAAACCAGGATATTTCAACTTAGAGCCAATTTTTAGAGACACTACATTGTCAGTAATTGTTTAAGAAAGACTTACCTATACACAAGTAAACATAAAAAAAAAATAAAAACATTATATTCGTTTCACTGCTTTACTAGGCCAGGATCATTGCCTCCTAGGTTAGGAAGAATCTCAGTGTCATTTGGATATTAGTTTGCTGTGTTACAAGGTCATAATAGTGCATTAGAACAGAGGTGTCTAACATGCAAGCAAGCCATGCAGTTACTATACTCCTTAGTATAACAGGAATCAGATTAAAATGTAATTGGGAAATTTTATTGCTGTTATGGAGTCACTTCAATCTTGTCCGACTCTTTGTGACCCCTTAGTGTTTTCTTGGCATAGATACTAGAGAGATTTGTCATTTTTTTTCTCCAGTTCATTTTACAGATGAGGAAATTGAGGCAAACAGACTTGAGGTGACTTGACAGGGGGTCACACAGCTGGTGGATGTCTGAGACCAGATTTGGATGCAGGAAGGTGAGTCTTCCTGACTCCAGGCCCAGCACTCTATCCACTGTTCTGTGTGGCTCCCCTCATTGGGAAAAACTGCAAAATAAACAAAAACACAGTAGAACATAGATAACCTTAACATATGGTTTTCCAAATCAGCGTGAGACTGACAGAGAGCCTTATGTATAGTTTAATCACCTCTATTTCTGTTTGAGGTTGACACACCACTGCTTTAGATGACTTTCAAGTTAATAGGTGTTACAGAATATTTGGTAGAAATATTAAATAATAGTGATAATAGTATCTAACATTTTTGTGGCACATTAGAGTTAGCAGAGAACTTTATTATGTTATCTAATTAAATCCTCACAATAACTCCGTGAAGTAAGTACTGTTAACATCCCCATTTTAGTATGAGGAAACTGAAACTGAGAGGTCAAGTGATTTACCCAGGGTCACATAGCTAGTAAGGGCCCTTGGTAGGATTTGAACTGAGATCTTCCTGATTCAGGAACAGGTCTGTTTGCTACAAGATCATAAATATGTCACACATGTTTTCTTTCTATTGTGACCCCTGGACCCTAACACCCAGGCCCTTCTCTCCCTCACTATCTCCTAAAGTCTGTCCAAGGTCATGCTCATACCTTCAATGACACCACCTGTCCATCCCATTCTTTGCCATCCCTTTCTCCCTTTGCCTTCAATCTTTTTCAGCATCAGAGTCTTTTCCAGTGAGTTGTCTTCTCATTATATGGTCAAAGTCTTTTCAGGGACGAGGCTGAATTAATTTCTTTAAGTATTGACTGATTTGATCTCCTTGATATCTAAGGGATTCTTAAAGTCTTTTTCTGCACCACAATTTGAAAGCATCAGTTCTGTGGTACTCAGCTTTTCTTATATTCCAACTCTCAGAACCAGACATTCTACTGGAAAAACCACAGCTTTGACTAGACTTTGTCAGCAAGATGATGTCTGCTTTTTAGGATGTTGTCCAAATCGGCCATAGTTTTTAAGGAGCAAGTGTCTTAATTTCATGGCTTCAGTCACCCAACAATATGAAATCTGACCTTGTTTCCATTTCTTGTCCTTCTCTTTGCCAGGAAATGATAAGACCAGTTGCCAGGATCTTAGATTTTTTTTTTTGTTAAGCTTTAAGCCGCTTTTACACTAACCTCTTTCACCCTCATCAAGAGGCTTCTTCATTCCTCTGCACTTCTTGCCCTCAGAGAATTGTCGTCTGCATATCTGAGATCCTTATTATTTCTGCCGGCAACCGTAATTCTGACCTTTGATTCATTCAGGCCGATGTTTTGCATGATGTATCTGCATATAAAAGTTAAATATACAAGGTGACAATATACAACCATGTTGTTCCTTCTCCAGTATTAAACCAGTCGATCGTTCCATGTTTGGTTCCAGCTTACAGGTTGCTCAGGACCTCCGCCCCCATCTGCTTGAGGGCTTACCACTTTTGTTGTGATAAGGCTTTAGTATAGTCAGTGAAATGGAAGTTAATATTTTATTAGTTATTACTATTAATGTACAGTTCTTCAGTTATCTTTATTAACAACAATAGTTTGCACTAAGAAATTTCACACTTAAAGGTAAAAAATATATGTATAGTCTGTAGTCATTTGTGATTAGAGATAGTTTAGGATAGTGGATGGAGAGTTGGTCCTGAAACATGGAGGATCTGGGTTCAAGTCCCACCTCTTACAACCATTACCATTGGCTTTGTCACCATCATTTCACCTCTCAGTGCTCTGGACTAATGGTTACAAATTCAAATAGAAATAGATCCCTGTGGGTCACATATTGACTTAGAAAACCACAAGTTAACATTATCTATCTTACTGTATTTTTGTTTATTTTGCTAAACATTTTCCAGTTATATTTCAGTCTGGTTTAGAAGCACCTTGGAGTTTTGCCCAAGTTTGACATCTCTGCTCTATAAAATTCTTTAAACTGTTAAGTTATACGAAAGGTGCTGATCTGAATCAATAATAGGAACTTCTTTACCTGGGGGTTCCCTGTACCAGTGATGTCATAGATCCAATCCTTATATCACATTGATTAATATATTCGTTCATTATGGAATTTGACTGCACTTAATGTTCTTGCATGACTCATCTTCAGTCAAGAAAAGCCATTTTAAAGATATGGAAGCTGAGATCAAGACCTTAAATGTCTTTTCCCAGGGCCATTACCAGTGCAATGCAAAAACCGTGGTCCTCTGATTCCAAAGCCAGTCTCTGGGTAATACGATCATTGAATTGATGGAAAATGCTATTAAAAAAAAAACTGTGAAAGCTTATTTTAAAAAAATATATAGTGAACTACAACCTGTAAGCTAAACTATGTCTCATTTATGCATAAAGCAAAGTGATTAATTAAAAAAAAACCTCGATAAGTAAAGAAAATACAAAATTTGCCTAAGTAAAGGAAAAACATGAAAGGAAGTAAGATGATGCCATTTCAGTTCCAATAATATTGTTCTATAAGCCTTACTTTAAATGTTTGAATTTTATTATTTAGGCTATACAGATAAAGTTAGCTAAATTCTCTCTCTTTTTTTTAATTTTAAATAAATTTATTTAACTTTTTACATTCATTTTCACAAGATTTTGGGTTCCAAAATTTTCTCCCCATTTGT
>CM053770.1:212402575-212478838 GCA_028658325.1 Potorous gilbertii
CTTGACTGCTCTTCAATGGGGGCTTATCTGCTGGTTCTCAGGTGGGGGCAGGGCCGCCTCTCAGGCTCAGTTCCCTCAGGGGGTTTATACAGAGATCCTTTGTAGCGGAGCTGGGGTGGAGCTCCAGCCCACTCTGGGAGCCTCTGGCTGAGCTGCCTCTGCCTCTGCCTGAGCTGCCTCAGCCTCTGCCGCAGAGGCCGCTTCCCAGGGGGTCCGAGTCCCGGAGATCCCCCGCTCCCCTCTCAGCCCGTCTTTCTCACTGACCTGTGCGTCTGTGGGTGGAGGGACCTTCGCAGCTGCCGGAGATCCAGGTCCCTGACGCCTGCTTGGCTCTGCTCGCTCCTCTCAGTGCCGCGTGGCTGGGGCGGGGGAGGGGAGTGCTCAGCCGGGCAGGACTTCACAGGGCAGGACTCTGCTCCTGTCCGGGGTACCTTTGCGGTCGGTTTTTCAGGGCTCTCTGAACGGAAATCTCCTTCACTGTGTTGCTGCGCGGCTTCCACTGTTCCAGAATTTGTCAGGAGTTCTTTTTACAGGAAATCTATGGGCTGTGGGTTCGGACCTAGCATAGGTGAGTCTTTCTACTCCGCCATCTTGGCTCCGCCCCCCTAAATTCTCTTTTTTCTAACTTAATCTGTACTTTCTGTGCCTTTAGTTTCATGATAAGCTCCTCTTTGAAAATTCATTGAATTTAGTAGAACCATTCTTTTAATTACTGACCAGAACCCCACATTTTGCTTATAAAAATATTTCTTCTTTCAATTAAAAAAAAATAGTTCAATTTGATATGTCTCCTAGAAATAAATGTTTTTTATGTATAGGTATGTGTTTGTTTTTCTAGAGTACTGAAAATGGTTTCACTATGAAAAAATGTTTTGGCTTCTGTCTCTAATGAGGACTTTAAAACTTATCGAGTATGCTTTTATTTCTCATTTGTAGTATAGGAGGTAAGTCTTAGAGTTTGAAAAGTGGGAAAGAAATGACAGCTTTGAATTTACTGTTATTACAGTGAAATATAGAGAAATTGAAGTATACATGACATATACTGTAACAGAGATGTAAAAACAGTTTTTAGGAAAGAAATTGCAATGGCAGAGCCCATTTTATCCCCAATGGGATGAAATATTATTCATCCTCTCCTTTCGTGCACCAGATGCTGGTGATTCAGAATGGGTCTAATCTGAGATGATGAGCACAGCAGCAGAAGTAATGGCATTGTCATCCATCCAGAGGAGCCTAGCAGTCAGCGGGCTGATCTCTAGGATCAATTCTTCATGCAGTCCTTTATGCCTTGCTTGTCTTGAGATAGATAGCAAAGAAAAAGGAAATTAGTATTTTTTGTAAACATGATATAGAAAGGGCATACATTGTCTTTCGTATTCTTTATCTCCTCCAGCTGTCTTGCTGGTGCCAATGTTTCTTCTATCCGATTGCTGCTTCATTAATTCAGGTTTGATACAGGTATATAATTATAGCCACTAAATTATTAGCGGGATCAGTCACCCAAGCCAAATGGAAATGTTATGTGAGTGTAATCATGAAACTGTATATTATAAACACCTAATGACTCAAATTAAACTGAGTCTTTTGTGGCTAAATATCTTAAACCTTATGCTTCTTTTTTTTTGCCAGGTAATAAGGTGAAACCAGATGATTTTATGAATGCCAAAAAATCTCATGAAGTTCAGGTGATGTCAGAACTTATAGGAGGTATTGCAGATTTCTGTGGCATAAAGCAGGTAAGGTCACCTGCGTTTGTTTTTGAGTGTCAGAAGTGTGCCATGTTACTATTTCATTGTCTTTTAATCTCCTGACTTGTATGGAATTTTTAAGTCAGGGGTTCTTGACCTATAGAGCATGACCTTTTTTCTTACTATTTTGATAACTATATTTAATATAATTTTTTGCTCATAATCCTGTGTATTTCATTTTAATATATTTAAACCTTTTCTGATAAAGGTTTATCATATCTACACCAGGCCGTCGAAGGGGTCCATGACACACGAAAGCTCCAGGACCTCTGCTTTAAATGATAGTTGAAGATAGTGTCCATAAAATGCATAGCACACATTACGTAATTATAAATGCGTTATTCCTAGGGCGTTATAATTACGGCTCTTCATTACTATTAATATTATTAGAGAATTCCTTTAGCCTGTCAGACTCCAACCAGGATTCTACTGTCAGAGAGGTTAATAATGAGTCCTTTCAAAAGCTTTTCCCTTTTCATACCCCTCCCCCACCTTCCCTATCACTGTGTGGGGCAGCAACATTCTCCTGGTCCTTCAGGCCCATAACCTACTCACACCCTTAACTCTTCACTGTCCTCCCCGTCACCATCTGTGGCCAGTTCCTGTTGATTTCACTTTTGTACCATCTCTTGAATATGGCCCCTTCTCTCCTCTGATCCTGCAAACACTCTGGTGCAGACGCTCATTGCTACAACCCTAGACTACTACAATAGCCTGCTGGTGGATCTGCCTACCTCAAGTCTCTTCTCATTTCAGTTTATCCCCCAGTCAGCCTCCACAGTACAGGTCTAAGCATAGTGCCCCCTACTAAATAAGCAACAATGATTTCTTCTCACCTCCAAACTAAATACGAAATCTATTTGGCTTTCAACGCCCTTTGTAACCACAGCTACCACCCTTACGCCCCTTCCTCCTCCATACCTCCATCCCCGCTTCTATTGACACCACCCTTACTTGCACCTTTCTAGTCCTGTTACATCTTACCCGCCTCATGTACTCTGATCCATTAACGTTGGCCTTCTGACTGTCTCTCAAACAAGGCACTCCATGCCTTGGCTGTGGGCATTTTTATTGGCTGTCCCGCATATTTGGAGTACTCTCCTTCTTTATCCTTGTCTCCTGGCTTACTTCAAGTCCCAATTAAAATCTAACTTCTTCAGGAAGACTTTCCCAGTCCATCTTATTATTTCTTACTTGTCCTGTATGTGTGCATGTATGCATATACTACCTATATGTATCTGTATGTCTGTAATACATATGTTTGTGTATTTATATATGTATGTGTATAATGTGTATGTATTTTGTACATAGTTCTTTGCATGTCATCTCCTCCATAAGACTGAGATTGTGACTTCCTTGAGAACAGGGACTGTCATTTGTCCTTCTTTGTATCCTCAGAGGTTAACACAACACCTGCCTCATAGTAGATATTCAATAAATACTTATTGATTTACTTACCAAACCAATATTAAAAATTACAGCTCATATTTATAGAGCTTCTTAAGGTTTGCGAAGCATTATTGATACATTTTGTTATTTGGTCCTCACAAAAACTACGAGAAGAGGGAAATTAGTCGGAGATAGATGTTCTGGGGAGCCAGCCTGGCCAAACAAAAGACTATAGGGACATCTTTGGAAGCCATAGTGGCCCAGTGCAGTAAGTGAGGCAGGGTTAGAAGAGGACCTGGCCGTGAGCTGGCAGTAGGGGAGGGCTGATCAGGGTATCCCCAGAGGGACGGTGAAGGAGAGATAGTCGCCCAGAGCTCCCCAGCAGGCTTGATTGATTGGGAAAATAGTGATCCAGGATGTCAGTGCCATGAGCCAAAAGACCGGTCCTCAGGCCTGTGATTTGCCCCAGCTCCTTATAGTTACTGTGTAAGTCATAACTTAAGTTCTCTCTTGTTCCTCCATTTACTGTACTGAGAACTCTCACTCTGGAAGGAAAAATGCTTCCTTATCTGTAAAAGAAACGGTTTGAATTCTGTGATTTCTAAGTAACCTTCCAGCTCTGAATTCTAAAGTCCTGTCACTTCAAGAGACATTGTTTCTCAGAAATCATGTAATATAAATCTTTGGTATTTCTTACGATGTTTCAGTTCAATCATTTGATCTTTAAGAATTCATATTTAATGGTTGTCGTTTTTATACAAGAGCTAAATTTAGACTCCATTTCTTATCCTCTTACTGTGGACAGTTTCTCACTTATCCTTCTCCAGAAAAAAAAAGTGACTTTGATCTTGGACTAACTACTTCCTGCTTGTTAATTCCAAAAGGTTAATGTACCTCTGTGGAACTTTTAATCCCACTGCATCTCCAGGGCTCAAATAAATTAAGTGAAATTAAGTAAAAATGCTACAGTACTGTGACTATTTTTTTATACTTGTGATACTGTTTTTTACTTTTTGTGAAGTTATTTTTCATATTTGTGTTTAGACATATCTAAATTCCCTGTCCCTTCAATGAAAAATATGTAAAGTTCCTAACTTTTATTGATTGGTTTCAGGACTCTTAGTCTCAAGAATTTCTTTTTTTAATGCCAAGTACTTTATGACTGAATATTGAGTGTTTTTAAATCAAAAACAGCACTACAGTATAGCAAAAAATAAAAAAAAGACTGCTTTACATTAAGTTTATTCCATTATTTATTGATATAAAATTTATTTGTTCATTCTTAGGAATGAGATGAAAATAGAATCTCAGTTGTAGAAAAAAAATCTATTTTAGTTATTTTTTAAAAAGGCCCTCTGATTTGGTTACTTTTAAATTTGGGTGGGACAGATTGTGAATTTTAGGAGTTTTTCCTTACTGATTTCTTTAGTTGTACTCATAAAACCACATCCATGTTGCATATATAATATATAATTAAATATATAGAACTATGAAAATAAATCACATATTTTGTAACAAAGTCACTATGAAGTGAGATTACAGATAGAAAAATGCCTTTTCCTTCACTTATTTGTATCTCTGGAATGGGTGGTATAGAATATAGTTCTCTAGTGATATTTTGTAGTACATTATTTTTTTTAATGTAAAATTAAGGAAAATTTATGTGTACTATAAATATTGCAGTTGATTGCTTTATTTTACAAAAAAAATAAAAGAAAATATTGAAAAAATAAAACAGTATTTTAAATACCTCAGTATTTTAAATATCTCAAAAGTCTTGATTATTTCTGTATCTGTCACCTCTAGTTATTTCCACTTCTTACTTTTAAAGTTCTGAAATACTTTTATATATATTTTAGAAAATGAACTTTTGTTAAAGAATTATTCTCTTAGTAGACATATTCATAAGAAATATAAACAAATCTATACTTGTACATAATTTTAGTTGTTTCTTGGAAAGAAGTTGCTATTGTATATAAGTGAATAGGTCTTTCTGAATGACCAGTAAGACCCATTTGTTAACCTTTTCATACTGGACTTTGTATATTGACTTATTCTCTAGGATCATACATTTCTAGCCTTTTTTGTTTTTATAGATGACAAAAAAGGGCAGCTAGCTGGTGCAGTGGATAGAGCACCAATGCAAGAGTCAGGAGGACCTGAGTACAAACCTCACCTCAGACACTTGATAACTCACTAGCTATGTGACCTTGGGCAAGCCACTTAGCCCCAACTGCCTCATCCTGGGTTATCTCCAGTCATCCTGATGAATACCTGGTCACTGGATTCAGATGGTTCTGGAGGAGAAGTGAGGCTGGTGACCTGCACAGACCTCCCTCACTCAAAACAAAGTCAAGTGCAAGTCATGTCATCATCTCTCTGATGGCATAGTCTTCTTCGGCAATAAAGGACGAACATATACCCTGAATGAATGAAAAGCACTTAGTAAGTGCTTACTGTGTGTCAGGCACTCTGCTAAGTCCTGGAGATAGAAATTCAAAGACCAGGTAGGCCCTGCCCTCAGGGAGTTCACCTTTGATGACAGAACCAAGGGCAGTAGAGACGAGTGGCAAAAAGGAATTGCCTATGATGTGAGTGGAATGATACTAACAGTTCATGGAGACATTATTTCAAGAGGCAGTGGGAATGTAGATTTGTTTATGGTTCTTAGAGCCGAAGGTGGAAAGTTGGGGTTATGTAGAAAGGTGGGGCTTAAAATATTCTGAGTGAAAATGAAGCTACATGGTCCCAGGGAGGGCTGAGAGGCTTCATTTCAGTAGGTGGAATTGAGCCAGAAACACTTCCACATATGGGTACTGACTTGTGTAAGTATGTGGAGGGAAGAAAGGAGAGGCAAGAGCAAGTTGGAGCTAGAAAGCAGAAAGATTTCTTTGAATGCCAAGCTAGGGAGTTTTGTTTTAGTTAGTACGCAGGTAGTGGGAATCACCGAAAGCCTTTGAGTAGAAGAGTAACATGATCAGCCTGTGCCTCAGGTATATGGTTTTGACAGCAGCAGATGACTTGAAGAGGGGAGAGCTCAGTTGGAAGATTGTTACTGTTGGGGATGAAGATGGGGGTATGGAGGAGAATGGGACGGTCTAGTAGCAGTAAATATAGAGAATGTAGGCTACAAGGATTGAGAGGATACAGCAATTAATTATGCATGTGAGAGGATGGAGGAAGCATAAAAAGGAAAAGCTGGCATTAATGATACTGGAGCATTGGGAGAATGGTGATGCCATCACCATAGGTCGGGTATTCAAAAGGAGGGTCAGGTTATGCACAAAAGGTGATGAACTCACATCAAAGAAGAGAAGTTGAGAGGAAAGTAAGTCGGTTTATTCTTCCAAGCAAGGCTGTGTAGCTTTGTGTAGGACCCCTACATAAAGCATACTTTCCTCCTGTGCTTCCTAAAAAAAAAAAATTCACTTTGCTATTGGACCTGAAATTCTACCAAATAAAAACTTCAATCAAGTTAATGAATACTCTCCTTAAAAATGGTTTAAGGTGATGAACTCACATCAAAGAAGAGAAGTTGAGAGGAAAGTAAGTCGGTTTATTCTTCCAAGCAAGGCTGTGTAGCTTTGTGTAGGACCCCTACATAAAGCATACTTTCCTCCTATGCTTCCTAAAAAAAAAATTCACTTTGCTATTGGACCTGAAATTCTACCAAATAAAAACTTCAATCAAGTTAATGAATACTCTCCTTAAAAATGGTTTCACATATTAATAAAATCAGATTACTTTCTTCCAAATAACTTTCTGAGACAGTTACAGTGAAGGAAATGAGTTTTGAATGGGCTTGTGCTAGAAAATTAATTTGTTTTCAGCACTTCTGGGGATGGGGCCAGATGAATTTATCATCCCTCCAATGCATCATGATGACACTGAGAGGTAAGGGACAGCAGCAGAATAGAGGTGAAGACAGGTAGGATATAATTGGCAGAGACAGCATCTCCTTAATTTGACATTTTGAAGTTGCCAAATTGACCCATGAAGGCCTCCTGTTCTGGATACCCAGGATTCAGGCTTTTATATTACTGGTGTATTTCAACTGTAATATGGGTTAATTAGCTATTTGTGAGCTAGTCTGGGAACTTAACCACCACTTATAATATTGTTTCCATGGAAAAATAGAGTCCAAATTCCAAACAACCAACTTCCAAATAAACTTTGGAGCACTACCCTTTCATAAGTTGAGGACTGCCAATAATTATAAATATGTTGTGGATTTTTTTAACCCCCCCCAAAAAAAATTTAGTCCAAAAAAGGACTTGGGGAGGACAAGAGCCATTTTCAAATAGCTATTTCTCCAGATGGAAGGAGTAAGACCAGTGGGTGGAAGTTACAAGGGAACATCTTTTTAACTCAGAATACAGATAAATTTTCTAATACCTAGAATGGATCCTAGGGTGGGTTGTGGTGAGTTCTCCATGGCCAGAAGAGTTATATCAGATAGCATATGACATTCTGTCGGGGCTGCTACAGAAGGAATAATTCTGGAAAGAAAATCGAACTAGATAACCTTTGAAGTCCTTTCTAACATTAAAATTAGACAATTCATTTTTATTCTTTTGCTCTGGAAATGAGAGTAAAGCCTTCTTGAATGAGAAAGGAAAAATATCATTCCTATTATTCACATAGCAGTTGTAGGCTTTGGAGGGGTAGGTTTGGAGAAAATTTTTTGACACAAACCAGAAGAGTGCTCGGTGAAGTTTGTGGGGAAGGGTGTTCCTGAGCAGAGGGAGTAATGTGTCTGAAGGCGTTTTCTGGCTATATGATTGTAATTTTACCCTCAGACTCACTGCTTCCAGCACCACACCACTGAGATCATTTTTCTCAGTCACGGCTTTGACCACATCATCACTCTTCTAAACCTTTCATTGACTCTTTGTTGGCCTTCCCAAGATCAATATCCTTACCAGATGAGATAAACTTTTCCACCAAGGAGTTCTTGAATATTTAACCTTGACATTTCCTATTACAAGCCCCCAACTGATTCTCTCCTCTGCGCATCATACATTCACCATTCTCCCTTAGAACCTTGGGCCATTTCTCATGCTAATCCATATCAAAACCTCCCCTCTTCCTAATTCATTCTTTCCCCTTTGAAAGTATAGCTGTAATCTCTCCATAAGAGCTTTCCTAATTAACTGGCAATGCAATTCCCTCTTGCCCCATCCTCCAGCCCTCCTATCAGAGAGGAGAGGCTGCTGAGGGAGCTGAGAAAGTGTTGAGTATCAAAAGCTGAGTCAGTCTTCATGGTGATGACATTTCAGGTGATCATTTTAACCTGGGGGAAGCTGAATGTTCTTAAAGTTAAAACCAAACTGTTGATGGGGGACAGAGTCATTCAAATTATGGACTTATATATGTTTTTCAGTTAGATGAGCTGAAATTCATTATATTTTCTGAGGTTCAATTCTGAACCTTTAACTTTCTCAAATAGTTCATCAATTTTCAGTAATTCAGCTGTTGCCAGTTGGTGATGATTCCCAAGACTGTATATCTAGTTGTATTCCTTTTCTTGGACTCCAGGCCTGATACTATATGACATAGAAGGTTAGAGTTACCAATAACTTAGCCATTTCTTTCATCTTTTATTTTTAGTCATTCAATGAATCCTTTTGCTTTTGCCCTCCAAAGGCCTCCAAACACTTTTTCTCCACATCTATGGCTGCCTCTTTCATCTAGGACCTATAGTGGAATGTTAGTGCTAGAAAGGATCTTAATAGATCATCTTGTCCAGTGGTTCCTAAAGTGTGGCCCAGGGTCCCTCAGGAGTCTCTGAGACTCTTTCAGGGAATCCATGAGATAAGAATTATTTTCATAATAATATTAAGATATTTTCATTTCTAAAATTTAAATATTCATAAATATAACCCACATAAACTCCCTCTATGAGGGAGGGTGCTCAATAATTTTTAAGTGTAGAGGGATCCTGAGAGAACTACTGATATAGTGTATCCCTTTCCCCTACCCCATTTTGCAGAAGAGATTGTTAGGGCAGAGGGAGCTAAATGGGATTTGCCAAGTTCATATAGCTCTCTGCAAGAGATAGAAATAGAACCCAGGTCATTTGACTCTCAGTTCATTGCAGGATGTCTGAGATGGTCTTTCTGTTTTCAGAATAGATTAGAATAAAGAGATACTACATATTTTTGCTGCTCAGTTGTTCATTTATGTCTGGCTGTGAACCAAATTATCCGTGGGGTTTTCTTGGCAAGGGTGCTGGACTGGTTCGCTATTTCTTCCTCTAGTGGATTGAGGCAAACAGAGGTTAAGTAACTTACCCAGGATCACACAACTAGTAAGTGTCTGAGTCCTGTGAAAGGGTCTGGATTTGAACTCAGGTCTTCCTGACTTTAGACCCAGTGCTCTATCCACTGAACCACCCGAGTTGCCCCCTCTTTTATGCTAGTCAGACTAATTACTTTCTTATGATTGGGGAGCAAGACAAGAGGGAAAGGAGTTGTAGTAAAAGGAGGGCACACCTACCTCAGGAAACCTTCAGAAAGGGTTTGGGTATCATTTTCTCTTGAATTGGGATGTAATATAGTCCTCTTGGCAGGTTCAAAGGATACTTTAATCCATTCAGTCCAAATCTATAAGGAACATGGTGTAGTATCCCAAGCCTACTGCTATACCCCAAATAATGTAGGGGGACACTACCTCTTCTTTGACAAAGAGAACAGTCTGACTTTGTATGACCTAAGAAAGCATAAAAAAGTATCTGTATGCATGCATGGGTTTGTATGTGTGTGTGTGTGTGCACATGCATGTGTGTTTGTATACATGTATGAAAGACAGGTTTTAGTCTTAAAGTCTGATTTAATAATCAAATAGACTTGCCTATGTGGTAGCAAACTCCTTGTCATTGGCAGTATTTAATAATCAAATAGACTTGCCTATGTGGTAGCAAACTCCTTGTCATTGGCAGTATTTCAGTGACAACTGGATTCTCATGTATCAGTCAGGATGTAGGAGAGTTTCCTGTACTGAGAGAAGTTAAAATAAAGACCTGACATCTCCTTCCTTGATTCATGGAGGAAAGCTTATAAAGTAATGACAACAGAGAGCAGATACACAGGCAAGGCAGATTTCAGAAGGGTCAGGTAGTAGGATCTGCCTCTGTCCTTCATCTAGTTGAAGCTGCTGCAAGATAGATATGCCATGGTATAACCCACTTTCCTTTTCTCCTTCCCCAAGTTGAGGTCAAGAAACCTTGTTCTTTTATGTCTTGTGATGAGATTGGTCTGGAAGTAAATCTTTAAAAGAGACAATAAAATGTCAAAATCATCTTGAAATAGCAAATAAGAAGTGATAAATCTAGATGTGTTGATGTCTAAGGAAAGAAAAGAATTTGTAAAACTGAAAAGCATGGTGGAGACACAATCTATCTTCTTCATTTTCAACAGAGGAAGTTGGGGTTCCTAGATAGAAGGTCATTTGCAAGTTAATGACAAGACTAAAACTAGAGCCCAGATTTTTTTGACTAGGGAAGGTGGCATTGTATGTTGTTAAAAGCCCTAGAGGTCTGGGTTCTGGTTCTGGCTGTGATATTTACTAGTTCTGTGACCTTAAGCAGATCCTTTCACTTCTCTGGGCCTTGATGCCCCATCTTTAAAATTAGGGTGTTAGGTTAGATAAGTAGCCCCATTTTGGAGTCTTCCTAGCTAAGGGATCAAAAAGATCCTTAAAATAGGAAGATATAGGACCAGATCCTAAAAGAAGTTGAAGGTGCCCAGATGAGAGTCAGTCCATGCCTGAAATATTTTGGAGCCCGGGTATTCTATTAGGGTTGGAGATTTGATAGGACCAGCTGTGACTAGGAGAACAGCCTTGGAAGTATGTCTTGGAGGGGTTATCCATTTAGATAAGTTGAAAGAGAAAGGTCATCTAATATTTGTATTGGGTGATCAAGAAAGACTGCCATATGGAAGGGGGATTAAATGTGTTCTGCTTGGCACCAGACAAGGATGACTAGGAACTAGAAGGTAGAAATTGCAAGGAGGCAGATTTTAGTTCTGTAAGGAAAATCTTCATAAGCAATTAAAGCTATCCAAGGGTGGAATAGGCTGCCTCAGGAGTTACTCAGTTCCTCCTCATTACACGTCTTCAAGCAAAAACAAGAGGGCCATTTGTAGGTAATGTGATAGATTAAATCAGTTTGTTTCTCAGTTGATTCTGAGTTAGCTTACATGCCCACCTGTCTATTGATGCCTACATCACCTTCTCAGACCCCAAGTTAATAATCCCCTGATCTAGTGATTCCAAAACCTTGTTTGTAAAATAATCCCTTTTACCACATAATTGATGAGTAGACATCAAGCCTTTGAAGACCTCCAATAAAGATGAACCCACTATGTTCCAGATAAAACTAGCTGACATTGATATATCACTTTAAGGTTTGCAAAGCACTTTACATACAACAACACCGAGAGCTGTTATTGTCCCCGTTTAACAGATGAGGAAACTGAGGCAGGCAGAGGTTAAGTACTTGCCCAGGGTCATACAGCTAGGCGTGTCTGAGACCACATTTGAACTCAGGTCTTCCTGACTCCAGTTTCAGATCTCTCTCCATATCCACTGTGCTCCCTAGTTTCTTCCCAAAGCAATCCATTCTACTTTTGGATAGCTCTAATTAGTAAGTTTTTCCCAGCACCAAATCTTAATTGGTCTCTGTCTTCTCATTGCTCCCTTCTGACCAAAAAAACCAAGTTCCATCCTTCTTTAGAATAAAATTCTTTCAAATACTTGAAGATGGCTATCATTTCCCCCCTCACTCATCTCCAGGCTAACTATTGCCTAACATGGAGAGAGACTAGAGTTAGGTAGATCCGTTAGGAAGCTGGTTCAACAGTCCAGGCAGCAGGTGTTGAAGATCTTAACTAGGGTGGTGGCTATTTGAGCAGAAAGGGGATAAACATGAAAAGGGGGCAGGGGGAGTGAGTAGTCTGCACAAGAGGGAACAACAAGTAGACAGACAGCACAGAGGAGGGAGGAAATTGTGCAGAGTTCATCAAAGGAGAGGGATTTATGCTCAACCCCGCACACAATCCTCATATGGCATGATCACAAGACTCTTCATCATCTTTTTACTGCCTTCCTTTAAAAACTCTGTTGTACTTTCTCTGGCTGTCCCCTGTACCTGGAATACTCTCCTTCTTCACCTCCATCTACAGGCTTCCCTGGCTTCCTTTAAGACCCTGTTAGAATCTCCTCTTCTACAGGAACCTCTCTTAATTTCACTGCCTTCCTTCTGTTAATTCTTTCTTATTTATCCTATAAAGAACTTGTTTGTATGTATTTATCTTCCCCCGTTAGATGGTGAGCTCCTTGAGAGCAGGGACTGTCTTTTGCCTGTTTTGTATCCCCAAAGTGCCAGGTACATAATAGGTGCTTAATGTTTATTGATTGATGGATTATCAGTGTCCTTCCTGAATTCTCAGAACTGAATCTAATACTCCAGATGTGGCCCAGTCATGGCAGAGTATCACAGGAATCTAACATCCTTATTCCTGGAAGTGCTTCCTCAGTGAAGGCCAAGAATTAGCTTCTTGGCTTTCCTGTCACATTATTGGCTCATATGGAACAGGCCCCTAAAACTCCCAGATCCTTTCCAGACAAATTGCTGTTGAACCATTCTTTCCACATTTTGCCTTTTGAAGTTGTTGGGTTTTTTTCTAACCCAAGTGTAAGATTTGACATTTATGGTTATTAAATTTTTACTGACTAGATTTGACCTAATGATGTAGTCCCTCAGAATATTTTCAAATCCTACCGTTAGCCTGTGTTTTAGCTCTCCTTTCATGACTTTTGGCACCAGCAGTTGGAATGATCATGCCATCATGCCACGACCTTTAGCTGCATCCTTGATTAAAAAAAAAGTCAAACCACAGCATTGGAAAGATAAGAAGGGCAAGTTTTGTGAGTCATTTGAAATAAAAGTGAAGCATTTATGTTTGATCCTGGGGTAACAGGGCACCAGGGGCATCTGTTTTGGGGAGGGCCTGGTTACAGCTGCATATTAGGAAAATCTCTGTGACAGCTGTGTGGAGAATTTATTGGAGTGAGAAAAGACTTGAAGTGCCAATTAGGAGGACACTGCAGGTATCCAGTGAGAGGTGACTGGAGTCTGAACTTGAGTGGTGATTATGTGAATGGGAATAAGTGGATGAATGTGAGAGATGTGGAAAGGACAGGATCTTCAACTGAATGGATACGCGGAGTGAGTGAATACAAGGAGTGGAGGAGGATAACTGAAGTCGGGTACTTGGGTGACTGGAAGGATAATCATTCTAGGAATAATAGCTGACGTCATTATAGCTTTTACTTACTATATGCCAAGTATGCTCAGGCACTTGGTAATTATTCTCTCAGTTGATCCCCAGTAATAACCCTGGAAGGTAGGTATTATTCCTATCTTACAGATGAGGCAAACAGATAATAAGTGACTTGCCTAAGCTCATGCAGCTATCAAGTATCTGTAGCAGGATTTGAACCCAAGTCTTCCTGGCTCCAGATCTAGTGCTTTATCCACTGAACCACCTAGCTGCCCTGGACAGTGATAGAGAAGTCTGGAAGAAGGATGGGTTTCTTGGGGAAAAAATCATGAATTCTTTGTTGTGACGGGCTGAGTTTAAGAACTGTCCAAAAGGCATTTGACTAATGTGGAACTGGAGCTCAGGAGAGAGACAAGGATTTGTTCTGTAAAATTTGGGTTCAGTCAAACGGCCGCACTTAAGGACCTAGACGGCCACATGTGGCCTCAAGGCCAACGGTTCTCCACCCCTGGGTGAGGTAGATAGATCTGAGACTCCTCTCCATAGAGAGGTTCACAAAGCATCTCATTATACATCCTAGGACGAGGATCCCCACTAAGGGGATTTGATCTGTAAAGTTTGGATTCAAAGGGCTGCTCTTGAGGCCAAATATCTATTTCACAGGACCTTAGCTTTTGGAGCTCATTCTCTTACCTCCCCCTCACTCCTTTGTCCTCCTCCAGTCTTCTAATACCTTTCCCCTCTCCAGGATCTTTCAGGTAACTTGACCATGCCTCAAAATTCTCCTTTCAGGAACCCCCGCTCCCTGGACATTGGTTCCTCTAGACCAGTTGACATGGATTCACCTTGAACAGCTGGTTTTTCTCCTACAGCTCCCTCTTATTTGGGCTATCAGCTCCCTTTTAGCCATTTTTGGATCTGTCCTTTCCAATCCAAAAGTCATTTCCTTGGCAGAGAAAATAGGAGTGAAGTAAAGATCAAAGCAAATCTGTCTTCCCTCTGTTATCAGTTATGATTGTTTTGTACACAAGGCATGTGTCCATCTCTTCTTTTTATTCTCCATTTTTGCTCCAGTGTAGCTTTTTAAAAACCACTCAAACTTTGAAAAAAGCCTAAGCCTCGTTTCTATTGTCCCCAGTTTTTCTTGATGTCCTTTGTTGCTCCTGTTTCTACAGTACATAGCTTTCTCTTGTATTCATCACACCTTTCATCTTTGCATCTGTCTTTTCCACATTTTTTTTTAATCTAAGTTGGTCGGTGATTTCCATATGTATCTTCACAGGTTCCTTTTGATGACTGCCCTCTTTTCTCCCAATAGGAATTTTTCTTTCAGTATTTTCAGCATGTCATCCCTTTAAAAATGATTTTTATCAGTGCCATTTGTTTTGTACCCTGCTTCACAGAATTCTGTAGAGAAAATGATTAAGGAAAACTGAACAACATTACAGCCATGTGTGATAACAGAGATAATCTAGTAGTCTTCCACCTCTAGCGAAAGGAAGTATCCGTCCTCTGAGATGAATATTGGTCGTTGCACTTGATCCTCATCTGAGTTCAGCAACCTTGTAGTGTTTTTTTCATCTGTATTATTGGAATCATTGTATGAATTGTCCAGTTTATGGAAAGTTTGAATTCCTACAATTTGCCCTTTCCTACAGTGAAATAATTTTGCATTAAATTCATTACCACAGTTTGTTTAGACATTCCCCAATTGATGGGCACCAGATTTGTTTCCAGTTTTTTACTAAACAAAAAAGTTCCAGCAATCAGTTTCTGAGATCCTTCTATCTCTCTTGGGCTGATTTTCTTGCTAGAATTTTTAAGACTAGATACTCTGTCAATCTCTTTTCTGCACCCTTTGAAATGTGCTTTCTCACATTCTAGAGTGGATTTCAGGTGATACTTGGCTTTCATCTCTTTTTTTAATCACAAATTTTAAAAAGTGACTGGCTGTTTCACTCCAAAGTTCTCTTCATTTCACGGGACTAGTAAACATGTAGATCTCATAGAAAGGGATTGTTGTGTTCTTGTGTTTAGCCTTTGTTCCGGAAGAGGACTGTGACATCAAGATGATGACATGACTTACAGTTGACTTTGATTTGAATGAGAGAAGGCTGTGCAAGGTCACCAATCTCACTTTCTTCTCCTGAGCCATCTGGGTCCAGTGGCCTGATATTTATCAGGGCAACTGGAGACAGCCCAGGATGCAATGCCAAGATTCATCAGGAAGATGAGACGTCCTGACTCCAGGACTGGCACTACAGCACCATCTAGCTGCCCCAAAGCTATAGCCATATACTAATAGATAAAATTCACTAAGAGAAATGAAAATTAAAACAATCTTAAGGAACCACCTCACACCTATCAGATTGAATAAGAAGACAAAAAAGAAAAATGACAAATGTTTGAGGGAAATTGTGGGAAAATAGGTTTACTAATATACTCTCAGTTGAGCTATGAATTGGTCAGACCATTCTGAAAAGCAATTTAGAACTATACCCAAAAAATTATTAAACTGTACATAACCCTGACACACAGACCCTAGGTCCATATCAAAAGAGATCCAAGAAAGAGAAAAATGACCTTTATGTACAAAAATATTTATAGAAGTTCTTTTTGTGTTGCCAGAGTTGGAAGCTGAGAGGCTGCCCATCAATTGGTGAATGGCTAAATAAGTTATGGTGTATTAATGTGTTTGAATGCTGTTATGTTGTAAGGCTTCAGAAAATCCTGGGAAGACTTGTATCAATTGGTGAGGGTAAAGAAAGCAGAATCAGAGGAATAATTTATGGAGCAGAAGCAGTATTATAAAGATAATGAACTTTGAAGGGCTCAGTAACTCTACACAACACAATGACCAATCACACCTCCAGAGACTTGCGATGACATGATTTGTACATGCAGATCAAGACCTGATGAACTCGGAGCACAGACTAATGTATTTTCTTCTACTTCTTTCTTCTTTTGCCTTTTTTTGAGGGGTAGGGAAACATGGCCAGCATCTATTAAGTGCTACTCCTACATCTAATTGTCTTCTTTGTCTTACATCATATACTTTCTTTCAATTTAATCAAATTTATGAACTTGCTGTTTTCTACAAGCCACTGTCGTAAGTATGACAGGTACAAAGAGGGCTATCACGTAGGCTCTGTTTCCAAAGAACTAACCATCTCCCAGAAACTCTGAATTTGACTTGGTAAAAGTATTAAAAACTCAGAATTTTTGCTGTTGAAACAGGAATGTTTCAAGGCACCAACCAATAGACATTGCAAATGAGGCAGTACTGCTAAAGTGTAGTACGGTCAGAGTGACTGGAGTCGTGTTGGAATCAGTCTCCAGTGCATATCATTTTCCATCTTAATTTATTCCTGTTTGTGATTTAGTGTCCTTTGTATCCCACACATACTGTTTGTTTATTGGCTTGTCACTTTCATTTTTGTTTGTTTTACATCCTAAATCAGCAATTCTAGACGCAGCTTTTATTGTTTACATCGGGGATTCTCATGTTATCTTAAAGGCGTTGTGAAATTCTTTATAAAATCTCAAACATGAAGTGATTTAAATTTTCAAATGGGCAGGTGTTAAAGTGTGCTCTTTTTATGCAGTTGGTGGACTTAGTAAAATCATATAATGTCATATATGATATAGCCTCTCCAGAGATTTCAGAATCAATTATGTAAATAAGGAACTTCCTTTAACTCCTTTTATATCCACAGACAACTATACTCTCAGGGAAGTATTTATGTATGTGTAATTGGTTGTCACTTAGGTTGGAAACAACTTTGAAAGAGAATTCAACTAGTGACATTTCTATTTCTTTAGTGATGTAGATGTGTGATTTGGATCCAGAGTTGGGGCTACGCAAGTGACCACTAGAATAATATAACCAATGCACGCTTAATTTTTTCTAGTCTCAGGGTGAGAATGGACTGAGAGTGTGGTCTTTGTGTGAATGTGTTTTCTTGAATTAGGGATTCTTAATCTTTTTGGAGTCAGAAACCCCTTTGTAGTATCTGGTGAAATCTGTAAATTGCTTCTCCGAAGAATATTTTTAAATTCATAAAACACATAGGATTATAAAGAAAACCAATTATATTAAATTATATTGCTTTTTTTTAACCAGGTTCTCAAACCTCAAGCTACGAATAATGCCTGTCATGTTCTTCTTTAGAAGAACAAGATTAAGAGAAAAAAATAAAAATCACAGACTTTCCTCACATGTAGAAAGAACAAAGGATGTTTCCACTTTTGAACTTGGCAAATCTGTTCTTTTGGGGATTAATATCAATAAGTTATAAAAACCCATCACTCACACACACATAGACACACACATAAAATCTACATGAACTATATTTAACATGAATGACTAATATTTGTTATGATTTAACTGTTTAATTTTTATATGTGTTAAGAAGTTAAAGATTTTGCTCTATTTCTATATTTAGCCACTTGATTTTTTATGAAATTCTACATTAATAGCTAAATCTTTTATTAGTTTATAACTTGAAACCAGAAATCATAATATAATATGGTCAGTTATCTCTCTGTGTTATAATACTTAAGTAAATTTATAAATCTATGTATGTAAAAATCTCCCTTTCTCCTTTTAGGAATGCTGACCTTTGGTTGAAAAATTCTGGTTTGTTGGAATAGTACGAGCTATTTTTGATTTCTGCTGTTTTCTTTGCTTTAGGTGGTTGACCTTGGCTCTGGTAAAGGCTATTTAAGCTCCTTCCTGTCCCTACAATATGGCTTAAAGGTTTATGGAATTGATTCCTCAAGTGTCAGTACTCATGGAGCAAAGGAAAGAAACAGGAAATTGAAGAAACACTGGAGAGTCTATCAAACACGGTCAAGAGCACATAGTGGTCAGGTGTTAGAAAAGGCAAAGGAAAGTACAGCACAAGATGAACAGAAAGGTGAAACAGATATCAGAGAAAGGCTCCTAAGTATAAACAGTAATCTCACAAATGAAGACAAGAGACCTATCTCAGATTCAGCTTTGTCAGATTTCACGGATGCTGTAATTTCTGATGTCACAAGGCAAATGGAAAATCACACTGATTCTCTGCCACAAAGAGCTGGCAGCTTCCTTCTGGAAAACAGATCGACTCTTTCAAATGTTTTGCCTGTTGGTGCCATCAGACTTGCTACTTCAGCCACTAAGGCTTGTGGAAAACTTTCTGAAGAACATAAAGAGAGGAAAACAACAGTGACCCTCAAGGACCAAGCACGAGAGTCAAATGAATCAAGCATTTATTCACCTTTAACCTCTTATGTCACCGCAGAATCTGAACTTCGTGACATCATTACAGATCTGGAGGTAGTTAAATATTTTATTAAAATTCACAGTAGTTTAAAAATGTTTGCAGTTTTTAAAAATAGTAGCAGAGTATATAAGCCTTATGATAAATTATCTATAGGTTAATAATAAAAAAAAAAGCCAGAGGAAAAGAAATCTAGATTAGTCTTTCCTGGGCCCTGTAAGCCACAGTTTGACTGGAGCCCGTTCCAAAGTACAGGATCTTCCGTGAAGAATGTATTGATTCTAGGTCCCTTAAATCAAATAGAAACGTGAGAACAAAAGTGCCTCAGTTGTTCGAGGCTTGAAACCTCAGTAATCTTTGATTCTTTCCCCTTCCTCACTCCCCACTTGCCAAGCCATGTTTATTCTACCTCCTCAGTATCTCCCAGTGGATCCTGTCCTTTTACCCTGCCATTGTCTGTCTCCGTTCAGAAGCCCCATAACTTCTCCCCTGGGTCATTGCAATAACATTTTTACTGGCCCCTCTTGTTCTCTCAGCCTCTCACTTAGGGGTTTTTAACCTGTTTTGTTTTGTGGACTGCTTTGGCAATCTGCAAAGTCCGTAGACCCCTTCTTGGGATAAGGTTTTTAAATGCATAAAATAAAATACATAGGCATGGAAAGAAAACCAATTATATTGAAATGTTTTTCCCACTTGAATTCACTAACTTCCATGAAATCTTGCCATGGACATCAGGTTGAGAATCCCCACTTTTCCCTTTGCAGTATCTCTTTCACACAGTTGCCAAGGTAACTTTCCTAATACATAAGTCTGATCACATCACTTTCTTGCTTAGAAACTTTTGATGGTTCCTCCTTAGTTATAGGATAAACTCCAACAGACTCTCTTATTGGCAGAGTAGGAAGATTCTTCTTCTTGAGTTGAAATCTAGCCTCAGACACTTCCTACTTGTGTGTGCAGAAGAAATCAGCAAAGTACTCCTGTGTGTGATCCCAAAAGAGGTTACAAAGAGGCAGATGTGACTGAAAATGACTGAAAAACAACAAAAAAAATGAGAACTGAGTAAGGAATGACTGTACAAACCACTGGGTAACTAACATAATCTTCTGGGACTCAGCTTCCAAATTCCTAAAATGAAAATGTTGGGCTGGATAACATCTAGTGCCCTTTTAGCACTGACAGAGTAATATCCTGGGACTGATTCTAAGGGTAGCCTCATGATTGGTCTTTTAGATATGTCATTAAGTCAACTCACTTTGGATAGTACTTAATTAACTAAAATATGTGTATGTATGTGTGCGTGTGTGTGTGTGTGAGAAAGAGAGAATATCATGATAACAAGAGACAAATATTAAGTCCTAAGTCAATTGACCTTAAATTAATTAACCAGTCAGAAGGAAAATGGTCTTTAGGGGGACAATTTTTGCCTTTTTCGCATCATTTAATATAGAGAGAAAATTAGCACTCAATATTATGTCCTTATTTAATGTTAAAATCCCACCTCTGACACCTACATACTGGTTCTGTGCAAGTCATTTAAGCTTTAGGTACTCTGGGCATCTGTCTAAGACTGTGAGTAGCAGAGAAGGGGCAGAGCCCTCCTAGATGATAGTTACCATATGTAAGCCATCTTGTTTGCTTCATTTTATGGCCCGGTTTTTTAGTCTGGCTAGCTATTCTAGAAATGCCAGTGTTCCCAAGTGCGCACATAGACCTGTCATCATTGGATCATGAAATTCCCACATAGGATCATTAGCTCATGAATGTAGAGTGAGAAAAGAGATCATTCTTTTCTACTCTGTCACTTTACAGATGAGGAAACTGAGGCCCAGAATATTAAAGTGACTTCATTTGAAACCCGGTCTTCTGTCTCTAAATCCAGGATCCTTTCTTTCCACTGTGGATGCTGCTTCCCATTCTGTTACTAATTGGGGGGAAAAACGATTCCATGTTTGAGGGCAGATCAATATTGTCAGTTTGTGTATAGTGGCTATTTTAGTATATATATAAAAAGACATTACGGAAATTTGGTAGTCACAGAAGCTAGGACAATTCTATAATTTTCAGTAATTAAAATTTTTCATCTGAATAGCTTTTATTAAAACTTTTTTCTGTTAACAACAAAATGACTGTTTTTCTCTTTTTCTTTTTTTGTGAAAGGATTGTATTATGGTAGGTCTGCATACATGTGGAGATCTTGCTCCAAATACTCTTCGGATATTTACATCTAAGTCAGAAATCAAAGGAGTTTGCAGTGTTGGTTGTTGCTATCATCTTTTATCTGAAAAGTATGAAAAACAACACAAAGGTCAGTATTTTCCTGTGTCCAAATCAAAGATACTAATACCTAAAAATTGTTATTTTAGGTTCAGCTAGTGACTAGAATTTATTCTCCTTATCCACTTACTATTTTTAAATTATATTTGGGATAAATTTATTTTGCCAGCACTTTTAAGATTTGATACCTTACTACAAATATTTTCTTTCAATTCTTTGGTAATTAGAGCATTTTTAAATTAATGCTAAAAATTATTGCAATCTTAAACTATTTAAATATTTTAAAATATTTAAACCCAGGTTTTTTGATTTTTAGTTTTTTGGTGGGAGTTGCCCATATCACCAGTTTTTATACATGGTAAAGCAAGGGTTCTGTAACATAATGTCATTACTAATGCAAAGTTACAAGTTTTATTTTCATAGCTGCAGGTTTTATATTTTTTATTTCCAGGAAATAGAAATAATTTATATATTAATTAAAAAGAATCCTTCGTCTGTTGCTCTAGTAAGATTATAAAGATAGATTAAACTATTTTTATCTATTCAAAGAAAGCATAAAATTGATTAAAATCTTCTTGCTATTTGGCCTTATCTAACAAAGCTTTGTATTAATTGGCCAGGCAGAAAGTAATTATCACCAATTAAGGAAATCAGAGTTTAAAGGAAAGTTGGTGAGGAAGAGTGGTGATAAATCAGTGAATTTAAAACTTTATGTAACAATGCTTCTGTTATTTACCAAAAAGTCATTATATCTAACATGCTCTCTTTTCACGAAACAAGCTATGCAAATCACATTTATTTAAGTAAAAGGTTAGGGAAAGGAATAAACTTTATTAAACATCTACTGTGTGCCAGGCACTTGCTGTGCTAAGTGCTTTAAAGGTCTTATCTCACTTGACTCTATTTGTTCTTCTCAACAATCCTGTGAGGTAGGTGCTATTATGATCTTCATTTTACACTGGAGAAAATTGAGGCAGACAGAAGGTAAGTGACTTGTCCAGGGTCACAAAGCTGGAAATGTCTGAGGCCAAATTTGAACGCAGATTTTCCTGACTTTATGTCCAGTAATCTATCAACTAAGTCATCAACTGCTTTAATAAAATAAATAAAAGTAAAAAATTGTGATGACATTTATAATTTTCATTTTCCTAACACAAGAATAAAAACCACAATGATAGTATCAAGGTAATGGGTAGATTTGTTTTTTGGCATAAATTTTCTCAAAATATGGACAATTCTTTTTCAGTCGCCTTTTGATGTTAATATGTTGTTTTATAACAGCTTTAATAGGAAAGTTCATTTCACATTAACATAGCATTAACGACTACCAGTAAAATAGGAAAAAAAAGAGAGTAAAATAGTAAAATTACTTTGGTAAACCAGAGAACTCTTTCTTTACCGGTAGTCAAAATCTAAGAAGATTTTTTTAGGCTCAAACATTTGTTACAGCATAAAACAAGTCATTAACTATTCCTTTTCAGATGGAGTAAGACCAAATGTGTCATATTTGTTCATTGAAAATGGATTATTTAATCATTCCTATTTATAAATATCTGGGTCTTTTAAGTAAAAGGAAAACAACTTCTGTAGAACTCTCAAATGATTGCTTTTACTTTCTCCTTTTTTCATTTTCAGGGCAGCTTTTTTGTTTTTCAATTGGAAAACACATCAGATTGTTATTTCATAAATTTATTATCCATATTTCTGAATTTTTCATAGAAACTGTTTCTCTTTCAGGAACAAAAGTGTGACTTTGAGAACTTTGTATTGATTTCTTTAGAGTTCACAGTTTTTACAAAAATATCTACTAAATATGCGTATTTTGGAAGTTATTTTTGTTATAAAATGATTTTTCTTCATTTTTATGTTTTATGCCACTTTGAAAAATGGCAATTTCTTCTTTGAACTCAGACATGCTTTGAAGTACTTGGACATGAAGGTTCAAAGTGTTTGGCATAATAGAGAAGTGCTATGTATTCTCTGTCCTTGTATTATTGAACTATTTTGCAAAGAACTTTTCTTTCGGTGGTCGGGTCTTTTAAAAAGTTATTACAACTTGTTAACTTGTATATGGCTCCTCATATTTTTCTTCACAAGTGGTATAGATATTAAATTTGTCCAGATTGCATGAAGGACCAAACTTTTAACTAATGCTTGCGTTTTGTTCTAACATCTATTGGGCTTTATTAGTATAGAAATAAAGTATATTTTCCTATTGTGTTTTTTTATTTTAAAATATATTAATTATATTGAAAATATATCTTGATGGGGCGTTATCATCAACAGGTTTGCAAAGTAAAGTATCTGCCCTAACATCAGTCTCAACAACATATCATTCCTATGAAATCAAATGAGTTTCTACATCTATTGCATTCATGATATAAACAGGTCTTTAGTGTATGGAGGCAATGTTCAGTTAATGACAGAACTTGGACCATAATTTAAGAACCTTAAGAGTAGGAACTATTTTTGCCTTTTTCTGTATCCCTAATGCTTAGTAAGTGCTTAACAAATATCCATAGGATCATAGGTTTAGAGCTGGGAAGGGAGCTTAGAGTTGTCAAAAAATTTAATGGGCTGTATTTAAAGTAACAACTGACACCACTGACCATATTCAGCTGTAGTTTGGCTTAGTACAGATTAGCATGGTTTAGAGGGTGTTCATGCTCTAGGCTCTTACCTTTGGAGTATGGAAATGTCAGTATTCTCTTTACCCTCTAAGTTTCTGGGGTCACTATATTATGCCACATTCAGTTTTCCTTTCCTATTCATACCCACCTGCCTCTAGTCACTCTTAACTTTGTTTGCTCAGCTGTTTTAAAGTTTGAAATAGGCAGTGAAATCCTTTGGGA
The DNA here is from genome assembly GCA_028658325.1 of Potorous gilbertii. Lineage (NCBI taxonomy): Eukaryota > Metazoa > Chordata > Mammalia > Diprotodontia > Potoroidae > Potorous > Potorous gilbertii. The sequence continues at coordinate 212,426,395 of CM053770.1, forward strand.
TGTAAATATGAGTTATTAATAGTCTACCACAGTATAGTTGAATTTTTCTTGGTATGCATACTGCTACATTTTATGAAGATATTTGCTATGTAAACAATATGTGTTGTTTCACATGAATGTGTTTACACAATAGACTGTGGTAGACTATGGAGGTGGTCTGTCATGAAAATGTAAATTTCCAAAAATACCTCAAAGCTCACTGAGCATTTATGGAATACTGAATTTGTAACACGTGTTTTAAAAACTGCTTTTAAATATTTATATTTTAAAAGCTCTTGAAGTAGCCCCTAGAAATAGAGATTAGAAATTGTTCCATTTGTGAACTTTATAGATGTAAGACATATTTTTCCAGGCTTGACTTAACATTACCATATTTAACCTTGATAATGATGATTATGATGTACTGTTTTAAATTCTTGCACCTGAAAATTAGAGAAAAATCTTTCCGATTTGAAACTAAGATAGAGATGGGCCATTATGTCCAGTAACTCCATGCATTATATTAAGATCATCTGCTCGCAGGTGTCTTAGAATCAATAAAATTTTTTCAACAATGTACATTAGTAATGGTCAAAATGAGCTAAACTGTACTGTCTTAGTATTTCATTCAAAATACAAAATCCTGGAAAAATGAAAATTTGACATTGGAATACACTTGTAGGCATCTCAAATCAGCCTTTTTTCAAACAGAATTCATTATCTCCTCTCTTTAGAACTTCCTTATGGCTATAGAGGGAGGGCACCGCCATCTTCCCAATCACCCAGGCTTACAACCTTGTTGTCATCCTAAACTTCTTGTTTTCATTCAGCCCACATGTCTAGTCCATTTACCAGTCTTGTCATTTCCACCTTCACAACAGCTCTCATGGGCGTATTCCTTTGCCTCCTCCCAAGCAGCCGCCACCCTAGTTCAGGTCCTCATCATCTCTGACCTAGACTTTTTGAGTATACTTTAATCCATTCTTCACACTGCCAAAGGCGTTTTCAAAGTATATATCTAACCATGTCACCCACCCTTCTCCCCGCTCAATATACACCATGAAATAGAAATTTTACAGATGTAAAGTTCTCTATTTGGCTTCTAAAGATCTTCATAACTTGGACGTTTCCCACCTTTCCTATCTTCTTACAATTTTCTCTCCTCTATACAATCTTTGATCCGTCACTACAATCTTCTTGATATTCCTCCTACCTGGCACCCCTATCTCTTTATACTGGCTTTGCCTCCTTCACCCCCATGCATGACATGCTTTGCCATGCATGTCATGCATGTCATGCTTTGCCTCTTTCATGCTACCTCTTAGTTTCACGTTGTATGTAAGACAGCTCAAATCTCACTTCCTACAGGAGGCATTTCCTGGTTGACTCATTTGCTGGTACCTTTCCCTCTGATATTATATCTACTTTGTATATGTCTTTTATATATCTAGTGATTTGGACATTAACTGTTAGGATATGAATGCCCTGAAGGCAGTCACCATGTTTTTGTATTTCTTTATATCACCTGTGCTTAGTACAGTGCCTAAAACATAGTAACCGACTAGCCTAAATAATAGCTTAATTTTAGCAACATGTGTAAAGATCTGAATTAAAGGAGAATGCAATGGCGAGATTTTCTCAGTCCTATGTTGCTGTGGAAATGAAAAGGCTTATAATGATGATTCAGGACCAGATTGTGGCCACCAGAAATTGTAAAAGGGTTAACCTTAAGTAGCCTAGATTATGTAATATAGATTATAAAGGAAGATAGAAGCTGTGCAACATGTCATTGCTGATTACAGAAATTTAATCTTAGCCTTATACAACTTAATACCAGACTTGGTATCAGAGGCTGGCTACCTTTCATAAACTAAGACAGCAAATTACTTTTACTACAAATTCAAATCTCAAAACAGACTTGAGAATTCAACAAATTAAGCTTACTCAATCGGGAGCTTTATCATAGACAGAATTTTGCCCACAATCATCCAGATATGACACTAGACTACACCTTAAATCTTAAGAGCAACACATTTAGTAAATGTTGCCATCCCATGTATTCAGTCTCCAGATCCCATGGAATGAAAGTACTGCTCCTGCAGAGGCATAGAGCTTAGAGTGTGCTGAGTGAGGAACAGAGAGGCCATTTAGGCTGGATTGTAAAGTATGGGAAAGGAAGTAGTGTCCAGCAAGGTTGGAACCAAGTTACACAAAATTCTAAAAGCTCATTATAGCAGTTTGTATTTCTGTTTTGTTTTGTTTTTCCCCCTAGAGACTGTAGAATTGAAACTGATTAATCAAAGGAGTGACATTACCAAGACTGTACTTAAGGAATCCCACTTGGATAGAATTTTCATAGGATGAACTATGAAGTAGTAAGAAAGCTGAGACAGGAGAATCATCTAGGAGGCTGTTTGGGGGATTAATACGGTAGTACACCAGAGTTGTCATAGAGGCAGAGATGACAAGCTTTGGCAGCTGATTATTCTGAGAATATTTTGAAAGGTGGAAAAGTGTTGTAATTAGAAGGATAAACAGAAAGATGATGCTTGTTGAAGATTTTGTCATTGTGTCACCAGCTTGTCCAAAGGAAAATGGTGCCCAAAGCAGATGATGAAAATGTCTAGATTTAGTTTTGCAGTTATATCTTTTGTTTTCAGAGTTATATGAAATGAGTGGCTCGAACTAGTTTCCTTAGGACCTGATTACCCCCAGATTTATGGAACTCTGAGGTTCCAGAACTAAGGAACTGAGAAATCAGATCCTAGATTCCCTCAGGCTGCACTAGCTCATCAGCCCAAGACCCAGATAGACTTCTAGCTTTTTGTTGTCGTGTCCAACTCTTCGTGACCCCATGGACTGTAGCTTGCCAGGCCTATCCTTCACTGTATTTGGAAGTCTTTCTAGCTTTACCCATCTTTATTATATTGGGCCATTAAAGCTGACAAGGAGGCTAGAACTACACACACACACACACACACACACACACACACACACCCCTTTTGACTTGACCAGTGAATTGAATTTGCTTCACATCTATCAAGTGCCTTCTTTTCTAACATATGATACAAATGGATGTAATTTATATGATTAAAAAACTGTCATGCTTATCCCACCTTTAACATGCTAAAGTCAAGAAGAAATTCCACATTATTAATTTTTTCTTTCAATATACTTATTATCTAAAGTTGTTTGCCTTTCTCAAAAGAACTTGTTAAAGGCCTCCATACAGTTTTTGGTCACTTATGGTATACAGGAAATTGGGACAGAAACCACATTCAAATTCATCTCATGAAATAAAATTCACACTTGGTACAGTAACCATGATAATTGTGGTCTTAGAGCAAATTAAGGAATTTTTTAATTGACTAAATAACATCTAAACAAATAAACAAGAAATTACCTGAACAGCTAAGAAGGACATCCAATATGACATAAGAAGTCTACAGTACTTCTCAAAGACTGTTATTTTCACATTTTTCATACAACATTCCAATGTTCAAACAAGGAATGACTGTTCAGTTAGAACTTTGCCTCAGGATAACACTCGGTTTAGGAGTCCTCAGTTGGCTCCAAAACTTAATTTATTTGTAGCACCCTTTTGAAAACAAAGTATGCCTTCTTTTGAACCGTTTTCATTTCCTTTCATTATATTTACAAGCTTTTAAAAGTTAGAAGTTAATAAGTTCATTGAGAGTTTTTATTTATGTGACTTAAGAGTCCCAAGGCTCCCATTTCCCTGTAAGAAATCTGCAGGCTCCACAGTTTCTAAATAGGCATTCATTTTTTGAATGCAGGTTGAGGTTGTACTCGTGATGGCACTGCCGAAAGTATTTTTTAAATTAATGAATAGCAACAAAAATCAAAATGAGGTGTCATGACCAAAGAATTCCTTACTGAGGTAGGCCTGCTTATAATGTGGCTATGCACACAGCATGTTCTGCTGCTGGGACCTTCCTGGAAGCCTTTCGAGAAGAGTAGGAGCAATCAAAGCAGCTACCATGTGCCAGGCACTGTGCTAAGTGCTAGAGATACAGATATGAAAAAGGTAGTTCCAGGCTTCCAGGAACTTACAGTCTAATTTGGGAGAAAGGGAGTGGTCATGATGGACAAGTCCAAAAGAGTGCAGCCCAGTGGGAAGTGAAGAGGTAGCTAGCCTGGTTCCTCTTCCTGTCAGAATTTGCACTCATGGCATAGCCTTTGAACACTGAGGATTATCTCCACATCACAATAAGGTATCTAAGACTTCAATATAAAAAAACCCAACATCGTTTACCTTTTTCCTGAACTCTCTCCTCTTCTGAACTTTCTTATCTATATTATAGAGGGCAGCACCACCTTCTCAGACACCCCAGTGCAATCTAGGTGTCTTTCCTAACTCCTCACTCCCACCCCACCCCCCAGCCCCAGCTCCATATCTAATCTGTTGCTGAGTCTTGTAAAGGAAAGAATAGTGGGTGAGAAAAGACAAGAACTAGATGGTAAAAGTCCTTACGTGTTAGCGTCAGAATTTTTCATTATATACCATATGTAATTGTTGCATTCTATACAATTACTTAAGCTCATCATTTAAAGCCCACGGCCTTTGGGGTCCAGCTCACCTCGCCACACTTTTTTCATAATATTACTTGTCATGCCCACCGTTTTTTAGCTCAGCTGTTGTACTTGCTGTTCTCCGACTTCAGATTCTGCCTAGATCTCTATGCACAATGCCCTACATGTCTAGATTGCTCTCCCTCCTCTCAACCCTCTCTGAGAACCCTTAGCTTCCTTGGAGGCTCAGATCAGGTGCTGTCTGAGTCACTTCCTGATCCCTTACTTATTAGTCTTTTCTTCTCTATCGTATTATTTTGTATTTACTTCCCAGTTTAATGCTGTATTCCCTCTATAGAATGTAAGTCTTTGAGGGCAGAAACTTTCTGAACAAATTTTATCTTTTTATCTTTAGCACTTAGCATAGCACCTTTCAGTAAAAGCTTGTTGTATTCAGTTACCCTATGGTCCAGTGGGGGTTTTTAAATGGGAAATTACTTGGTCACATGGGTTCATTGTCTGCCATGTGATATACACTTTGAAGATGAGAAAGAAGAGACTCTTAAGAAAATAATTAAAATACCAGAGTGGGGTAATGAGAACCTGACCTAAAGCAGAGTGATGGCTGTATTCTTGGAGTATATGGGGGATGGATGCAAGAGACATTAAAGAAGTATTAAAAAGCATTTAGTTATCAGGTAAGAGGCAATTAGAGGAAGAATCAAAGATGTCCTTGAGGTTTCAAGCATCAAGAGAAATAGAGAATTGGGATGCTCAAGAAGAAAATGATGTATTCAGTTTTGGACACACTGAGTTTACCATCTAAACATGCAAGTGAACATGATGAAAAGCAGTTGAAAATGTGGGACTAGAGCTTAGGGAACTGTGCTGAATTATATAGATTTTTGGAATCATCTCTAAAGAATTGATCATTAGATCTATGGTTGTAGAAGACATTGTCAAGGGACAGAGTGTGGAGACAGAAGAGAAAAATGCTCAGGACACAGCCTTAGAGGACAGTCCTTCCTAGTAGTTGGGAAGAAAATGATGGACTATAGGTGACTCACAAAGAATGGTCAGGCAGTTGAGGAGAACCATGAACATTCAGTATCATCAAACCAAGGAAGAAAGACATGAACTAGAGTTTATTGGGAGTGGAAGTTGACCCTGCTGGCCTAATGTGAGAAATATTGCACAGGTATAATAGCAACCAATTGGATTTGTGACATGAGGAGGAAGGGGTAAGCCAATGATGACTCCAAGGTTTCGAGCCTAAGTGACTGAGAGGATGTTGCTGTCAATGACAGAAATAGAAAAGTCGAGGAGAGGAATAGTTATTAGAGGAAGATAAAGGATTCAGTTTTAGACTAATTGCTGGTGCAGTGTCCAGCTTGCACTGTCTAGCACACGCTGAGAAATGAGTGCCAGAAGCTTTGGGAACGAGGTTGCAAATGTAGGTATGGGAGCCACATACATAAAAAGGGCAAGAGTATGGAGGAAGAAGAGTTCCAAAGATGGAACTTTATGTAAAATGCATTAAAAATTAGGAAACTTAAATGATGTCTAAAAGTTCTTCTGTCTGGAAAATTATATGATTAAGTGAAATTCTAGTTTTATTTTGTTTGAAAGAGTCTATAAAATACAAACCTGGATTTTTCCAGTTAAACTCAGCTCATTAACAATAAGGAATTATATGTAGAACATTTTGTAGCTTATTTAGCATAATGGGTATCTTTTCAAATAATGCTACATATACAAGCACCAAAAGTAATATAATGTTCCAATAAAATCTACAACATAGTGTTAAGCAACTTTTTTGAAGCTTAACTCTATTTTTAGAACTGGGAAATTTCTCTCACATTTTAAAAATTATTTTATTACTAAATGAGCAGAACTTGGGTTCTTCTACTTGAAACGTTGACTAATTATAGAATGGATACCAAACCAATTTAGTCTTGGCAGAACAATGTTTCTTTTCTTTTAAATTTCAGCAGTGTGTGTCTTTGAAGAGTAAAGGTTCCTGAATGACTTTTGTGACCTGTGCCTTTGTCTGCTCTGACTTTTACAGATTGTGAAAAAAACAAGTTTTGAGATAGAAGAAGAAATTCTTCCTTTCCTCTCTCCATTCATCTTCTGCTCATTATTCTTTCCTTAATCTTGGATTGTATTGACCACTACACAGTGAAGTGAATTCCAGAAAACATATCCCTAAGATTAGTAAGAGTAAGAAAGAATGAAATAACTGCATCATGTACTGAAGTCTGAGGAATACAAACTAGTCGAGAGAGATCCATTGCAGAAAACCACTGGGAAAGCCCTGGTGACCATTTTATGCTGTGAAAGACGCATGTGAGGATATACATTTTCATACTGAACATTATATTTTTATTGAAAGTAAAAGAAACATATTTATTAGTACTGTTACAAATAAAATCACTTTCACTATGGTAGCAAGTTAAATAGCACACTCAAAAGATAATATGCAATATCTATGTAATAGCAATTCTTTAATAAGCCTCAAAAGAATCTTGGAAGGAGTAACATGGAAATAATTGCAAGATTTAGTAATGACAATGTTCACCTACATCCTTTATGGAAAAGTAAATATGTTTCTCTCACAGGATTTCTTTACATTTCCTTTTACCTCATTAAATTTGGACTACACTAAAAAAAATCAACGGTGGCTACCCGCAAAACCAAGGCCAATTTTTTTTTTAACCTTAATGAAACTAATAAAATTTCTTTCCCACTACAACTACTGAAATAAAGAAAATAAAATGAAATAAAAAAAACTACTTCCACATCTAAGTTGTTTGGAAGTAGCCATTAAAACAGTTTAGAAAAAGATCAGCACCCATTGGTTACATAATTTAGTGATATTATAGACACTTAAAGGTGGTGGTTCAGTTATATTTAAACTTATTACCTAGGATTCTTTTTATAATTTGGGAATGTTATACATATAACATGCTTATAGTTGCTTCTGATTTTACAGAGTATGGAGGCTTTTTTTGGTTTTATTAATTTTCATTGTTCATTGTAGCGGGGTCAAGATTGAGGAGCTAGGTGGTGGTGGTGTGGATAAAGTTCTGAGTCTGAAGTTGAGGAACACTAATCTCTGCGACTGCAGATCTGGCCTCAGACATTTCCTAGCTGTGTGACCCTGAGCAAGTCTCTTAACCCTATTTGCTTCAGTTTCCTTATCTGTAAGATGATCTGAAGAAGCAAAAGGCAAACCACTCCAGCATCTTTGCCAAGTGTTGTGGGTAACAGATTAAATGACTGAGGAAAATAAAGGTTCGATCTTCTGAGCATATCAGTTTATTAAGCAGTCCATGCCAGTTACCTAACAAATTGGGACCAGACCTCCTTAACTTAGAACTGGACCCCAGATACAGGAGGAGACAGACTTTTATACATTAAAAAGAATCAAATAAGGCTAATTAATTAAAAGGAAATAATACAATATTAGGTAATCTGATTTCTGATTGGAGGAGAGATTAGGGACTTTTTAAATTAGAAGGTACAATTTCCTGAATTCAGAAACAAAGGTGTCCCATTCCCCCCAAGTGTTTATCTTTAATCAAAGGGCCATGGCAACAGTAACTCATTGACCATTATAGGGCCAGTTTTCAGATAAGAGGTAAGGATTGCTTGAGATGTACAATTTTGCAAAAACTCCTTGCATCAGTCTTTGAATGTGACTCCGTTTCTGGTCAGCATAACCTAGGTCCTTGGTTAAGGGTTTTCAAGCATCACAGAGAGGTAGTCCAATTTCCCAGTTGAAGCAATGCAGTAAGATTTTCTTCTCATTCCCACAGTTGAATAAAGTTTTCTTACAAGACAAAAATTGGACTAACTACCTAATTGAATAGAAATGGAACTAAGCTAGCCCCAAAACTAAGTCACAAGATACAGTCAGTGTGGTTTACTCAGGTCTCACAATTAACCACTTACTTTCCTAATCCTTCTAATTTCCTTAATTTTCTTTACAAGAAAATCCCAAATTCCTTCACAAACATTCAGAAACAACTGCCCAACAACAGAATCTAGAGCTCATAATATTTTGATATTATCTTAAGTTTCAGAATATAAAAAAATAAATTTTTCCTAGATTTGTTCCAAGTATAAGTATATTGAAAATAAACTGCTATAATTTCATTTTTTATGTAGTATAGACCATTTAAACAGAAATTTAAAGAAGTTTCAGTGAGTATTTCTGTGCCTTCAAATGTAGTACATAATTAGTAATATCATTGTGGGTAGAACATGAAATTATTTTATATTAACTGGATTTCACTTCTTGAGGAGATGTTATACAGGTAAGGATACCTGTTATACAGGTAAGATATTATCTTTTGAGTGTGCTATTTAACTTGCTACCATAATGAAAGTGATTTTATTTGTAACAGTACAAATAAATATGTTTCTTTTACTTTCAATAAAAATATAATTTTCAGTACTACTACAAAACATGCTAATCTAGATATCTCACCAACCCATCAAAGTCAGTGCATCTAACAAAATGTGTTATCTTTCCTCCTCAAATATTCTTCTGATTTTGCTCTTTCTGCCAGTGATGCCGCCACCCATTGTTTCCAGCTTGCTATCTTGTTGATCTTTCCCTCTCCATCACTTCTCTTACCCATTCAGCTCTCCAGTCTTATTGAGTCCACTTTTGTCCCTCTTCTTTCTCTCTTTTGCAGACACTGGATAATAGATATACAACTAGAAGGTTGAGTTACTCCTTCATTTTCAAGGGGACCATGACATCAGAGAAATGATGGCATGACTTGCACTAGACTTTGTTTTGAGTGAGAGAGGGCTGTGCAAGGTCATAACCTCCTGACCTTTCTGGATCCAGTGACCAGATATTCATCAGGATGACTGGAAATGGTCCAGGATGCACTGGGAGAAGGTACCTTAGAGACCATAAATCCAACTGAGAGATATGAGTGACTTGCTTGGGGGCACTCTGCTGAAAGATTTCTAAAGTGGTGTTTGAACCCAGGTCTTCCCACACCCTGCCACATGCTGCTTCCTTCATCTGTACTATGGCAGTAGCTTCTTTATAGATCTTTATTCCTCCCTTCTCTTCTGGCATCCAATCCACAGCCAGATTTATCTGAAATATGCAGTAGATCTACTTATGTACCTACTTTGTTCCAAAATCTGGTGTCTCCTTATTGCTTACCAAGGACAACCGAATGCTCTTTCCTTGGCACTCTGGGCTGTCTGTGTTCTGATGCCCCCCTCCCATTCTAACCTTATCCTTTATCTCATATAACCCTCCACTGTATGCTCTACACTCCAGCTCAATGGGGCATTTGCCTAGATGTAGTATAGCCTTCCCCTCACTCTTCATCACTTTGGAGATGATAATGATGAACATCCAGCACACAGGAGGATAGCTAGATGGTGCAGTGAGAAGAACCGTGGGCCGGGCATCCCCTGAGTTCTCTTAGCTCAGACGTGTACTAGTTGCCAGTCACTTGATCCTGTTTGCCTCAGTTTCCTCATCTGTAAAATGAGCTGGTGAAGGAGTTGGAAAACCACCGCAATATCTTTGCCAAGAAAACTCCAAGTAGGGTCACAGAGAGTCAGACCCAACGCAGATGACTGACCCAAAACAGCAACAGCTCAGCTCACAGGATTATTATGAAGATCAATGCAAGTCTATTATTGGAAGCCGGATAAACTCATTAAATGCAAGTCAAACTTTTGAGATAAGAATTTTGTGGCAACCGAGGAAATTTCAGTTGTATTAATGTTAGCAACATTTTAGAAAGGCCACCCAGAAGATAGAGATGAATTTCTGAGATTACCATTTACAGCACAATCAGTCTAGTTTTTCTCCTTAGGAAAATAGTTTATGTATCCATCCTTTAAAAAGACTGTAATTTAAATAAGATTACACCAAGGGCTAAAGATTCTCCTCAGGCCATTCTAAGGTAATAAGCCACATGCACTCTGAAAACTGTCTGTTTATGGAAAGTGTCTGATTAAGCACTGGCCAGATTGTATAGGCAGTATTGTATAATTAAAACCAGATCACCTATATTATGAAAATAATGAATGGCACATGGCTTTTTAGCAGTATTTGGAAATACATGAATCAATTAGTGTACTTCCACTTTGGTTAAAAATAAATCTAGCCATTTGAATGTAGAAAATGTGCTTTTAGAGTGGAGAAAAAGGTAGAATAAGCCAGATATGGCCCTAAAAACAAATTTTAACAGCACTGCCAGGACATTTACATCCAAAAGAATGGTGTCACCTTCAAAGTAATCACCTTGTGAAGTGATATTCTTTTGATGATGTCACAGCTTTATAAAATATTGCCACTCTTTTATTTGCATTCCAAGCATTCTTTTATAATATCCTCAATGGGAGTTGCATTTTTGTCCTTTGAGAGTAGACTTGACTTTTCAAAGCAACCAGAGGATTATTCAGAATCAGGTTCAATAAATAAGGAGGTTGAACCAGCTGGTTAATGCCATTGTAAGACAGCAACAAATCCTTGTAATGAGAAGTACTCTGAAGTTGAAAAAAATATACACACACATACATATATATGCTCAACATACGTACACATATGCATAGATATGCTCATGTATTATATGTCTAGATTGTGTGTGTGCATGTGCAGAGACACACACATAATCTTCTTTGAGCCCCACATACCATTAGGTAAATAAGGCAGGTAGTATGCTCCTCATTTTATAGAGGAATTCACAGAATCTCATGTATTTTAAGTATTTGCCCATCATTGGCCAGTAAATGTCAAAGATGGAGTTTGAATACATATATCTTCATTGTTAAATGTTCATCATTCGGTACATCATGCCACGGTTCTACTTAGTTAATGTGATTGATTTTCTTATGTCATTTGTGAATTGTCTCTAAAGGCAATTCCAAAGATGTCTTGAGTGAGAGCCATCATTGGAATAAATGTAGTAGAGTGGAAAGTAAACTGAGGATTAGAGGGCATAAGTTGAAGTCCTTTCAGAACAGTAGGGTATTAGTTTCCTCACCTATAAAATAAAGGGGTTGAATTTGATGTCTCCTGAGAATCCTGCCAGTTCCACATTTCTGAATGATCTTGTGATCTTTAGTGAAAAGTGTCCAATTGTGATATTTGAATGACATCTTTTTTTATATGTATTAGTTTTGGTATGTTTGTTCATATTCTGTTTCACTACTTTATGAGCAATTCACATATATTAATTAACTTTTAAGTCTAAAACAGCAAATTCAAAATTGCCAGTGTGGCAAAAGCATTCTTAGGGTCAATACAATTATTGTCATAAATAGCCAAGCTCAGTTAATGCCATTTGTGAATTTCCCACTGCCTTTGTTTCTCTTTTCCATTTCTGCTCTCCTTTCTTTCCACCATTTTTTCTGTTTATTACCACCTCCACGGAAGATTGGAGTGTCTTGATGTAAGAAATTCAATGTTCTTTTCCCATTGTTTATTAATATCCACTCTGATCAGAATGACAGCTAACTACCAGAACACATAACTGTTTGAGTTTCATCTGTTAGGTTCTGAATACCTTTCAGTGTTCCTTCTAACATCCCAATCTGCTTTTGTTCCAATCCTTGGACCAATCCATGAATGTCTTCCTGGATGTCTCTCAGGTAACATTTAGACCCATGGCTCGCTTGAGAATATGTCTGCTGAACTCTTCGCTCTAGTTTACAGGTCCCAAATCGTTATGTAAAATTCTGTCCTCCATTTCTCCGTATCCACATTATGGATTTTAAACTGCAGTATAGAACATTTATACAGCTGCTGATGTTTCCTAGAGGTGGCCAGATGCCACTAGTTTATAATAATATTATTGGTACAAGGTCTTTTATTTCAGCCAAAATATTCCTGTAGGATAGAGAAGGACAAATGTGTAGAAGTCAGTGCAAGATCATTAAGATTACACACAGAGCAGCCCCGTCCTTAAGAGAGCATATCACATTTCTAATTTGTTAGACACAAATTACATTTTTACAGATGCATGCTGGTTTCTATAAAGCTCTTTTGCTTTCAAAAAAAATTGAGTGTCTGTTATTCTTTCCTTTAATATTTTAATGCATGATTCCTTCTAATTCCTTTTCATTTTTAATCCAAGTTTCTAATACAATAGAAATTGTGTCTTTCGATAAAGGTCATGAAGGTGGTCATTTTTTTGTTGTTTTGGTTTGGTTTTAGCTATTTGTAGGGGAGTTGTTAAAGAGCCAGCCTCAAGGCCTGGAACCTTTGGGTTCAAGTTCAGCCTGTGACACATTCTGGCTTTGTAACTCTGGGCAAGTCAGTTATTCAAACAGTATGCTAGGCACCTCCCTAAGAAAATCAGTTGCAGAACAGGTGATACCTGCATTGGGGGTGGGGTTGGGGAGGGGGAGAGAGAGAGAGAGAGAGACAGAGAGAGAGAGAGAGAGAGAGAAATTCCTCAACCAATGATTGAGTAAAATTACTCATCCATTTCCTGTCCCTATGTTCAGTTATTAGGAAACAACCAAATCCAATCATGTGGTTTAATCATTTGAATTGTGTGCTCACTGTGCTGGTCTAATTAGGCACTCTATTTCCTTTCATATCCCCCCTTATAATTCTGTCAGAGGAAGCTAAATTTTCTGAATATGGTATGTTTTATTCATTTTTTTACAAATATTTATTAAACCTATACTATTTACATGAGGCTATTCCAGGTGATTTAGGAGTAGTCCAGAGAAAAATAAGAGAAAGGCCATGTTCTTGTAGAGCTATAATAAGATTTTTCTGCAATTAGCTAGAATTGTCTTTCTGGAGTTCACTTTTTAACTGTTTTTTAATGGTGAAAGTAACGATAAGGCATTAGATTCTCATTTGTCCTATCTTCTTCAAATGAATTTTCTCCCTATCTCTTGTGTCAAACTGGGGCTTCTTAAGCATAGTGAGACTTTTTTTTTTCCTTTGCTTATCTGCAATTGTGAAAGATCCTAACATTATAAATTCAAAGACTTTAAAGATGTATCTTCAAGTATTGAACTTTTATGCATTTCACAGAGTTGTAACAAAGCATTTTTTAAAATATGGGGTAACATTTTTTCCAGATTACTTAAGTCCATATCAAAGTTTTCAAGTAATTTCAGGTGTGTTGTTGGGATTTTTGGGGGGAAGGAAGAGTTATTTATTCAAATATATTCAGTAACAGAACTTCTTTTAAAGGTTTCTTGTGCATCCTTTTTGGGTTTTTTTTTTTTGAACATCCATGTTGCTGCTTTTCCAGATTGTTAAATTGGCCTAGGGCTATATCTGTTCTTTTTGTCAAAAAGATATGTTTTCCCCCAGCATCTTGCGGATACTATTTCTGGGGCCTAGTATGTTTACATGTAGCTAGCATTATTTCTTTGTGAAAAATGCATTGGATCTGACTGTTATTGGTACCAGCTTTATTTTCAATCTTTTGTTTCTTTTTCATATTTTAGCAAGATTTTTTTCCTTTCCTAGAGATTCCTCTTTTTTTACTGGCAAACAGGAAAGAGCAGCCAAAGTACCTTTAAGATATTTAAAGAATACTCCTAAAGACTTCATAATTATTGGATTCTACAATAAATTCCTCCATACCCACAGATTGTTATGCCAAAATTATAATAAGTTGATGCAGTAATGTGGAGACCTTTGTGTACTGCCGTCCACCCACTTCACAGGAGCTGTTCATACAGGTGAGATTACCTTTGTCTTCATCCTCAGAGGATGAATGAATGAATACTCTAAGGACATTAAAAAACTTCCATTAGCCTTTTGCAAATAGTGCTTAATCTATCATGGGGTAATGTCAGTTCAGATTTCATGTAGGGTCCCTGCTAGCCGTGTAACAGTGGAAAAGTCTAATGAATCTCTAGGAAGATCAGATTCCTCCTCTGGAAAAAAGGGATAATGATGAAGTTATCTACCAGACTGGGCTGTTGTGAGAAAACTTTGAAATGTGTATTACAACTATTTTCTTCCATAATACCAACTTGTAAATATAAAAGTATCGGAGAAAAGTCTGTTTGCTCTTCCTTCAGTTAAGTAACATTTTAGTTAACATGTACTGATGCCCTGCTATGTGTAAGTGTTACTTGCAGTGGGAAACAGAGAAGCATAGGCACAGTCCCTGCCCTGAAGAAGATGCATATTGTATACAAGTATGACCTCCACTTTGAGCTTGCTCCCCGCAACTGACATTCACATTGGCATGGGAGATTCCCTGGGGACAGCTGCCTACTCTTCTTTTTATGGTTATAGGGGTATCTCTAAGATATTTGAGGTTTCTTAAACTGTTGCTCATGAGCTCCAATCTAATATGTTCTCTCTTGATTATCAAATGGCCTAACTTAATTAGCTATTAGAAAGAGGGATTTATTAATGTAACAGTTGATAGAAAATTATGGGACACACTCTCCCACAGGTATATACTAACCACATCCAGAGAAAAGTGGACTCCAGCTTACAGAGAATTAGTAGCAAAGAAGTAACTCATGCCTCCTTTGTGGAGTCCTCGTGAAGCTCTCCCAAAGTATAGTTCTCTACTGTGCTCAGAGGATCACTGCCCTCATAGAATCCTGAAAGGTGCTTTTTCTCAGGCTGTCTAATTTGTGTTCAGTGTGTCTCTAAACTCCTGGTACGTACATGGGTCGTCAGTTACTGCTCTTCCTGTAGCATTACTGTTGACACTGAGTCCAAATCTTTTACCCTATTCAATTTCACAAGATCATCTTCTGGTGAAAAGGGTAGGTAAGAAGAAGGACTCTCTCTGGTTACAGGGGCAAGATTCTGCCTCCTAAAGCAGTGCTTGCTCCGATGCACAGGTGTTTCTAATAACTAATCCCAATATATTTTCTGTGTATTTCTATCAATCAGACATTGGATCAAAAGCACTTCATGCCTAATTATTGGAGAATTTGTTCATATGTAGTTTATATCTTTGAAGACTGGTTGTTCAACAGAACAAATAATGGAACCAATAAGTTCCAGAACTCATGCACACTTACACTTTGATCCAGCCAAGAAGTGGGAGCCTTATGGGATGGGGTGGATCCCAAGTCAATGTAGCATAGACATACATATATATTTGTGTATACACACATATATATATATACACACATGTATATACACATACACACATATATACATGCCTACATACACACATGCCACCTTGGGATAGAAACCTGGTAACAGAATCTCTGAGTCAAAAGGTATGGACGTTTTAGTCAACTTTATTTGCATAATTCCAAATTACTTTCCAAAAAGTACTAATTCATGGCTCTGTCAGTGTGTCTTTGCTCCCCAACCCCTCCAGCATCAACTCTTTCCTTTTTTTGTCATTTTTGCCCATTTTCACGGTGTGATATGAAACCTCAGGATTGTATTGATTTGTATTTCTCTTTGTATTAGTGATTTTTTAGCATTGTTTTATATGTCTCTTAATGGTTTGAAATTCTTTTGAAATTTTTATTCATATCCTTTTATCATTTATCTGTTGAGGAATGGCTTTTGGATCTTTATACATACATACTTACATATACACATGTGTGCATGTGTGTGTGTGTGTCAGCAAGCATTTATTAAGTATCTTATGCCAGGCACTGTGTTAGGCCTTGTTCATACAAAGGCATTCTTTGGTCATCAAGGAACTAACATTCTTCTAGCGACAGTCACATATCCATACACAGATACACATACTCACACACACTAAATGTGAGATAATTGGCAGGAGGAATCATGAGGGCATCAGAGCACTTGATCAAGATAAGCCTCCTATATTAGGTAACATGAGTTGAATTTTGATGGATGCTAGGATTTCTAAGAACTAACGATGAGGAGGTCATATGTTCTAAGAATTACTTTGCATGTGGGGAACAGCAAACAGTCCAGTTTGAGTAGATGGGGGAAATTTTGTACAAGAGTGGCATTGTTTGGTTTTTGTTGTTTTATTTTGAAGAGTTTTGAGTTGATCGAAGTGTACTTAGGAATGTCACTTTGGCAGCTGTGTAGTGGACAAATTATAGAAGAAAGAGAACTTGAGAGAAAGGAAGAGACAGACAGACACACTAATTTAGGAAACTGGTGCAGTATTCCAGATGAGAGCTGATGAGTATTCAGACTAGTTTATCAGCCTGTGAATAGGGAGAAGACAGCTGTGAGAGTTATTGGATAGGAATCAGTTAGATTTGGCAATTGTTTAGTTATTATGGTTTATGGAAAAGAAAGAACAAAAGATGAGATTGGATGCCTTTAAGATCAGTGGTACACAGGACAGAAATGGGAGAGTTTTGAGGAGGGATAATTTGGTGAAAGGGAAGAGAGGGATTTTATTTTGAAGAGATTGACTTTCAAATGCCTACTGATTATCTAGCTGGAAATGTCTGATGGTCAGTTAGTAATATAGGACTGGAACTCAGGAGAGACGTGGCTGAATATTTAGGTCTGGAAGTCATTCTATATAAATATGATATTTCAACCTGTGGAACCTGTTAGGATCATGAAGAAAGAAGAGAAAGTGATTTATTTTGGTTGGGACTAGAGAACACTTCATAAAGGAAGTTACATTTGACCTGAACTTTGAATAATAACATTTTGAGAGAAATGAAGGCAGGGACTGGGGTCTGGGGTTAGGGTTGTATAAGGGAGTAGGAAGAAGAGTAGGATCCCTCTCAGCAAAAGTACAGAAGTACAGCATGAGTAAAGGGATGTGCAGAGCATGCTCAAAACTGATAGTCTAGTGTAGGGGTAGTTAACCTTTTGGTGTGTCCTGAGCCCCTTTGGCAGTTTGGTGAAGCCTATGGATGACTTTTGAGAATAAAATTTTTAAGTGTATAAACTAAAATACATAGGATTACAAAAGAATCTAGTTATATTGAAATGCAGTTTTCAAAATTTTTTTAAAGAAGTTTACAAGATCCTAGGTTAGGAATGCCTGGTCTAGTTTGAGTGGAGGATATATTATCCTTGGTGATAGTGACAGACAGGGCCAGAAAGGTAGGTTGGGTCATCACATGGAAGTCTCATATTGAATTTCATATTAAGTAGTTTTCGTATTATTTCTAGCATTCCATATTTCTAGAACTGGTAGAAATCTTAAAAATTGTTTGATAGCAACTCCATTCTAAATATGAGGGAACTTAGGAGCAGAAAGGTAGAGTAATTTGTCCAGTCAGTCATTCAACTAGTAAATACCAAGTAATAGTAGATAATTTAAAACTCATTGACCATTGGTTTTTTCTGTCATATTAATTTATCAGTATACATCCCTCTTCATTATACAATGTTCTGTACTTCTAGTATCCCAACTTTCTCTCCACAGAGAAGAGAAAAATGTATTTCATCATCCATATTCCAAGACCAAGATTTGTCACAGTAAACAGTTATTAAGTACCTACTAAGTGCTGGACACTGCAGTAAGCAGTGGGGATAGATACAAAAAGAGGCAAAAGGTATTCTCTGCCCTCAAGGAGCTCAGAGTCTACCTACCATTGTGTTCTATTTATTTTCAGTTTTGTAGTCTTTGTGTGTATTATTTTCCTGGTTCTCTGCATTAATGCAATCATATTTTCCCATGTTTCTCTGAATTCCCTATTTTCATAGTTTCTTGTGATGCAGTAATAGCATTATTGCATTTATATTAATATTACACTTGCATATGTATTTATAATTTGTATTATATTGTAATATATTTATATAAAATATATGTTAATATTTATGCATAATATATTTTTATACCATAATATGTAATAACATATTTCAACAGGCATTCTTAAAGTGATGGACATCTGCTTTATTTCCAGTTTTTTGTTATCATGAAAAATGATATGAATATTATGATATATATATGGGATAAGGGTACAGACTTTTGAAAATTTTGACAGTGAACCAAAAACTAAAAATCTCAGTACTGTTGAATAGTGGCAAGAAGAGACAGTAGGGTCAGAGTAGGGCATTTTTCTTTAAATAATTGAGCTAGGCAGCCAGTAAACATTTATTAAAAATCAACTCTATTCCTAACACTGTGCTAAGTGTTGAGAGTACAATGGGGAAAAAAAAGACCATGACCTCAAGTTGCGTATAATCAATGGGGAAAGCCCACACCCAAAAAGGAAGCTGGAGAGGGAAAGGGAGGTGCCCATTATAGGGGGATGATGAAGTCCAAAAAAATGCAGGCATATGGGAAATGAGGTAGGTGGCCTCCAAGTCTTCCTTAACTGAAAGATTTGAAAGGAACTCTCCACTCCATCCAACATTCGGAGGGGTTCTAGGAACAGAACCTATTGGTGAAGTTTGAGTAACAAGAATGATGAGATCTTGTGGAATGCTGAGGTCTTTGTGGGCATGATGAAATTCAAATGGAAATGTCTAAAGAGAAGTGAAGCCTGAATATATTTGAAATTAGATAGAGTTATCAAATTAGAAGCATTTATTAACATGTTGAACACTTTGGATATCAAGACAAAAGCAAAATAGCCTCCACCCTCAAGGAGCTTACACACTAATGGGGAAAGGGTAAAAATAGCAACAAGAGAGTGATAGAAATGGGAGATGGAATTGTGCACGGATAAATGGTGAAAAGATGCCCGGGATTGAAACATGGTCTGGGCTGCTCTGAGGCAATTAGCTCATAGGATCATAGATCTGGGCTGGATGAGACCATAAAAATCACTGAATCCTATGCCTTTATTTTAGTGATAAGGAAACCGTGACGGAAAGAGGTTTAGGGATTTGTTTGAAGCCACACAACTGGCAAGTATTAGAGGCAGGACTTGAACTTGTGGCAAACTAGCCTATTCTCTGAACATAGCCTTCTGTAACTTTTATCTTTGTTTTTACAAAGGCTGTCTCCATGTTTGGAACGCTCTCCCTCCTAACCTCTATATCCATTCCTTCAATGCTCAAATCTTTTCCCAGTTCTTCATGCCACCCCAAAAATTGCTTTGTATTTATTTCATCTGTGTTTTATTTATCTTACATGATATTTTTCCCAAGTAGGAAGCTCTTTGACAGTAGGAACTTTTTCATCTTTGTCTTTTTTTATCTCTGGCATCTAGGGCAAAACCCAGAATATAGTAGATACATAATGTTTATCAATTATTATGAAATTTCATTTCTGAAATCAGAATCTACTTGAAAAACAGTGATAATGTTATATACTTTTGTACTGAACACTAATTTGATAACATAGTATGCATGTGGAACATTGCAAATGCTGTCAGACTTTACTGGTCTGTTGAGAAGTTTTGTTGAACTATGTTCTTCTCTTTCTTATTCTTTGTTATAAGAAATGACTTGGTGAGGAGGTGGGGAGTAGAGATACTTTCAGAAATGAAGTTTATATAAAAAGAATTATTCTCAAAAATTACAATAAATCAGTGAAAAGAGATTATTTGCTTGGTACCTAATAAATAATTAACAATTTTTTTGTTCATTCATTTAATTATATTTTGTACCAATACTTCCTTTTCAACATCTCAAAACTCATGTTTGTTTATCCTATCTTTAGTGGCAAAGTTTCTGATAACAAAGTGTGCTTTTAGAACAATCCTTTTCTTTAGTGGCAGTATTACTAGAGAGATAGATAGGTGATAGATAGATAGATAGATAGATAGATAGATAGATAGATAGATGTAGGTATCTAGATATAGATATATATGATATGAGTATGTATCCATAGATAGATGAAGAGATATTCTTGTGTGTGAAATTCTGCCTTATTGTTTGGTTGTGTCATGTTTACTCATCTAATTTTAATACATAGTCTTTGTACCTCTAACTTATTTTTTACCTCATAGCAAATAGGATATAGACACATGCCTGCTAAGGAAATGCTGAATTGATTGATTTTAAAAGAAATAGTTTGGCACATCCTGACCTACTCTTGGAAGATTCGAACATTAGACAGTGCACTCAAAGAGCTGATCATTTTGCATAAAATGGAGCTATGTAATGGCAAAAAGCCATTTAAGAAAACAAAGGTCTTTTGCTGCATTTAATTTCTTCATCATTAAATCTTTTGATTAAGAAGATAAGGGTGCAGATGTGTGGGAGAACTTAGTGACAAACGACTGTTAGCTGCTGCCAGCCAAAACTCAATGAAAAATGAAGAGAAACCATTGCTTAATAGGTGAGGTTAGTCAAATGGGAAATGGTTTGACGGTAATGTGTTATTGAAAAGGGTTTGAATCGTAATTTAACTTAGTTAAATAACTAAAGAGCAGTGCAGCCTTGAAAAGATTGCTAAATCTCTCTGGGCCTCAGTTTCCTTACCTGTCAAATGAGCGCATGGTCAGAATGATCTGTAAGGTCCCTTTTGATTAGAGCTCAGATTTATGTTCTTTTCAAGGACTAAGTCAGTTTGTTTAGACAGAGGCATATCTGTCTTTTTTCCTTTAAACATTGCTTTTGTTTTGGTTTTGCATAAGTAACTATATTCTTTCAATGTCCCTACATACAACTGTTAACTAAGAATGTGAGACAGTGGTACTTCTGTGCTACATGACAATACATGTTTTAGTGTGTGTTTTCCTGCCCCTGCACAAGGACTTATATGTGATTTTATGGAAAATAACTTCACCATAATGAGTAGTAAAATGCTAGTTCTGACTCTCCACTTTGACAGCTATAAATATTCATGTCAATTTGTGGATTACATACTTTTTTTGCAGTTAGACTAGG
Organism: Potorous gilbertii; assembly: GCA_028658325.1. Classification (NCBI taxonomy): domain Eukaryota; kingdom Metazoa; phylum Chordata; class Mammalia; order Diprotodontia; family Potoroidae; genus Potorous; species Potorous gilbertii. The sequence goes on from CM053770.1 coordinate 212,447,591, forward strand.
AATTACTAGATAAATTCATTTCCTGTTGACCTCTCTCTTAGTTCTAACTGTAGCTTTTTGTAAATATATATTATACACATATATATAGTATGTGTGTGTATAATATACATTATACATGTATATTATGTATGTATGTGTATATACGTATTGCACTAGCCATCCTTGAATGCTACATGGTGTCTACCTCCTAGGTATTGCTCTTTGTAACCACATAGCCGATGAGTAGACATTGGTGCCAGCTGCGTGAATTTAGCTGTGTCTAAGCTTTGGGTGCCCTATCACATTACTACTCTTCACTGTCTGATTCTGGCTTGAGTCCCAAAGCAATCCTTGCCAATAAGTATGGGATTCGTACAGAGATTTCTAGATGTGCTTGGCAGTCTATGCACAATTACCTCACACTGACAGCTGTATCTGATCTTCCATCAGTTGTGTGTTTCTGCAGTCTTGGCGCTGATTTTATTTTTGCCTTAGGGTATTCTAGTGCTGCGTAGAAGTGGTTAGAAATGGAGCTTTCAAATATTCTGGCCTCTTTCTTTAATTTGCACCTCGTTATTTTTTGTGACCAAAAAAAATGGGATTTTTGATGTTCACGTATATTGTATTTATCCAGTATTTTTTAAAAAACTGCTTCTTGTGCAAATACAGTAAATAAAAAAGGAAAGACTTTGAACCTATCACAAGAGAAAAACTGAAAATATACACTTAAAAGAAATACTTAAGGGAACTACTTTTTATTGAAGATATGAAATTGATAGGAATTTTTGTCTGAAAAGAAACTTCAAAAGCAATATAGAACAAGCTTTTGAAATTTTTCTTTCTACATTTTACTGATTTAATATACAAATTTGGACTAAGTTTCTTTGCATATGTTGATATTTTATAAATATGCTTATGTAATATTTTATTGTAATGTTCATAAGATCTTAAAGCTAGAATTGCAAAGGACCTTAGGTAGAGAAGATCTGGTCAAATCCTCTCATAAGGATGTTACAACCCATAGAAGCTGCATGTTGGACTTGCTCAGGATTTGCCCAGTCTCACAGATTGTAAATGGCAGAACCACTGATTCAAACTCTAATCACTCTATGCTACTCCTTGATATTCTTTCTGTTTCAGGACACCGCTCTCTCCTGGTTCTCCAGCCTGTCTGCCCACTCCTCAGTCTTCTTTCCTGGATCCGCATCCAGATCATTCCCTTCAGCACACAGGGTTCTTTTCTCCCTAGTTTCTACTTCACTCAGTGATCTCATTTAACTCCCATAGATTTAGCTACCATGTCTGTGCTGGTGATTCTCAAATCTGCCCATCCTTTCCTCACCTCTATGCTGACCTCCGTCGTCACATCTCCAAGTGTCTTTCAAACATTTAAAACTGAATGTCCAGGAGACATCTTAACTCAGCCTGTCCAAAATGGAACTCATTATTTAAATCACAATCTGCCTTTCCTGTTCCTGTCCAGGGCAGTACCATCTCCCCAGTCCCTCAGGCTCATAATCTAGCAGTCTTCCTTACTTTCCCTCACTCCCCACTATCCAATCTGTTGCCAAGGCCTGTCAGTTGCACCTTTGTGACATCTCTCCAATATGCCTTTTTCTTTCCTCTGACACTGCCACCAGTCTGGGGCATGCCCTCATCATTTCACATCTGGACTATTGCAACAGTCTGCTTTACTGTCAGCCTCACATCTCTCCCCATTTCATTCCATACTCTATCCAGCCACCAAAGTGATTTTCCTAAAACACAGGCTTGACTCTGTCAACCCTCTACCTAATAAACTCCAATTGCTCTTTCTTACCTCCTTGATCAAATATAAAATAAGCCCCCCTGCCTGTCTAGTCTTCTTATACCTTACTCCCTTTCTCAGACTCTTTAAGCCAGTGACAATGATCTGTTCTCTGTCCCACAAACAAGATACTCCATCTCTCAGCTCCAGATATTTTCTCAGACTTTCCTCCATGCCTGGAATGATGTTTTCTCCTCATGTCTGCTACTGATTTCTTTGACTTATGTTAAATCCTAAGTAAAAACCTGTCTTCTATAGTAAGCCTTCCCCAAACACTCAATCCTAATGCCTTTCCTTTCTTATTGACTGTTTATCCTGTATGTAACTTGCTTTGTATGTATTTATTTTTATTGTCTCCCCCATTAGATTGTAAGCACTTTGAGGACAAAGTCTGTCTTTTGCCTTTTCTTGTATCCTAAACATTTAGTACACTGCCTGGCACATGGTGGCCACTTAATAAATGTTTATGTGTGTGTGCATATGTGTGTATAGTATTACTACTTTTGGTTTTTTACGTTACCTTCGTTTCCAAATGTATTGTTCTTCCAACTTTATCCAGAAAGTTATCGTTTACAAAAATAAAGTGGGGGGAAATATTAAGCAAAATTAATAGTATATCACCTGAATCTAACAGGATCTATATATAATGTTGTATATGTTTCAGTTTCCTGGTTTTAATTATACTGTTTGTTTGCCTTCAGAAGCCTTAGGGCAGGAGTTGAAACTCCTTGTGTACTTTTATACTATGGAGATCAGTGAGCCCCTAGAAAGCAGTAAGCTAAATCAAGTCTTCATAGCTAAGCAAGTCTTTTGTAATCTTTTTCTAGGGTTGTATTTAAATTTTTAGATTGATATTCATTTATTCCTCTCTAGTCTATTTTATTTTATCCTTTCCCTGTTTAAGTATTAAGATGATTTTTATTTTGTAAAATTCGTTAATTTTGCAAGTTGGTGGTATGTTTTCTTTCTCAGTTTTTGAGAATAATGTCTATAATACAGATAGTAATTATTCTTTAAAAGTTTGATAGAATTCTTCTAAAAATCTATTTGGATCAGGGTTTTTCTTTTGATAATTCTTTTATAGCTAGACCAATTTCCTTTAGTGGGATTAAAATATGTAAGATCACTACTTAATAGTCTATAAATTTAAATATCATATTTTTGTTTGTAACCCTCTCTTTTGAATTTTCAGTTTTGTTGGCACATAATTGTGGAGCAGCTTTGAGAATTCTTTTCACTTCTTCCCTATTGTAATTTTACCTTCTTGTTGATTTGATATTTCTTCTTTTTTTTTGAGATGTTTAAAGATTTATCAGTTTTATTAGATTTCTCAGAGAATTAGCGTGTAGTCATGTTTATCATTCTGACAGTCTTTTTCGTTTCCAGTTTATCTATTTCTCCCTATTTGTCTAGTTATGCTTTTTTTTTATGATGATTTGAGATTCTTTTCTGTTGTGGTGGTTTTTAATTATATATTCAGCTCATTATTTATCTCTTGCTCCATTTTTGTTAATGTACATTTTGGGGGGATTTTTTTTTTCACTCTGAGTTATATTAGCCTCTTTGTTGTCCTAAGTTGTCTTTGTGATCTTAAGTTCATTTTGAATTTTAGCATTCCTTACACAGCCTAAAGAACTGTGACATACTTTCATATTCATATTAATTTTTTCTGAAATTTTATGTGTATTTGTATATATCTTCTAAAGCCTAAATTGATTGGTTAGTCCCTTGTGTACATTTACCAGCTTCTTAAGACAACTTCTTTTCCTCTTCATCAGAAGGAAGAAATATTTCTTTTTATGCCTTTCTCTTGCATCTCAAGAATGAAATTTTTGAGAATTTTTTTTTCCTTTTGGAGACTTTCCCCATAGAATTCTCATCCAGAGAACTCTTACTATACTTTCTCTGAACTTTTAAAAATCTGCTGTACTGAATCTAGGGTGCCTAACAAACTACTTGGCTTTCCTCTTTCTCCCTATCACATATTTTAAGATGGAGTAGTCACTTTCTCCCAAGGTTAATATTATTTCCATCCCAGCACTCATTTCTCCTTTTTGGTAACAATCAGATACGGTCACTCTTAAATCTTTTGAAATATGACATCATCATTAAAACAAGACAAGAAATGATTAGCTGTTGTGCTTTGACCCTCTGGTTCACCCACTCTATGTCTATTAGCATATGGACATGGGCTTCATTAAGGATTCCTTTCTTGAATTTTAGCTCTTGTGTGTTTCAGAGCATCAATACCTGTTCTTCCTATATTGTTGGAAGTTTCTATTTTGGTGGATTTGGGGTTTTGGGGGGAGGAGTTGGCATTATGACAAGCCCTTGTTAGTTATACTTCTTCCGTATCCTTACTATATGTAATGTAGCACACCAAATTCCCACATTGGTTCTGTCCCCAAAAATTTATGTCTCCTTCTGAATGTTGAGTCCATCACCTACTTCTCTGTCTGGATATGGGTAGCGTAAGTCATCACCAGTCCTCTGGGATTATGACTCAGCATTGTGTGGATCAGAATTCTCAAGTTTTTCTTTCCAATGTTATTGCAGTTCTCCCGTTTGTGCTCACTTCTCTTTATCAGCTCACACAGGTTTCCTTGGGATCTCTGGTCTCTTTGATGGTATATTCCCTCTGTTAGTTCAGAACGACACCCACTGCACTGTCTTCTACAGTTAAACCAGTCTATGTTCTCCAATATCTCCCATCTACAAAGGATCTTTTCAGTGTGTTAATACTTTTCCTCAAGGTCCTTTTTATCTTATTACCAGCTCATCTGAACTGTTCATCTTTCATCCCTCATTCTTGATCCATGAACAAAGTCTTTTTCTTTTTAATGGTCTGTTTCCTGCATGATAAGCCTTACATTATTCCTTAAGTAAAAGAATTGTGAAAGAATGAAGGAGCAAAGGAACAGAGGCATTTTTTAAGTGTCTTCTATGTGATAGACCCTGTGCTAAGCATTTTACAAATTTCTCATTTGAACCTCCCATCAGCCCTGGGAGCTAGGTGCTATATGACTCCCCAAAACCTTGGGAAATTGACTGAAACTATCTTATGCACATACATATATATTATATGTATATATGATGTCATATATCACAAACATAAATGAAAATATACTTGCCTGTTTTGATGGCCACCTTTAGCTTTGGATCTTGATATTTTCTTTTTGTTTTGGCCTTAAGATTTACCCTTATTTGGTAGAGTTTATGAATTGTATTTAAATATAAAAGCAATTTGTGTTTGCAGATGTGCTAGAAATACTGTGGCTGATAAATTCAAACATACCAAACTAAATAATATATATCTTGTAAAAATCAGTTTCAAAGCACTCGGTTCTTAGATTTTTTTTTTTAGTCATATATCCAAAGGAAGAAATATAGGGCAGGAATTTTCTTAGTATGTACTGCTAAGAGCAAAACGTTCTCTGCACTATTAAATGAATCTGAAATTCCGCTTTATTTGACTCTTCACCATAGACAGATTACCATCTGCTCATTACCATTTCACAGGTTTTCTTAGAAATTTATAACTAAAGATCAAATATGTCATTGAATAAACCGTAATGCAAAGGTTATTAATCATTTTGGTGTCCAATGCAATGCGGTAAAGCACATGGATTTGTTTCCACTTGCCATGTTGTATACACAATAATACAGTACTATAGATCTCTTTAATTTTTGTGGTTATGCAGTCATTTTTAAGTCATGTCTTATTTGTCATGATTCCATTTGAATTTTTCATGGTAAAGACACTGGAGTGGTTTGCCATTTCCTTCTCCAGATCGTTTTACCACTAAGGAAACTGAGGCAAACAAGGTTAAAGTGACTTGCCCAACTTCACACATCTAGGAAATGTGAGGCCAGATTTGAACTCAGGAAGATGTCTTCCTGACTTCAGATATGGTGTTCTTTCCACTGTGCCACCTTCACAGTCTTAGAAAATAGGAATAGCTCAACTTTTAGAGGACATTTAATAATGCCATGTTTATCTCTTTTAAGAAGACTTGGATTTGGATGTTGTTATTAGATAATTTGGAATTTCTTTTGGAAATAATTGTTTTCCTTTTTTTTATCTTCCACACTATGTTTATATTACATCTCGAAAATTTATGCATTCATATTTTTCCGTGCTTCACGTGAGTAATTTATGTCTAAAAATGTAGAAAATATACTTTTAACGTGAAAGAAAACCAAAAGTGAGATTTTTAGTTTATAATTCTAGTTTGTAAATGATTTTTGCCAGTGTTACAATAAAACTTTCTGTACATGACAACAAGTTTTTGATAAATGGAGTGCTTTTTCGTATTGTTTTAAATTTTATCCTGTGTGTTACACAAATGCAGATGCTTCAGAGCCACATTGGTTTCCTACTTAGAACCAGTGTTAATGGGGAGGGGGGCAAGTGTCCCGAACATACAGTTTGTTTATTTTTGAATTTATAATTTTAGTTTGTAAATACTTTTTTTTAAATATATTCTTCTAACTTGTAAGTTACATACAAGAATACTCATGGAGAGGAAATTATACAGAATATTATTCAGTAAGAAAAATTGTAGCGAAAAGGAGAAATTAATTCTTTCTTTTCATCCTTTCTTCCCCCATAGCCCTATTAGTATACTTCTGGGACATTCATCAAACACCTCCTGTACTCCAGTCACTAATGATATTCTTGTGGTACTTCATTTATCTATCTAATCACCTGATGGCAAGACTCCCAGTCATTAGTTGACTGCTGATCTGGTCCTCAAAAACCCATCAGTGTTCATTCCTTGGGCCATATTCTTAATCTTTTCAGTTTGCTTAGGAATTGCCACAACTTGTGCTGCATTTACATAGCCTAGCATTCAAGAATAAGAAAAGAGAAAAGAAAAAAAATGCTTCAGAGGAAGGGTACATTTATATCAGAACTAATTTGTTAATGGTATTTATTTTAAATATGTTAAAATAATAATGTGCATTTAGTAGTTTTTGAAATGTAAATTAATGATCTTTTACTTTGAAATTAGAGTCACTATTTTTATCAAGTAATTACTGAAGAATTAATCATCCTCTCCTCAATACCTTTCAATACCTAAATCCTTTAGTGAGGGGATAATTAGGCCATTCTAACCCAGAACTGAGGCAACTGGATGGCTCAGTGAATAGAGTGCTGGGCCTGGACTCAGGAACATCTGAGTTCAAATTTGGTTTTAGACACTTACTAGCTGTGTGACCTTACGCAAGTCACTTAATTTGCGTTTGCCTAGGAGGCAGATAGGTGGCTTCATGGATTGTTTTTGGTTAACAGTACGTAGAGAGCTGGCCCTAGAGTAAGGAAAACCTGATTTCTAATTTAGGTTTCCAAAACAGGATCAGAGAACAAAGAGGTCTCAAAGGTGAGGAGTTTGGGGAATGTAAAACAGAAGTAGTTTCAAGTAGGCATCATGGATCTCACACCACAAAAATATCACCACTAACAAAAATGTGAGCTATTACTCTGTAGTCAGAGTGTTTAGGTTTTTGTATCATTGTTTGTTTGCTTGTCAGAATACCACACTAACACAGTGTATTGTAACAGGAAATTCCATCAAAGGTTTTTAAAAATGTTTTAAAGGTAATATTACCTCTTGTCTAGTGTTGATATTAAGCCTCTGAAGAGTTATTTGGATTTTTTCCCTGAGTGTGCTATTGAACAATGAAATACTGACAAAAAAGTAGGCAAATATAATCACCATGAACATAAATAAAATAGTCTGATTTTCAGAAATATAATAACTGTATTCTGTGCCATTGAACCATCTTAGTAGTTTCCAAATGAACCTACTTGTATTGCAATTATTGTACTATTGTGATTGCTATATGATGGGGAAAAATTAACGAAAGAATCACTGTCAGAATTCATTGCAACACACTGGAACTATGGCTTGTTTAAATTTTGAGAGAAATTGCTTTGGTAGAATGGAAGACAGTGGAGAATTTAAAGCCTATGTGGAATGTAGTAGAATTCCTTTCTTTTTTAAGTTTCCAGAGCAGATGGAAGCATTACAAAAAAGAATTCTTTTGAACTTTATAATGCTCCTGGTAATTTTTATACACTATTACCACTTGTTCTTTTAAGCCCCAGAGGGAACAACTAGGAACAATGAATTGAAGTTGGTGGGGCCTGTTTGGGCCCCTGCTGTCCCTTTGTTCTCTAACCCTCTTCTGTAAACCTGTAAATATAGAAATTTCCATGTCCCGTGGTATTTGGGAGCCTCACTGGCTAATCCCTGATGGAAGGGAAAACTTTGTAATAATTATAGTTACATAAAAGTAAAATTAACTGTTTCAAGAAATGTCATAGAACCAAAGATGTAGAGCTGGAAGAAACAGTCGAGTTCATCTCATCCAAGCCTACTCATTTTTTAGATGAGGTCTCAGTATCTTAAATGATTTACCAAGGTTATATAAAGTAGTAATGGCAGAACTGGAATTGTAACCATGGTCCTCTTGAGTCCAAATACAGGATGATATTACCTTTCTTTAGAAGCCTACAAGTAGAGGGTTGGTCTATAGAATGTACTGTCAATGATACTGTCATGGGAATCATGTAGGATTGGCTAGCTGCCTCTAGAGTACCCTTTCAATTCAGATACTATGATTGTACTACTATGACTACTGTGGATAATGAAAATGAAAATTATAGTAACAGCTCACATTTTTGTATAATTTTGGTATTTATGAAAGACCCCAAAATGACCTCATGAAGTCCATTATATAATTGCTTTGAGTTAACCATTATGTAAATGATGTACTGTCAGATGCTAATTCAATTCAACACACATTTATTGAGCACCTGCTTTGTGCTTTGTGTGGATCAGTTGTAAAATTAGTCATTAGGGAAGATAGAGTGTTTAGAAAAGACATGCTCCATGTCCTCGCTGACCTTAAATTCTTGAAGGAGAATATTACTAACTACTAATTACTAATTACTAATGTTACTAACCCTAACCCTAACCCTTCTAACCATAATGACTTAGAAAAACTTGAGTGTCTTAAAGATAGGAAATTGACTACTTTGTGAAATCCAAGGGAAAAATGATCATTCCTAACTAAGAGGACCAAAAACTTGAGGAGTAGGAAATTGAAGAAACTTCTAAATTAGACATTAAATGGCACTTGCTTTTTAATAAACGAATGAATGAGGGAATGAATAAATGAATGGGAAAAAACACCATGTATCAAGTGCTTACTATATGTTAGACACTTTGAGAAAGTATTTAACGATTCAAAACTTCACCCGGATGAAGATTGATCATCATTTTAAGCACCAATTATTTTTCCTGTGATTCTAGATACCTAAATGTGATCAAATGCCACTAACATTCTTACAGATGTAGAATGTTTTGAGCATTAGTGAAATTATACATAGAAATAAGGAATTCTTAACTTTTTTGCTGTGTATCATGGCAATCTGGTGAAGCCTCTGGACCCCCTCTGAGAATTAGGCTTTTAAATAGTTGAAGGAAATGCTAAATTTCAGTGAGATCAAGCTTTCTTAACCCTTTTTGTTTCCTGGAACTCTTTGGTTGTACGGCAAAATCTGTGGACTCCTTTTCAGAATAATGTTTTTAAAAGCATAAATTAAAATACATAGAATTATAAAGTTAATCAATTACATTGAAAAACCAAGTTAACTGTGACTAGGTTAATGAAGACAAAACTTCTAAAGGTAACTCCACGTCTTCTTAGAGTCAGTCAGCAAGCATTTATTAACTGTTCACTGTGTAATTGAAAAGTCAATACAGAAGCTTTGAACATTGAGAATGTAATGTAATTTTAGTAATTTAGCCATAAAATAGATCTACTGTATTAAACACTGAATGTTGATTTTGGTTGTTGCTTAATCATCATTAATACATTTGAACCAAATGGAAATCATAGTTTGGAGACTTTGCAACATGAAGAAATAAACATCTTTGCAGCTGGTCTTTTCTGGAAAGCAAATGTAATGGCTAAAAATAAAATAGTTTGCAACACTGAGTGAAAATTGTTCGATGATGGCTTGCCAAAATATACTATTTGTAGTAATTTATGTCAGAAAATTAGAACAGCAATAAGTTTTCTATATTAGATATCAATGATACATATTTAAGTCACATATTAAAATACATATTCATGACCTGTTTACCAGCATCATCATCCTCATCCTCATTATTATTTTTGCAAATCACTGATTGCTCACTGCTTTTAGTTACTCCATAAATGAAGATTTTTTTCTGTACTAAATTGTCCTTGCTAAATCTTGGAGAAATAGTTTTGGCAAATGGGTTGGTTGCTTTCAGACCTGGAGTTTAAACACAAAACAGCTGTTGTTGAGCAAATACCGTTTTCATAACACTAATATGCTTTCAGTTAATGGACTGGAATAAACTGTTAAACATCGCTGCTACCATGTTTAACTACTGTTTGTCTTTCTCAATAGATGATTTACATTAAGTGAAAGAGGAAGAATTTTAGTTAAGTAATCTATATTGTTGTTCTTCGTCTGTAGATTACACTCTGGAAATGTGGGGGTTTCCTATGTGCCAGTATTTAAAGGAAGAGGGCTGGTGCTGTGGTCGAAATGCCAGAATGTCAGCATGCTTGGTATGGTTCTATTTTCCCCCCCCTTTACTGAGAGCTTTATCCAGATGTTACGGAATTCATTGTCCTTTTTTTATTGTGCTAAAGTCATGACTCATATCCCAGATCCTATAGAATATTATCATTGACTGTTGTTTTGCATCATAACTTATGATAAAAATTGATTAGCCTTCCAACTTTATGCATTGAACATATGATGTTATGGTTATCCTTTGTGATTAAGTCTAAATGACATTATTTTTAATTTTCTGTAGAAGATCTTAACTGTCAAGACTCAATCACCAGATTAATTAACATCATTCTTTTATCAGCAGTTGTAAGATTTCTAAGATTTTTTTTAAACTGAATCCACGTTAAGGTTGTGAATATGTGTGTGTGAGGAGAGAGAGAGAAGGGAAGGATGGAGGTGGGGGAGGGGGAGAGGAAGAGAGAGAGAGAGAGAGAGAGAGAGAGAGAGAGAGAGAACCACTGTCAAAATACTTTAAAAGTCAGATATTTACGTTAGAGTATAACATGCCAAATTCAACCAAGATTAGTAATTCAGTACCTAGAAATTAGTCAAAAAACATGTATTGTTCCCTATTTACACTTACAATGGATATTACAAAGAATGTACAAAATTAATATTTCTTCAGAAAGGGGAGGAAATGGTGAGGATAACTGCTATTCTGACCATGATTCTGAGTAATAGGGAAAAACTGGTTACTCAAATGGAAATGACAGAAACTTCAGCAGAAACTTTCTACCCCATCTTAGAATTCATAATAAATAGGAGGTAAATTATGCATAGTCTAACATGAATGCTAAATTTTGTTAGATTTGAAAGCATGTGCTGAAAGGCTAGTTAGTATTCCATAGTCCAAAGTCTAGTAGCACTTAATTATACCAGTGAATCACTAGGTACAGAGGAACTGCACCCCAAGACACTAATAGAACTATCAGATGTGATAACTGAGCTGATCTTTTAAAAAAAGAAGTGCATTGGAAATGAACACATATTCCTATTTTTCCAAAAGGGATAGAGTTTTCGAGCCATAGACTGTTAAGTGACTTAGATTTCTAACCAAATTCTAACACATACTGCCAAAGTGATGGTTTGTAAACATTTACCAAGGGATATGGTGATCACTAATAGCTAGGAGGGCTTCATCAGAAACAGGTCATGTTTCTGATAAGGTTATAATAGGGAAAGAATACCCTAGCTATAGACAAGTCAGGTTTTCTTTTTTAAAATTTATTGTTGCCTTTTGTTTTTACTTCACTATCATTTTCCTTTAACATCTCTCCCTCTTTTTGGTTGAACATTCCCTTATAATAAAGGAAAAGCTTTCAGCAAAATGACCAGATACCATAGCCAAGTCTGAGAGCATCTGTCATCTTCTCTCCTGAGAGGAGAGAAATGTGTTTTATCATCAGATGTTCAAGTCCACAACTGGTCATTATGGTTAATTTGAATTTAATTTTGGTTGCCTTTTAGGGTTATTTCCATCTCATTATTATAGTCAGTGCTTGCATAACACTTTTTATTACATTGCTGCTGCAGCATGTCATACTTGGAGCACTCATTAGGATAAGCAGCCCAAAGTGGTTCATACCCTGACTTCCGTTTGCTTCTCAGTCTGTCAACATATTGTATCTAGGGCGTGTAGAATTCAAGTTGCGTAATAGATGGTGCTATCCTTGAGCCAACAGCCCGATGCATGTGTGGGTAGCTAATAGTCTCTTTTCTCCCAGTTTCCTTTTCATTACACTGCGATCTGCATAGCTAGGGGTCCCAAATACACATTTCTCCCTTTATTCCCTCATAAATATAAGAATATGAAAGTCTTCCTAAGGACTGAAATATCTCCATCGGCCACCAGAGGGTACTCAGTGTGTATATACTCAAGCTTCTTCACCATCAAGCCTCCGTTTCAGCAGTAGCTCCAGGTAATGTAAATGCACACTGATTCCGTTCAGAGATACATAGGGAATAAAATTAAATTTCACTCCTTAAAATTTCAAAATTCTTAGCTCTGGAACAGGAGTTTGTAAATTTTGTTTTAATATTTTGATAATTGTGTATCCTAAGTCTGGCCCAACAACCTACATACAGGAAGCCAACAATATGTGACATGAGTGGGTATCATTTTATAGATGGTCACCTGACTCTCTCATCAGACTAGAACTTGAACTCTGCACTGACTTCTTCATCCAGAGGCAAACAAACACCTTTTCCAGCATGCAGTTTTCCTTTTTCCTGTCTAGTATGATGTGAAATTCATATCAGATTTAGAGTCAGAGGACCTGGGTTAACTACCAGTTCTGTCCATTACTAGTGGCATGACCTTACGTAAGTGACTTAAATTCTCTGGACACAATTTTCTTATCTATAAAATGATATAATAGAATTTGATGGGCTCTAAAGTATTTTCCAACTCTTTTTATATTATACATATAAAATCATATATATGATTTTCCAGCTCTTTTAAATATATATATATATATACACTGTTTGTGATCACTAACCTTCTTTGGTCATTGAATTTTTGTTGTTGTCATTTCAGTTGTGTCTGACTCTTTGATAACCATTTGGGGTTTTCTTGGCAAAGATATTGGAGTGGTTTGCCATTCCTCCAGCTCATTTTACATGTGAGGAAACTGAGGCAAATGGGATTTAGTAACTTGCCCAGGATCACACAGCTAGCTACTAAGTATCCTGAGACCAGATTTGAATTTAGGACAATGAGTCTTCCTGACTCGGGTCCTTTTCCATCACTCTGTCTACTGCACCACCTAGTTGCCCTACAAAGTCACTGAATAGGATTATTTATTTAGTTCTTTCAAGAACCTTGAATAATTTTCATGTATGGATGGGAGATACTTTGTTGAACATGAACAGGTAAGCCAGTGTTTCAAAATAAACAGTAAGCACAGTGAGATATTACATTCTCTGCATCTTTCCATTTCTTGTGAAATGATTAAGATGTTGTTCATCTTTACCACAAAGTCCTCTTCCCTTAGTTTAGATACATGGTTTTGACTAGAGCACCAGCACAGCCAATATGGAGGCAATGAAGCTGCACCCAGATGGCTTAATGCAGTACAATGATACTTCAGTATGTATCCTTAATTGATATCTATCCTTTCCATGGCATGGTCAAGTAAATTTCTTTTTGTTAACTGGTAGCTTGTCTATAAGTGTGTCATCTCATTACAAATCCTGAACCACTAGACCAGCCTAAGTCCAGCCCAACCTACAAAAAGCCAAGAGTGTGTGACATGACGAGCCACCTAAAATGTTAATGTATGCTTACGTTACGAGAAGCAGAATTTACAGTGAAATAGGTGATGTTTTATTGGACTTGTCCAATCAGATCTTGAGGATTGTGTTCAGTTCTGGGGGGTATATTTTACAAAAGACATTGAACAGTTGGAGTGTTTTCAAGGCAGCTACATCAAGGATGGTGAGGGCATTGAGGACTGTACCATATTAGGATTAGTTGAAAGACCTGAGTACATTTAGCCTTGGAGATATATGAGAGTTGTCCTCAAGTATTTGAAAGGCTGTCATGTAGAAAGAGGATTTGATTCGTTCTGTTTGGTCCCTGGAATTAGTACCAGTATACTAAAGTTAGAGGGAAACAGGATTTTGCTTACATAAGGAAAAGCTTCCTAATAATTAGAGCTTTGCAAAAGTTGAACAGACTTTGTTAGGAAGTATTGGATTTATGGTCAGTGAAATTCTCTTTAAATACTTACATGCTTGGGAACCCACTACTATTTGAGCCAGCCCATTCAATTTATAGATGTCTTTCCTGACATCAGGTATTTCGCTGCTTCCACACATTGCTCCCAGTTCTGCCCTGTGGGGCCAGATGGAACAAGTCTGATCCTTTTTCTCCATGATAGTCCTTCAGTTACATGAAGACAATGTCCCACCCCCACCCCGTCCTGAATCTTCTTTTCTCCAACCGAAATATCTCTAAACTGTTCAGCCTGTCTTCATATGACAATGAATAAAAGCCTTCACCACCTGTGTTTCCCTTCTCAGAACTGAACATAATATTCTGAATTTATCTGACTGAAGCAGGACACAGTGGGACTCTTGCCTCCTTGTTGCTAGGATCAGTGCCTCTCTTAATGCAGCCCAAGGTCATGCTAAGTTGTTTTTGTTTTGTCTTATTTTGGCTTACGGTGACTTATGGAACTCACGGTGTAATAGGATCCTCAGATCTTTTTCGAACAAACTGCTATACCACCATCCTACCCATTTCCCCTGTCCTATTCTGTTCTTACGAACTTGCTTTCTTGAACCCAAGTATAAGACATTTTGTCCTTTCTGAATGCTATCTTTTTAGATTCAGCTCAGTGCTCTACTCTGTCCCTATCAGTACATTTATCCAACTCTCTGGTAACAAAATGAACACCCCAAGGCCCAGCCCAAGGCATTCCTGGAAACCCCTTCCTAAATCGACGTCAAACTATTGATGACTGACTACTCTTTACATCTGGCCATCCCACCAATTCTGAATCCATTAAATTGTATTGTCATCTAGCCCTCTATGTCTCTCTGTCTTTTCCTAAATAATAGTGTGAACTTCTTTATCAAATCCTTTGCAAAAAACAGGTGTGTAACATGTCCGTAGAATCCTCAGGTCTATAATTTTAGTAACCCTATTCAACAGGAAAATTAAGTTAGCCTGACATAACTTCTTCTTTGTAATCAATGTTATCTTCTTAAAATAGAGACATCTCCTTCCAAATGTTCACACGGGTTATTTGGGCCCAATCTGGAGTAGGACCTTCTGAGCTTCTATTGGCTTGATCAGACACACTATACATTGTGATGGCACTTAGGTCCTCTCTGATTACGAAGGACAACAATAAACAAACAAATGAACTATCTTTTCCAGTTGTTACCTAACCATCTTTTTTAATAATCTACTAGAGAATTCTCCCAGACTTTCAGTTTAAATCCAAGCGCATATAGCCAACAGAATTTCTTCTCTTTCCTGTTTTGAAAACTGGAATATTTTCCCTTCCCCTGTGGTACCTCTCCTTTTTATTTCAGTACCCAAGTATATAGTTCCTTTGGTCCAGATGATGTAATTTCCTCAAGTACAACTACAATGGGTATTCTCTTACTATATGTCTTGACTTATTTTCATTAAGAGAAAGTTACAGAACTTTTAGAACTAAATTCTACAGGTGAATTTGCAAAGCACTTGTGGAATTCAAGGTGTATCCCCACAAATATCAGTCTCTCATGCCTTTGTTATTTCAATCAAATGAACCTGGCCATTTTTTAATTATCCCAGAAATACCTGAGAAAATGAAACTGACTTTACTACTTTCATTTGTTGCCTTTTTCTCTAAATTATATTTTTTATGGTCATTGATTTTTTCAAATAAAAGAAGACCTATCGGTATACATTGTCAGATTGATTGTTCACATTGAGTCCTAAGTAGAAATTGAATATTAATAAAATTACTTCAGTCAAGCCAAAATAACTTTAAACTTGATGAAATTATAGACAAAATCCTACTTAATTATAAATTATAAAAGGAACATCTGATATTTTCCTCATTACGACTCCCTGTTTTTAGGCACAAAATGCTTCTCATGAATACAATGTATACACCTTTCTTTTTTCTTACTTCACTGCCTATAATTGCATATTGAAATTCCTTTTATAATTTCCAAAAATAAACAAATCAGCCCTGCAGCCTAAAAGCACTCCATATACAATACTCAGGCATTCTTGAAATAAAATAGTTGATAAGAGCCTGTCTGTAACCTTTTTATTTAGGTGGTAAGCCAAAACTAAGAAAATCTAGCTTGAACATCAGCTATTTAATCATCAAAATTGAAAACAAACAAAAGGAGCCAATTCTGGTTACTTTTTAATTTCATTTAACAAATGTTAGTTTAGTTCTCTCCAGAAGTACTCTTTTTTACAGTGAGAACCTATTGCCTTCCCTGGTCTGTTCTGACTTCTTGGGCATTCCTGGCTTCCTTGACAGGTCTTTTGACTTCCTGTGCATTTGGGAACAGCTCTGTGATACCCAAAGAACTTCATATCATTCTCTTGCCTCCTGATCCACCCTCTGGAGAAATTTTTCACTTTGTTATCATGTAAAGAGAGAGGTTCTAGCCTTCTATCATACATTACCGAATATATTAGTTCACTTTCTAACCTTCTTAATATTTTTCAGTCATCTGACTTGATCAGTGAGATCCTGTAAGTTGTGATCATTGAATAAATGCTTCCTATGGTGCATGGTATGTGGGCAAGATTCATATGGACTCCTGTTATTTGATAACAGAAAAACACTAGTGTGACCACGTTAACAAAATGAGAATGCATACATTAAGAAAATGAAAAGGAGAGAGAAGGTGATATCCCAGCTAGACCATCACAAAGGGTCAGAGGACTTGTGGGTAGTGAGAAGTGGGGGCATACCAAGTTGTTATGCTGACCAGACGTCAAAAGTATTTTTCTTTTAAATAGAAATTCTCAGACCAATGCCAAAAGTGCAAAAGCCTGGATTTTGATTCACCATCAATACTTATGCTTTTGGAGATTATGACTCTGTTTTATTACCAAAATCAGTCCTAACTACAATATTGTCCAGTTGGAGAAAACCCATAACATTTCATTGAATCACCCATTCTAGAAACTCTGAAAGAAAAGGAAATAAGGTTACTTTGTCACAACCTGTTAATGAATTTATGTCAGCTTCTTTGAGATAATCAGTTTACTTTTCTCTGTGTTCACTCGCCATCCTTTTTATTTTAGAGTTTTTCTAGTTGAAGTCATATTCACTGCCTTATAATTTGCAGACTCTCTTCTCTTCCAGTTTATTGAAAATTAGGGCATTTGCCCTTACACCAATCCTAAAGGACCACTCCCATTCTCCATACTCCAGAGATCAGTGAAAGCAACTCACCAATTAGATCTGCCAGTTCTTTCCATATCTTTGGATCGAATTCATCTGAATCTGCCTGTTAACTTGTACTCATAAAGGGCAGCAAGGTCCTCTCTCCTTGGGTTTTTGATTCCCCATCAGCTCATTTTACACTGTTCTTCCCTGTCCAAAGATTTGTTTTGGTTGGCAGAGAAAACAGAAGCAAAATCAAAGTGGATGAGTTCTACTTTCTCTCTCATCCTTTGTCATTATCAGTGAGTTGCAGTCATTCTACCCATTCTTTGATCTTCCTGTTATCCTCAAGTAGAGTTTTTAAAAGACTTCTTTTGTCATTGTTAGCAGTCCTTGCCAATCTTAGCTCCTTCTGAACTTTTATGTTTATGTCAGTCATCTCTTTCCAGCAAGAGTTTGACTCTCCACCCTGTAACTTTATTGCAGAAGGGTCTAATCACATCACTCCCTGGCAAAACCATTTGACTTAATACAGGCTTGATTCAGTTTCCTTTTATCCAGGTATCTTTTAACTACTACTACAAAGCTTCATCAGAACCACCAACTCCAAGATTTCCACCAAGACAATTTGCCTTGTTTGAGATGAAACTAACCTCCCTACAGTAAGCATTTTTAAGTACCAACTCTATGCATAGCATTGTAAGTATCAAATACTAGTATCAGATACCCCATATGGCTATCCAATTTTAAATGCATTCCCTAGAGACTGTTTGTGAAATCCTCTTACATAATAAACCTTGTTTTCGCTTTGAGTCCAAAAATTAGAAGAGCATTCCTTTCTTTAAAAATCATTGGATCATAGACTTATAGATAGAAGAAATATTAGAGCCCAGTAAGTCTAACTCCCATCCCCCCTTTTAAAGATGAAACCAGACACTTAAAATTGTTTCACCATGATGTAATTTGGGAATAGATGGAAAGGGGTGGAAGAGTAATCAAGCAGGATAGAGCTAATTGGTATATAAACTCCCATATTCCCACCCTTCACTCTTGCTCTGGCTTGTCTGTGTACCCCAGCACTTCCTGATGTAAGGAGAAGGAGCAGAAGAACTTCAAGATTAACCCTTAGTTCCTGCTTTAAAACAAACAACCAAAAAAAAAAAACTACTTTTTTCAACCAAACCCATTTTTCTTCTCCCTCTCTCTATAGCAATAAAAGCACTATCAGCTTGACTAACTCATTTGAATTTTAATAGATCTTTCTTAAAATGAAATAAATGCTCCTTTTGTACCACAAAAATCAGTGTGTTCTGCAGCTAACTGCCACCAGAGGATAACGTTGTGCCCGAAAAGACTTGAAGTCCTGTGACGCTGTGCCTTTTGCCTTTAACGGTGCAGGAACAACCAAGTTATTTTTACTAGAGAGTAATAAATTGTTTTGTTTTATAAATGAAATCAGACTGCTCTAACTGCTAAAATGAGCAAAACATTCAAACCACCTAGTTCACAACCAGACCATGGTTAATGTCAATTCAAGGTAACATATCAGATTCCATTAATGAAAATGTAAGGTATCAAATCCATTGCCCTTTTTTATTAGTTAGAGCATAATGAAATATATTCTGTCATGTTCACTTAGAGAAGAAGGTAAATGTTGACTGATTTTCTGGCCAGCTCATATTACTGTCAGAATTGGTCAAGCCCTTCTAAAAATACTGAAGTTTCATTTGCACTTCACAATGAAGTCTTAATATGAAGAACTTGGAAGGAGTTCATAGAAGAGTCAAAGATGATTCACGAAGCTGGAAGTAAAATCTTTAAGAAGTGTCTCAAACAATCGAGGTTATTCAATTAAGGGGCAGTAGTCTTTGAGCATATGAACAGCTATTAAACTGAAGATGGTGACCAAGCTGTTCTCCATTTTCTGTTGAGAAGGGACAAGAGAAAATAGATTTAATTATAGCATGAAGGATTTAGTTTAGATATAAAGAAGGTTTTTCCAGAGTAACTAATCCCTGAGACTAAATTACTGAGATTAAAGAATCCTCTTTTCTAAAGATAGTTTTTTAAAGAATTTAAATAAAATAAAAATTAAAAGTAGAATGTTATTATTATTTTTAAGTCTCCATTTGTCTTGTATGGATTATGTTCCTGAATGCAGAGGTAGAATAATTGATTTTTCTAATTTTCATCTAGTCCTAAAAAGAAATCTGTGATTCCATGTTTTTTATTTCTATGTGAGCTATATTTCTTCTTAACTAATAATCAGATTAATAAAATAGAAAGCATTTGAAGCTTCTTACTTCATATAGTAAGGCTTTATGTCTGTGAAATACCTCTTTGCCACTGTCCAGTCCTGATTACATCTATAATGTTGGTTTTCAAGAGACAGTGTGGCATTATGGATTTGAATGGAAAAGACTTAGGTTAAGCCATGCCTCAAGTATACACTGCCTAGGTGACTTTGGGAAAGCCACTTAAAGATACCACAATTCCTCAAGGCAACTCTCTCTGACTGTAAGTTTTGCAACAGTTACTGATCTATATTTGAAGAGGAATTTTTCTCACTGAGAGTCCTATTTTCCTAGAACTCATAGATTAGATCCTCCTTCCTCCCCCCCAAAAAAACATGCTTTTCATATTTCCCCTCAAGAGACTGATTGTATGCAAGGACTTAAAAAAATTCCCAATGTTCTTTTAAGGCAAAATGCTTTCCTCATCCAGAGAAAGAATTATGGAATTCAATCGCAGAATGCAGCAGATTATTTTCTTTTGTATTACATTTTGGTTTGTTATATGATTTCTCTCATTCATTTTAATTCTTCTACACAGCATGACTATGGTAAAAATGTATTTAATAGGAATGTATGTGTAGAACCCATATAAAATTGTATACCATCTCAGGGAGGAAGAAGGAAGGTGGGGGAAGGGAGGGGAAAAAATATGTTATATGGTAGTGATTTAATAAATAAAATTTTTAAAAAGGGAGACTGTAATACTGTCCCAGCTCATATCGAAAATAACAATTAACTTAATGAATAATGTCAATAAACACAGTTTGAAAACCATGTTTTCCTGTTGTTCTGGAGTCAACTGCTTATTCAAAGGTCAGTTATTAAATTTTTATTTTGAGCATTTATACTTTGGAACTCTCCTCCAGTCAAAGCTTGATTTCTTGTTATGCTGATTGTATAAACCTAAGAAAATGATAGAGAAAAAGTTAATGATACAGATTAAAGTATCGTGCAGACATTTCTTTTTTTCAGGAAGCAGTTGTTCAACATTTACCAGCACACCACTGTCTGTAGCCATATTCATTCTTTGAATGATTATTTGTAATTTCACCTGTATATATCATTTATCATTACTTCCAAGGTACCCTCCTACCATTGGAATATGAGCTCCTTGAAGGCTGGGACTCCCTTGTGCTTTTCTTTGTACCCCAGCACTTAAAACAGCAAACAATCCATTGTAGGTGCTTTATAACTGCTTATGGGTTATTGCCTTTTTTTCTTTAGCCTTGACTTTTAGTGTATTTTCAACTTTAGCATAACTTCTTTGTAGAGCAGGCCTAGACCCAGGATAAGTAAAATATCTCAACACACTGTGGCGTTGTACACACAGCAGGTATTCAGCCTTTTGTGCATATTTAATATCTTTTGTTGACTGGTTACCATCAACATGTCATATTAAAAAGCTTTGGGGCCTATTTTAGCAGGATTTTCTGTTTATTTGTTTTATGATACCAGGTCTCCCTATCTCACCTAGTCTAGAAGTGCGGCAGACACTCATAGGCCCAACACTGTTGCTGACTGTCATGGAAGATTTGACCCGCTCCATTTCCAACTTGGCCCAGTTCACCTCTCCTTAGACAACCTTGCTCCCTCGCTCCTTGGGGCTCACCATATTGGTGTCAGACTTAGTGCAGACCCTCAATTGACTTTAGCCCAACAGCAGCTCAGAACTCTCAAAATGAAGCTAAGTTCCAGCCTCAGCCTCCTCAGAATGGAGACTATACAGTGTATGCCACCATGCCCAGCCCAATAGGCTGCTTTGTAAAGTATCTCTTAACTGGCTTCTCCTCTAACATAGTATTTTGATTACTGGAATTAGCAGCTTTCATGTATTTATGTCAAGCAGTGATAGCATTTTTTTCACTTAGAGAACCATTGACTTCTTAAAATCTTAAAGCAGCCTTTTCCATTGTGGAATTTTACAATTATTTTCTTAGTCCAATAAACAAACATATGCTTATTATTATTTAATGAAGATTATCATTGTTACTGTTATTTACTGTGGGTAACATGTAGATAAGCATTACATGCAAAAGATAGATTATAGAAAGGAAAAAATGTAAGTTAATATGTTATAACTTGTCTAGGAAGGGTTGCCCTACATTTCAATTTGAATTCATCCAGTTATGGTCTTGAAAATGTCTGGAGAAGGCTGTGTCTAAAATATGTAAATTACTGACAGTTTATTTGGTTTTGAAATCAAATTTAAATTGACCAGTCATCTCCTACTGACTACTAAAAAGTTTTTAAAAATACTCATTTATTAGGTAATTGGTGTTTGGTAGAAATACCAGAAAATATTATGCAAACATGCTTTCTGAATATAATAGGCAGCAATATGTCAAATGATAGAAAGTGATTCTTATTTCCTGTTCTAATTATTTGTCATCTTGGATCATAAAAAAAAAGTTCCATTCTAAATGGAACCCTTCAGCCAAATCTGCAGATTTTAGTTTACTATAACACAAAACTAAATGCTTATACAAAGATTTGGAGAATGAAAATATTGAAAGATATTGAAAAACATTTGGCAAAAATGTATCCATATTTGTTTCTCCTTTCACAACACAACGAATGTGGAAATAAGTTTTACGTGAATGAACGTATATAGCCTATATCAAATTGCTTACTATTTTAGATAGGGGGCAGGAAGGTTGAGAGGGAGAAAAATCTGGAATTCAAAAAAATTTTTAAATGAATGTTTAAAATCATCTTTATGTGAAATTGGAAAAAATAAAAAACTGTTTTTAAAAATGTATCCATAATGTCTACTGAAACATTTAATAGTTTCAGTTATACTAGAAAGCAACTCGAGTATTTCCATTCTTTTTAATTTCAAACTTCTTCAAAAGTTCAAGCATACAAAAATGTGCCCTTCTCTACATACCTTATTAATAAGCACCAAGTAATTTAAGTGTGCTTATTAATATGCCTCAATGGTACTAATACTTTTGAGTGTATAAGCATACAATGTATCACCTAATTAATCTTTTTAAATGTCATTTTCACAAGCCTTTATATGGTATGTTTATAATATCTTGCAAGAGAAGTTTAAATATAACCAGTCTCATTTCTTCTTTTTAAAGGCTTTGGAACGGGTTGCAGTCGGGCAAGGGGTAAGTGATATTGTTTATTATAACCCAGTGAATGACCAAAATATTTTTTTTTCTCTTGGAATGTTCATCATTTCTGACCTGTTGATGAACCTACTGGTTTTTAAGAGCATTATCAGGAAGTTCAAAAGTTTTAGCTTGGTTAATCTTTGTTATCTGCACCATGACTCCTTTTACGTGTGTGTGTGTGTGTGTGTGTGTGTATGTGTGTATAAAATATATGTATAGGGATTTTCTTTAAGCTCACTTTAAAAGCAATTGATGGAGACTTCCAGTGTCAAGATGGCAGAGTGAAGAAAGAACACTCTGATAACTTTCCAAGTTCCCCTCCATACAGCTAGAAAACTGCCTCAAATTTGATCCAAGGAGCAGGGAAGCAGCTTACCAGGCCTGCAGGAAAGGTCTATCTCATTGGGTTGGGAGGAGCAACAGCAGCCAGTCTCACAACAGGGGACGACCTACAGTAAGGCTCCAAG
Organism: Potorous gilbertii; assembly: GCA_028658325.1. NCBI lineage: Eukaryota > Metazoa > Chordata > Mammalia > Diprotodontia > Potoroidae > Potorous > Potorous gilbertii. The sequence continues at coordinate 212,470,737 of CM053770.1, forward strand.
CCTGGGGTCATCCGCCAGGGAGGCCCCACCCTCCTACAGTCCAGCAACCCCCTAGGCAAGTGAACAGTCTGTGCAACACAGCAAGGCCCCACCTCAGTGACCCCTTCCCCAGCACAAGCCACCAACTGGGCCTTGAACCCTCTGCTGAGCATGAGTGAAGCCCCACCATGGGGCTGGCCAATATCAAGACCCTCCCCCTAGGGCCTACCATCAGAGAGACCTTGTTACCATAGCAACCCAGGAGCAAGGCCCCACCCCTGAGACACATTCAAAGGAAGCCAACAGAGAGGCCCCACCCTCAGTACAGTCCAGAAGGGAGGGCGATCCTCCAGAGGAAGCAAGCAGCTAAGCCCTGAAGCCCAGCAAAAGCCAGTAGAAAGACCCTGAGCCCCAGCACCAAAAGTTTGAGACCAAATGTTGGACCAAAGCCCAACATAAAAACACCAGCTGACCAAGGCAGAAAAAATGAGCAAAAAAAAAAAAAATGGCTGACTACATAAAATTACCATGGGAATATGAAGGCATAAATTTAGAAGAGGACAATAGTGTCAGAATGGCTACATGGGAAGTCTAAAAATAATGTAATTTGGTCTCAGGCCCTGAAAGAATTCCCAGAAGAACTTAAAAAGAATTTTAAAAAGCAAATTAGAGAATTAGGGGGAAAAATTGGGAAAAGAAATGAGAGTAGTGCAAGAGAATCATGAAAAATAGAGTCAGTAACATGGGAAAAGAGATAAAATAATTTACCTAAGAAAATAACTCCCTAAAAAATAGAATTGGCCAAGTGGAAAAGAAGTACAAGAGCTAAATGAAGAAAATAATTCCTTAAAAATTACAGTTGAATAAATGGGAACTAATGACTCTATGAGATGTCAAGATATGATGAAACAAAAACAAAAAAAGAAAAAAAATAAGAGTATGTGAAATTTTTCATTGGAAAAACAACTGACCTAGAAAATAGATCCAGGAGAGATGATATGTGAATTATTGGACTCTCTGAAAGCCATGATTTAAAAATAAAGGGAGAGGGAGGAGAGCTGGACAATATCATTCAAGAAATTATCAAAGAAAATTGCTCTTATATATTAGAACCAAAGGGCAGAATAGAAATTGAAAGAATCCACCAAATATTTCCTGAAAGAGATCCGAAAATTAAAACTTCCAGGAACATCATAGCCAAATTCCAGAGATTACAGATGAAGGAGAAATTATTGCAAGCAACCAAAATGAAACAATTCAAGTGTCATTGAACTACAGTCAAGATTACACAGGATTTGGCAGCTTCCACAATAAAGAACCAGAGAGCTTGGAATATGATAAACCAAAAGGCATAGGAGCTAGGATTACAACCAAGAATCACCTACCATGCAAATTTTAATATAATCTTTCAGGAGAAATAAAGGAACATTTAGCAAAATGGAAGACTTTCAAACATTTCTAATTAAAAGACCAGAGCTGAATTTAAAAAAAAAAAAATCAACCTCCAAATACAAGACTCAAGGGGACATAAAAAGAGAAAAGAAACATAAGAAATTCAGCAAGGCTAAACTTTATATTTCTATATGACAAGATAATATTTGTAACTCTTAATGATTTTATTACTATAAGAGCGATCATAAGGAGTATAGGTAGACAGAAGGTATGGATATAAGGTGACTTTGATGGGATGATACTCAAAAAAACAATAAAGGTATGAGAAAGAAAATTGTACTGGAAGAAAGGAGGGGATTGAATGGGTAAATTATCCCAATTAAAAGAGGCATGAAAGAGCTATTATAATGGAGGGGGAAGATGGCAAGGGTGGGGGGTGGGGGGACCTTGCAAGCCAAGCTTAAAATTTACTCATAAAAATTGACTCAAAGAGGGAATAACAGATACGTTCAGTTGGCCATAGAAATCCAGCTTACCCTATAAGGAAGTAAAAACAGATGGGATTAATAGAAAGGAGAGTGGAGATTGATTAAAAAGGACAATAGTTTGGGGAAGGCAGTGATCAGAAGTAAAACACTTGTGTGGAGGAAAAAGGTGGGAGGTAAGATAGAGGAGAGGATAAAAAAAAAATAATAACATGAGGGAAAATACACAGTTTGTTATCATAACTATAAATATGAATGGTTTGCACTCACCTATAAAATGGAAGTGGACAGTAGAACAGATTAAAAACCAGAATCCTGCAATATGAAACATATGTGAAGCAGAGAGATACACACTGGGAAAAGGTAAAGGGACTGGAGCAGAATCTATTACGCTTCAGCCAAAGCAAAGAATGTGGTGGTAGCAGTCATGATCTCAGACAAAGCAACAGCAAAAATAGATTTTATTAAAAGAAATAAAGAGGGAAACTGTATCTTGCTGAAAGTTACCATAGACAGTAAATTCATATCAATACTAAATTTATCAGTACTAAACATACCAAGTAGTGTAACATCTAAATTTTTGAAGCGGAGGTTAAATGAGTTATAGGAGTAAGTAGATAATGCATCCATACGAATGTGGGACCTCAACTTTCTACTCTCAGAACTAGATAAATCTAACCAAAAAATAACCAAGAAAGAAGTTAAGGAGATGATTAAGATTCTGGAAGTTTAGGTATGATAGATCTCTGGAGAAAATTGAATGGGAATAGAAAGGAATATACTTCTTTTTTCTCAGTTCATGACACCTACACAGAAACTGACCATAAAAATCTTAAAACCAAATGCAGAAAAGCAGAAATAGCATATCCTTTTCAGATCATAATGCAATAAAAATTGTATTTAGCAGTGGATAATAAAGAGATTAAAAATTAATTGGGAATTAATCTAATCAAAAAATAAATCATAGGAACAGTCGATAATTTCATTAAAGAAAATAACAATGAGAGAACATACCAAAATTTATGGAATGAAGCCAAAGCAGTACCTAAGGGAAAATTTATAATTCTAATTGCTTGCATCAGTAAAATAGAGAAAAGGCAGATTAATGAATTGGGCATACAACTAAAAACACTAGAAAAATAACATTAAAAAACCCCAATTAAACACTAAATTGGAAATCCTGAAAATCAAAGGAGAGGTTACTAAAAATTGAAAGTAAGAAAACCATTGGAACTAATAAATAAAACTAGAGGGGAAAACAAAACAGATAAATTGGTTAACTTGACTTAAAAAAAGGAAAGAAGAAAACCAAATTATTATATCAAAAATGAAGGGGTGAATTCTTTACCAGTGAAGAGGAAATTAAGACAATTGTTAGGGTCTATTTTGCCCAATTATATGCCAATAAACATGACAAAATTTGATAAACCCAAAGATCCAAGCTTTTGGAAAGAAAAAAAAACATTTGACAAAAACTTCTGAGAAAAATGAGAATCGGTGTAGCAGAAGGTAGGTACAGACCAACATCTGACACCATCTACCAAGGTAAGGTCAAATGGGTACATTATTTACACATATAAGATGATACCATAAGCAAAATAAGAGAGTATGGGATAGTTTTGTCTGTCAGATTTATGGATAAAGGAAGAATTTAGGACCAAAGGAGATATAGATATCATTACAAAATGTAAAACAGATAATTTTCATTATATAAAATTTAAAAGTTTTTGTACAAACAAAACCAATGCAACCAAAATTAAAAGGAAAGCACAAAACTGGGGGAAAATTTGCAACAAATATCTGTGATAAAGGCCTCATTTCTCAAATATATAGAGAACAGAGTCAGATTTATAAAAATGGAAGGCATTCTCCAATTGATAAATAGTCAAAGAATATGAACAGGCAGTTTTCAAACAAATCAAAACTATTTGTAGTCACATGAAAAAATTCTTCAAATCGCTGTTGGTCAGAGAAATGTAAATTAAAACAACTGAGGCAACACCTCGTACCTATCAGATTGCCTAATCTGACAAAGGAAAATGTTAGATGTTGGAGGGGGTGTGAGAGAACTGGAACACTAATGCATTGTTGGTGGAATTGTGAGCTGATCCAGCCATCCTGATGAGCAGTTTCGAATTATGCCCAAAAGGCTATAAAAAATGTGCATATCCTTTGATCCAGTAATATCACTGTTATGTCTATATCCCAATGACATCCCCCCAAATAGGGAAAATCACTTATTTGTACAAAAATATTTATAGCAACTCTTTCTGTAGTGGCTAAAAATTAGAAATCAAAAGGACACCCATCAATTATGGAGTGGCTAAACAAGTTGCTGTATATGATTATAATGGAATATTATTGTAGTATAAGAAATACAAAGGATGTTTTCAGAAAACTTGGGAAGACATACATTAACTGATGCATAGTGAAGTGAATGAACCAGGAGAATGTTGTACACAGTAACAGCAATATTATGCGATGAAGAACTATGAATGACTTAGCTATACAATTATCCAAGACAATCCCAAAGGACTAATGATGAAGCACACTACCCACCTCCAGAGAAATAATTGATATTGATTAAATACAGATGGAAGCATACTATTTTTTGCTTGTATGCAAGTCTTCTTGTACAAAATGAATAATATGGAAATGTTTTACATTACTGCACATGTGTAGCCAACCCATATCTAGGTTACCATCTCAAGGAGGTGGGAGGAGAGGGAAGGAGAGACTAATAGAATTTGAAACTCAGAACTTTAAATAAAAATATTTTTTAAAATTGGGGAAAAAGGGTATTTAATATATATTTAAAAAGTAAATCAATTCCTTTTTTAATTTAACAAAAATCAGTTTTAATTATTATATTTCACAACGGTATTACACCTTTTGTTTCCCTTCTTTACTGGAAACTTATTCTATCAATAAATCTTCCTTCACTTGTATTGCTCTTTCTGTGTAATCACAATTTAAGAAGAAATGAAACATACACAAAAGCAATTATTGTATATAATTCAAGTTATGTTTTGGAGGGAAAATGTCTTGACAGATGTTAATGAAAATTCTTTATTGGATTACCAGCTTGCATATACATCACAGATTAAGTGAAACATGGTTTATTGGCTGAATAATATAATTATATACATAAGTGTCTGATCTTTAATCATATGTTGCATGGAATTTACCTCATGAACTCTTCTGATAATTTTTTGTTATGGTCACATTTTAGCACTTCCATTAATGCTTATTATTGGAGACTGCTATACTCCAGGTATAATTCAGAACAACTAACGGGGAAAAATAGTCTAAATTTTACCATCTTATAGTTACTGTAAGTAACATGGGACGACCATGGTTGTCGAAAAAGTCAGGACACAAAAAGATCTCCACAAGCTCGTTGTTAAATAAGAAAGCAGTCTAGATGAAATTTAATGGGAACGAATGTAAAGCCCTGAAATTGGGTTCTGAAACTCAACTGCATAGGGGGTTTAGGATGAAAGAAGCATGGCATATGAAAAAGATGCAGAGATTTTAATGTTAGTTGTTAATATAACAAGATAAGGAGGACAAGTCAAAGATAGAGCAAGCAAAATGATAGGCCTGGAAACCATGGTCTGTGAGGAGTGGTTATAATGAATTGAGCCTGCAAATTCTGGAAAACCAAGGTTAGGGTCATTTTAGCTTCTTTGAATATTCCTCATGAATTATTCAAGTTAAGATTATCATATAGAAAAAGAGTTAAAGTAATTCTACTCTCCCCTCTTAGCTCCTCACCACCCACACCACCCCCACCCAAGAACAAAACTAGGAGCAGTGGGTGGAAGTCACAGAAGAGGCAGATTTCATTTAAATATGATTTAAAACATTCTAGCAATTAGAATTGTTCTAGAAGTGGAAGAGGCCACCCCTGGGTATCCTCCTTACAAATAAGTCTGCAGGCAGAGACTGGGATTAGGGCAGGCAAGATTCTTATTAATATAGGTTGAACTAAATTACCTGTCAGGTCTTTCCCAATTCTGTGGTTTGTGATTGTGTTCTCTTCACAGAATTTACAGTTTTTACTTTTACTTCAGCAGTAGGCATATATAAGGATTTTCAAACATATATACATACATATGTATATATATATGTAAAAATCACTAAATGATAACAGTAGGTGACTAAAGTACTGAGGTGAAAGAACCTATAATTTAGTAATTCATTTTTAAGATAAAAAAATGCCAACTGGAAATTTTGTGTAAAATAGCAGAGTCCAAAATACTGCACAGTGTAAATTTGTGATTAACTTCATGCTCTCTCTTCAGGAAAAAAAAAAAAGGATAAAAATGAAATCAAAGTTGCTTACTGAGAGTCCATGACCAGCCTGATTTTTGTTCATTTTACATATCAGACTCCTGAGCATATTCATGTCGCATTTTTCATTACTGTGTAATTTCACTACCGTTGCCTAACCACAAATAAAATTACAGATTTAAAACTTCTGAATTTTTCTTTTTGGATAGGCCTAGTTTAATGTAAACAAGATTATTATATCTAACCATTTAGATATAGAGAAATATGATATCAAGTCATTGACATATAATTTACTACAATTTCTCAACCCAGAAGGAATTTTGTAGGAAAAAAAAGATCTTTCCCTGTGCCTTCTTTATAACATTACTTATTCAGTTTACATTCTATTTTCTTATATAAATATATCACATTTAAAGGTATGAAATTTCATATGCTCCACTTTCCCATGACAATACATCACTTTTATATAGTGCTGTGTAATTTACAAAATGCTTTCTTCTCAAGGCCCATCTAAGATAGGCAGTGCAAGCATCACTGTTCCATTTTCCAAAAGAAGAAATTAAACCTTAGAGAGGTTCAACGACTCAGCTATTACCACATTTCTAGCTGATTATCAGAGCTGGGGCCCTTCCCAACCCCAAGGCCACTGATCTTTCCATTACACCATGTTGCTTGTCCATGTTTCTCTGCAAAAGGGATTGACGTGAAACACACACACACACACAGATGTACATACAACCCTAGGACATTCATAAAATGTTAGTTTATTTGTTTTCTCTTGATTTTTCATTTAGTTTTGTCTCATTCTTTGCTTTGTCTTATATAGTTTCCTTTATTTTCTCTCACAATTACAGTTCCTTTGAGTCGTAACTACAGAAGGCCTTTTCAACTCTAGAATGGAAAATTATAAAAAAAAAATTGTTATCAGTTTCTGGGTCTTCATATTTGGAGCAGCCAGTAACATACCAGCTTTTCTGGTCTTCTTTTGTCGTTTCATATACGTGTGTGTGTGTGTGTGTGTGTTTATGTATATATATATGTATATATATATATATACATATATATACACACATATTTTTTGCTGAACTTGCAAACACCAATTAAAATAAGTACTCTCATGTACCCTGCAGAGCAAAAAAAAAAAAAAAGTATCATCCCTGAAACTGTAAATCTCTATTATGAACAGCTTGCTTTTCTTTTAAAATTATAATAAATATAACATGTAACTTTCAGAGCTGTCCATGTCAGATTCTTTTGGTACATAAAAAAAAGTTAGAAAAAATTCCTGGGGGATAGAGCAAAAATGGCGGAGTAGAAAGACTCACATATGCTAGCTCTGAACCCACAGACCATGGATTTCCTCTAAAAAGAACTCCCAACAAATTCTAGAACAGTGGAAGCCACGCAGCAACACAGTGAAGCAGATTTCTGTTCCAGAGAACCCTGAGAAACCGATCCCAAAGTTCCATCGCACACCGGACAGGAGTGGAGCCCAGCCCTGCCCTGGACACGCGGCACTGAGAGGAGCGAGCAGATCCAAGCAGGCTTCAGGGACAGAATCTCCAGCGGCCCTGAAGGTCCCTCCACCCACAGACGCACAGGTCAGTGAGAGAGACGTCTGGATGGGCTGAGAGGGGAGCGGGGTGTCTCCATAACTCAGGCCCCCTCAGGAGGCAGCAGCAGAGGCAGCAGGCAGCCAGAGCCTCCCAGAGCGGGCAGGAGCTTGGCAGCAGGTCCTTTATGGAAGGTCTCTGCATAAACCCCCTGAGGGAACTGAGCCTGGGAGGCGGCCCTGCCCCCACCTGAGAACCTGATTTAATCTTACCCTGAATAGCAGCCAGGCCAGCTGCCGAAAGCCCTGAGGCTGGGAAGCAGCATCTGAATCTCAGACCCCAAGCACTAGCTGGGTGGACCTAGGTGGGGGTGGAGAGGACTCTCAGAAGTCAAGTA
>CM053770.1:212479338-212506533 GCA_028658325.1 Potorous gilbertii
ACAAATGGGGAGAAAATTTTGGAACCCAAAATCTTGTGAAAATGAATGTAAAATGTTAAATAAATAAATTCATATTAAAAAAAAAAGAAAAAATTCCTTCCTTTCTCCCTTCTTCACTTTCTCCATAGTCAAACTGAATTGCCACATGACCATGTCCAAAAATAAATGTTTTATTCTACATCTTGAGTCCATCTCCTCTCTGAAGTCAGTTCCCTCCACAGTCATAGTCCTTTCCTTGATCAGGGTTCTTCAGTCTTTCAGAGTTGTTCCATCTTTGCACTATTATTGGTAAATAAAATGTTCTCATGGTTCTTTTCACTTCATTCTGCCTTGATACATACAGGACCTTCCATGTTTCTCCAAAAACATCTATTTAATTACATCTTATGGTGCAATATATGTGCAATAATTCCATTACATTCATATACCAGATTTTGTTCACCCATTCCCCATTTGATGGGTGCCGTCTAAGTTTGAAGTTCTTTCCACTACAGTACTTTTGGACAAACAGGTGTTTTTTTCTCTCCTTCTTTTCTTTCTTTGTAGTGTATAGACCCAGATCTTGCTGGATCAAAGGGTATGCAGAGTTTATTAAGTGTTTGACCATAGTTCCAGATTGCTTCAGAAACACTTGACTAATGCAGAATGGATAGAGTGCTGGAGTCAAGGAGATCTGAGTTTAAATTTGCCTCCGATAACTCTGTGACCCTGGGAAAGTCACTTAACTTCTGTCTATCTCATTTTCCTTATCTGTAAAATGTGGATAGGGGCAGCAGTGGATAGAGCACCAGTGCAGAAGTCAGAAGGACCTGAGTTCAAATCTCACTTCAGACACTTGACACTCACTAGCTATGTGACCTTGGGCAAGTCACTTAACCCCAATTGCCTCATCTTGGGTTATCTCCAGTCATCCTGATGAATATCTGGTCACTGGATTCATATGGCTCTAGAAGAGAAGTGAAACTGGTGACCTGCACAGCCTTCCCTCACTCAAAACAAAGTCAAGTGCAAGTCCTGTCATAATTTCTCTGATGGCCTGGTCTTCTTCAGCAACAAAGGATGAACACATAAAATGTGGATAACAATAGTACCCACCTCCTAGTGTTGTCAGGATAAAATGAGATAATATTTGAAAAGCCTTTCGCAAATCCTAAAGGGCTATATAAATGCTAACTTTTTATTTGGAGCAATTTTTTATATGCTTTTGAAAGTTTGAATTGCTTCCCTTGAAAATTGCTTTTTCATATCATTGTATCGATCTGGTAAAATGAGAAATGGTTCTTATCCTTGTGTATGTCTCATACTAGACTTTTAATGGACAAAACCACAAAGGAGATTGGAAATTACTTGCATATGAGACTTTTATCAGAGAAACTTTCAGCAGAGATTTTTTTCCCCTTGTTATTTTTTTGTTTTCTATTTTTAATTGCATTTGTTTTATTTATCAAAAACTTTTAAAGTTTTTTTGTAATCAAAATTATCCATTTTATTTTCTGTGACCTTCTCTAGCTCTTGTGTTTCTTTCTTTATTTCTTTTTATTCCTGCATTTGTATTTCAGTTTCCAATCAGTTCTGGCCTTTTTATCAGAAATTCTTGGAAATTCTCTATTCCAGTTTTCACCCCATAGGATTATACTTACTTTTACTAACTAGGCTTAATACTTAAATCCTTAACACATTAACTCTTTGTTGTTGTTTCTTCTGTCACCTTGTTAATCCTTTATTGGGGTGTTTTGCAGGATTATACCTCTCAGGTTCTAACGTGCCTCCATCTTCCCAGTATTGCCATGTCTTTATTTTTTTCTAACATGTTCTTCCTGTTGTGTGGGCATTTACATATATTTTGGCTTTCTTTTTCAGCTGGCCACTGAATCTTTGTTCTATCGTGCTGTCCTTCAAGAGATTATTAAAGAATGTTATGGCATCACTGAATGGTAAGAAGATTTTAATGCAATTCCATTAAATTACATATGTAGGAGGCATATTATCATTAAAGATTAGCTTGTATGGTATCAGATTAATCAATGAATGAAACCATATATATGTTAAAGTTGTTCCATCAGCTGATGCAGTATGTAGGTAGTCTCTTAGTGGCTATCCCTTGAGTTTTTCATCACTAAAATGACCATAATATTGCCTTCCTATCCTGCAGTGCTGTTGTGACTATAATGAATTCAATGGACTTCAAAATTTAATAAATTAACAATTGATGAGGAATATTATACATTATCACCATATAATCTCCCTTTTTTCTTTGGATTTTTATACCACTAAAATAGAGGAGGGGAAGGGAATTATTCAGTGCCTATCAGTCTGACAGCTGCTGTCTCTAGGAGTATCATCATCCTCCAGTAAGAGCAGTTGTGGCCGAGTAGACAAAGACCTAGGCTTGAGGATGTCCAAAGACCTGAGTCCTCATCTGCCTTGGACTTGTTGGTTAACATAACTCTGTCTCTCTAAAAAAGAACAGCTGTTGGAAAAGTATGTAATGTAATCAATCTGAAAGTATAAATCACTGCAAATATAGTTATTCTTACTCTCAGAAGGCCTATCCAACCTTCAAGGTCATCTCTTCATAAAAAGAGTTCTATGTGTGTAAAGTAAGACCATTTTGACCAGAAGAATAAAGCTATTGGCTAGATGTGACCCCCAGCACTCCAGGAGGTGGCACCTTCAACTCCCTTTGAATATTTCCCTGTTGTGACTATCCAGCAGGGCCTATGATCTCTCCTTCTCTAGCTGTTTCTCCATCTTTTTTCTTTTCTGTGGTCCACCCAGAAGTTTCCCTTTTCAGAATTCAATTTTTCCTACTTCTACCTAAACAACATTTTATTACATTGTTCTTTTGTGATTGTAAAACAATATGGACTGTTTTAACTTCTAACTGCATTTAGTCATGAATGTAGTTGTGATTGTAATATCCAGTCCAAGTGTAGAGATTATTCTTCATGGTAATTGGCAATGTATTTTAACTCCTCCTGAAAGTGTCACTGACATCCTTCAGAATTGGCTAATTGTCACCCATCTTGATGTCTTGCAACTTTTGATATAGGTAACGTGCTACTGCATATTATCACTAGGGAACGAGCAGCAGAAAAACACAATTCATTATCAAGGATGCATATGGTCTGAAAAGTATATGGAAGAAAACCCTCTAAACAAAATCTGTCAGAAACAATATGTTAACTGCCCAGCATTTCTGCTTAGAGGTAGATTCTGAGGGACAGATTCCCTTTGACAAATAACTCTCTGACCCATGCAATTTCCAATTTACATTTCACAGAAATTGTAAAGCAGAAGTAGATAAATTCTAGCAGCAAAGTAAAACAAAGAACAAAGTAGAAATTTAGGGCATTATAGAAAAATAGTCATGTTAATGCCAGGGTACCCTTGGAAAAAATGACTTCCCTAAACTATTCCCATGAAAACTGTCCTCAGTCAGTCCAGTCTGCAGTAAACAAAGGAGATACCTCTCTTGCTTAGAGTAATAAAAAGACCTCCCACTCTTAATTTGGACATGATAAATAAGATATTTCCATTCTTAGTTTAGCTTCTGTCAACTTTAATGATTAAATCTCAGGGAATTAAGATCACTCCTTGAAACTGATTAAGTCTTTTCTTTAAGGATTCATAATTCAGAAGAGACTGAAGACTTTAGACCTGGACGTTGTTATAGTATTGGTCTTAATTTTTAATAGATAATAGTTGCTTCTCTAGTGTCAAATAAGGGAATTGTTTAGGCTAGAACTGGGTCAGTCTGTGTCTGCAATTAAGCCTACAATTTTTCTCTATTAATCATAATTGAAATTTAGCATCATTTTATGTAATCATCATCCAAATGGGGGCATTTGTGTTTTAGATAAAGAAATATGGCAAATAAGAAATTTCCTAGCCTGTGAACACCCAACATTAAGAAAGAAAATTGTGTCTAATGTGTAAGAGAAAAGTTTCTTGTATGCTTACTTTCTTGAAATGAAGGGCACCATCATCTTTAATGAATCCATTATACCCAGTCTTTGGAGAAATCTGAGTTACGTAAGGTTTCTATAATCATGAGTTATTTAGCATAATTTCTAATTTTTAACACTGCATAAGAAATTTTTTTAAAAAACATGAAAACTAGCTTGTAAAACGAAAACCCAACATGACAGTGAGGAAGATCAAGACTGTTTTGAAATGAATAAATGTGCATTTAAATTGAAAAGCGGTTTGGACATAGTTGAGAGCTCACCAAGTTAAGAGGTCACCATTTTCAGTGACTTAATTGATAATTTTTCTTCTATCTCTGAACTTTTAAGTCTACTTTATAGTCTTAAAGATTTCCTGTGCAGGAGTACATAAAAAGAGTACAAAGTAATTGTTGTCATAACATAGTTTGAGATAATACAGAAATTGAATTTCTTTCCTTAACTTACTGTGGTTTTCCTTTTTCCTTGGATACAGTATTTGTCTGTTACACCCTTCTCACAATTCTTGGTCATTAGTTTTGCTTCTTTATTGACGTATATTCTTTACTTTTTTACACTGTTGTACCAAAAATTCCAGTCAGTTGAGTCTCACGCCATTCCCAAACTTTCTGAAAATGGCTTTTTTAAGAATATGACTCAAAATTGAACACTTGAGCTTGGTGAAAGTTTGGGGTAACCAGTAGATGACACCAAGATTGACAGGGGTTGTTTGCTTTTCTTTTGCTCTGTCAGAAGGACACTACATTTCAAAATAAGACTTTAGCAGTCATGTCATACTAGGCACTTTTCCCTCTTTCATAGAGAAGAAAGAAAAACAACAGTGCCAACAAAAAGGCACACTGTCCCTTGGAAGGAGAGATGATGTAGGCTGTGCTGGCTAGCCAACTAATCAAAGCATCTAGAAGGGGCATAGAGACGAACATGCGCCACCATCCATCCAGCCATCAGGTCTGCTTTTTTCACTTCCAACCCAGCCTCAGTAATCTTGTATTTGTGATTGTTCAGTAGTTTCAGTCATGTTTGACTCTTTGTGAGCCCATTTGGGGTTTTCTTAGCAAAGATACTGGAGTGGTTAGCCATTTCCTTCTCCAGTTCATTTTATAGATGAGGAACTGAGGCAAACAGGATGAAGTGACTTGTCTAGGGTCACACAGCTAGTAAGTGTCTGAGGCTGATCTGAACCTGATTCCAAACCCAGTGCCACTTAGTTACCTTGGTGAATTTGCTTAGGTTTATACAATGGGCCATACTTAAAATTTCCCCTCTCTTCTCTACATCTTGCACTTATTCTCCAATTCTTCCTTAAGATTGGGAGGATTGCATTATACTCTTTTGCATCTTTCTGAATTACTTCCTATTCAGTCCAGCTTATGATTACTCAGTTTTTGGCCACCCCTCCCTGGGGTTATGGTTATGGTTAAATGTCTTTCCCACATTACAGAAAGCTTTTTTATAGATTTCCCTTCCTTTAGGTACACCATCAAAGAGTTGGATGAAATGGTGTATTAGTAATGTCCAATAAGAGCAAAATGTTGTTACTCTCAGTGCTGTCAAAAATGGTGCAGGCTGTCCTAAAAAGTACTCAGTTCCCCATCTCCTTAGATCTTCAAGCAAAGTCTGAACAATCATTTCTCAGGGATCTTATAAAATGCATGCTTCAGATAGGGGTTGGTCCAGATAACCTCTGAGATCAAGGGAGAACAGTATATTTAAAATATTGTAGGAACCTTAAAATAGATATGAATGTCAGCATTTCTAAGTGAAAGAGTTAGGAATATTTGCTTTAAGCAACTACAGAATGATAATATGTGGGACATTCTTAAATCCACATTCATATACTCAAGAAATGAGAAATGGTAACTTAAAATCTTCTAGATGTTTCAAAATGATCATGAAAACATACAAAAGAAACTTAAACATTTATTGACAAATCTTGAGACTTGTGATACAAAGAAGAAATGGTTAAGAGAAGGCAAAGGAACTTCAATATTAAACAGTATCTTCAATGGGTATTTTTTTAATGCAATTGAAAAACTTTTTGGACCAAATATACTTATCTATGTGCACTTTTACCTCAGTGGGGTGTATCCCCAGCATTTTTCACAGTACTTAGCAAAGAGTAGGTGCTCAATAAATTGCTAATTGAATTGAATTAAAACACTGGAAGTGCTGATGAAAGATAAGAGTACTATTAATGCTAATTGAAAGAAACATTTTTGACAGTCTCCTCACACTAATAAGTGGATGCAGTATATTTTCACACTACTTCATCAGGTCAGAAATGACCTTGCAGAGACACTAGCCTTTGAGATAAAGACTGCTATTTGTTCCGAAGATACCAAATGAGAAATCATCAAGAATGGATGACTTCTCATGGAAATATACTTAGCTTGTTCTCCTGTCTTTGAGTAGGACCTATCTCACTTAAAGTGAGAATGTTATAAGAGCCAGGGTCTCACATTGCATCCTGGGCCGTCTCCAGTCATCCTGATGAATATCAGGCCACTGGATCCAGATGGCTCAGGAGAAGTACTTGAGATTGGTGACCTTGCACAGCTCTCCCTCACTCAAATCAAAGTAAACTGCAAGTCATGTCATCATCTTGATGTCATAGTCCTCTTTGAAAATGAAGGAAAAACGCAACCTGTGAGTGAGTATCAGCTCCTCTGCTCTCCTTTCCTCGCCTCACTTCTCTCTTTTCCTCACCTCTCCTCACCTCTCTTCTTCTGTAGTGTTCTACACTCCATGGCCAAAAGCTGCCTTTTTTTCCTTTGGGTTTACTGACTACATTTCTTCTCAAAGATCAAGCCTTAAACCCAATTAACTCTGGAGTTCATAAACTGAACAAGTCCTCACCACCTAGCACAGAGCGAATGTAATCATTTCTCATTTATCCAGGAACCTTGAGGGTCTTCCCCTCCCAGTTTGATTTTTTTTTTTATTTAAAGGGCTATCTCTTGAGTAACTTAAAGAAGCTTATTCATTGAATGGGTGTATCTAACTCAAAGTGAGAATGTGATAAGACCTTAGCCTGAAAGGGCGAGGGTCTCACACTGTATCCTGGGCAATCTCCAGTAGTCCTGATGAATGGATCCAGATGACTGGAGAAGTGAGGCTGGTGACCTGCACAGTTGTCCCTCACCAAATCAAAGTCAAGTGCAAGTCATGTCATCATTTCTCTGATTCATGGTCCTCTTCGAGAATGAAGGACAAAAACAACCGCAATAGCAACAACAAGTTCTCCCTAATATTCCCAGCACATAGCCATCCATAAAGCTCTATAATTAACTAACTCCCCAGGTGTTGTCATTCAACTTTTAAAAGAGCTTTATTTTTAGGATTGTTTTAGCCCAAATTGACCTCTCTCAGGAGAAGAAAGTGAGGATGGTGACCTTGCCCAGTCCTCCCTCACTCAAATCAAAGTCAGCTGCAAATCATGTCATCATCTTGATGTCATGGTCTTCTTGGAGAATGAAGGACACACACACACACACACACAATGATAAACTAACTCCCTAGGTGTTGTCAATCAACTTTAAAAACTTTATTTTTAGGATTCTTTTACTCCAAATTGACCTCTCTATAATAAAAGAAATAGAATTATAAAATTAGTTTAAAAATTTAGAAAAAGAGAAAATTTTGAAAATAGTTTTAAAAGAGATTAATGTGTGGTAGTTATAGTCAAATAATCTTGAATTCAGTGGAAGAATTATCATAAGATTTAGTTTAAATTTAATCTATTACTATCCAGTCTTCTTCCTTTTCCTGTAATAATTTGCTAATATGCCATCTTTGCCTCTCTTTTCATCTCAGATATTTCTTAGCTAACTCATTTGTTAACCACATCTTCGATTAACAGCAAGAATCATTGAACATTAGATCTAGAAGAGACTTTTAGAAATCCTTTTATCCAAGCCAGAGAAATCAAGGTATTCCCTAAAGGTTGCACAGCTAGTTCGTAACTGTGTCATCCACAAACTACCGTACATCTCTACCTGGACATCCCATCAAGATCACCATGTCCAAAATGAGATTTATTATTTTTGCCACAAATCTGCCTCCTCCAAACTTTTACCTTTCTGGTGAAGGCACTACCACTCTTCTAGTCATTCAAATTTACAATCTCTTCTTTATTTTCCTTTACCCAATATATACAATCAAGCATATCAGTTCTAATACCACATCATCTCAACCATCCATCCCAAACCTTCATGGGCGTAGATTCCAACCAAGTTCAAATCCTCATTATCTCTTGCCTGGACTTTTGCAACAGGCTCTTAATTGGTCTTCCTGTTTCCAGTCTCTCTCTCCCTTCTCTAGTCTAACCTCTATACATATTCTGACCATATTTCTTCTTGCTAAGTATATAGCCTACCTTCCCATACTTGTTTTATATACTTTTCCTTCACTCATCTCCATTGTACCCAAAATGGCCTGTGTTTTCTCCCCTTAATGGGCAATCAGTCTGCCTCTTATCTTTGCACGTTTTACCTTCTCTCTTCTGCCAGTTTGAATCTTCATCTTCCTTCAAGTTTATCTCAGGTACCACCTTCTCCTTGAAACCTTTCCTGGGCTTCTTAGTCATTAAGCCTTTCTCCTTCCCTCCCTGAATTAACTTGTGTTTACATATCTGTGTGCATGTTGTATACAGAAGGAGGATGTAAGCTACTTGAGAAGCAGAGATGGTTTTATTTTTGTTTTTGTATTGCTTGCATCTAACATGGGGTCAAAACTCCAGTAAATTAATATCCCTAATGAAAATCTGAGGAGTTGAAAATGCTTTCCTTGCCTAAGAAGCTGCTTCATTCAAAACTGGCAGATGAAAAAAATTAGCATATTAAATGCAGTGTAGGCTTTATATGTCCGAAGAAGAAAAGACTATAGGAAGAATGTGATGTTGAACCTCAAATTAAATCCATAGTTTATCAGGATGTACCACTGGAGTAGAGCACATAGACAACGTTTCAAAATGTTAGAAAAATCCAATCAGGATTACTGAAAATTATATTATTACAGTGGGAGAAACAACAGTCTTTATATTCTTAGAAGCAAATTAAATTTAACATTACATTTATAATCATTAGACATTAACTTCCTTTGGCCACGTATTGATAGCCGCTTCTGCCCTCCTTGATCAAAACTGTGCTTTAAGTTAAGAGAAGGCGCTAGAGGAGAATAATAAAATTGAAAACCTACTTTCCAACAAGCCAGCATTCACAACATTACCATTTTAACTTCCTTCTTCTGTTCAAAAAGCTTTGATGATTTCCTGTGACTTGCCAGTTAAATTTCAAACTGCTTAGTGTGTCCTGCCTTCAAGGCTCTCTTCACCCTCACACCACCCTTCTTTTCTGGAAATATTTCACATTATTCTACCTGAGATTTAACCACTCGGTGTCTCCAGTACACATTCAGCGCTTTCCCACCTTTGTGTTTTTCTTACCCTGGAAGTCACCCCAGCCTCGGCTGCTTGACCACCTATTAAAATCCTCCCCCTCCTTTAAGATCTAGCTCCAATGTTGCCTTTTCCATGAAGCATTTCCTGATTCCCCCCATTTAAAATGTGTATTTCCTTCCTCAGACCTTGCATAGCCCTTTGTTTATAGTTCTCTTTAATTATCTTTTTGGCACTGTGATTACTTATTAAGAATAGTTACATTAGTTAGGAATGTTACATGTTAGTGACTTGTTAGAAAATTTTTCTTCCTAGTTACTTTTTAATTACTTGTTGGGAAGTTTTTCCCATATTGAAGCACTGCATTTCTACTGTCAGGCATTTCTCCAGTCAGACCCACAAAGGAGGAAACCATAACTTGCCTGCCTTTATCTTTCCCTAGAATCTTATATACTCTTCTGCCCATAGTGGGTTGAGTCGAATTTTCTTCATCTGTTCACAAACATAAAATATAAATTTTATATGCATATATGTATACATATACATATATACACATACATATCTATACATATATGCAAATATGTTACTAGCACCTCAATTTATAATTCATATGACTTGTAGAGTAGTTCCACTTACAGAGCTCATTAATTATTTTAAGACCCTGTGTCTCATTGATATTATTTCACTGGAAAAGACTTCCAGGTGAGGTGAAGAGTCAGCTTTTTTCTGTCAGTTTAACATTATAAACAAAAGTGCCTGAATCATTGACTTACAACTAGTGGCTAGCTGAGAACCACACAAAAAAGAACCTTTAATGTCTTGCCACTTGTCAGCAAAAAACAACATCAGGCCTCAAAGGTGAGGATTGGAAAAGCACTGTCAGAACTGTTTCTTGTTGATTAGTCACAACTGAAGCTTTGTGACCCTAAATAGACAAATGTACTAGAGTGGTTTCCCATTTCCTTCTTCAACTCATTTTACAGATGAGGAAACTGAGATGAACAGGGTTAAATAGCTTGCACAGGTGCCACAGTGGATAGAGCACTAGGCCTGGAGTTAGGAAAACCTGAGTTCAAATGTGGCCTTAGACATTTACTAGCTATGTGACCCTGGGTTAGTCACTTAACCTCTGTTTACCTTAATCCACTAGAGAAGGAAAGAGCAAAACACTTCATTGTCTTTGCCAAGAAAACTCCATGGAAAGTGTAGTCCAGGTGGTTATAAAGAGTCAGACATAACTGAACAGAAATAACAACTTTAAAGCCAAAAATGTCGCTCCATGGTTGAACACACACTTTGCATGTGTGAGGTCTCAGGTTCCATCCCCAGAATCTCCATTCATTTTGTAGTAACTGTGGTGCAGTGGATAGAGTGTCAGGCCAGGAGTCAGGAAAACTCATCTTCAATTCAGATCTGTGTGACCTAGGGTAAGTGATTTAACCCTTTTTGCCTCAGTTTCCTCATCTATAAATTGAGCTAGAAAAAGAAATGGCATATCGCTCCAGTATCTTTGCCAAGAAAATCCCAAAAGGGGTCACAAAGATCCAGCCACAACAGAAAGCCACTAAACCACAACAGTATTTTCAGGTCTTGGTCCTTTATGCTTCTTATCTTAACTATTTCTATAATTAGGATCACACAATGACTTGACAGGTATTTGTTCAGTATGACAGTATTCTGGATAATATCTGTATCAAGTTACTTAAAGGCATATAAGATAACACTGTATAATGCTAGGTGTGAGTAGAAGAAGTGGATGACAAGTAAAATAGCTAAGAAATAATGGAGAAGTAAAGCGAAGAGAAAATGTTGCTCATCAGATCTAGAGATACAATGAAGTTGGGAGGGGTAGGGAGCTTTTGCATGAAATAGCAGGATAAAAATGCCAAAAGCTTTCATCCACTTGGCATGGTCCTCTGAAGCTAACAAAATTAATTTAATAGGAAAAAATGGAAAGTTCCATACTTGGATTTTTTAAAAATCATCTGCATAAGTACAGAATGGAGATGTGGTTACAACACTGATCATATGGAGAAGGACTGGGAATTGAACTAAAACTTCTGTAGTTGTCTGTAGTCTGGCATAGGGGGAAAAACTAATTTGACGTTAAAGAGCATTAATAAAATTATAGTGTGCAGAGAAAGGGTAGTACAAGTCCCATTGGACTTTGCCCTACTCAAACCACATCTGAAGTATTTTGTCTGGTCCTGAACTCACCATTTTAGGAAGGACTTTGGCAATCTGGCATGCATTTAGAGGAGAAGAAAAATGAAACCATGTCACATAAAAAGCTTTGAAGGAACAAGAAATGTTTAACCCAGAGAAGAGAAGGCATCATGTAGCTGTCGTTAAATAGTTTAAGTTGTTACAGACAAGAGTAGTTAAGACACCTTCTTAAATTTGAAGGACAAAACTAATCAATAGGAGGCAAAATTTCAGTTTAAGAAAACTTCCTAATAATTAGAACTGCCCGACACTGGATTGCCTCAGAGATATAAGATTCCCATCCCTGAAAGTGTTCAGAAAGGGACCACATGACCAAAGGATTCATACATTGAGTTACATGGGGACTTAGAAGATGTCTTCTAAGATGTTTCCTTAGGATTATATATTTAGCTTTGGAAAGAACATTAGAGACCATGCATTCCACCCCCAGGCTCCCATTTTAGAGGTGAGAGAATTGAAGCCTAGCAGATTTCAGTAACTTGGCCAAAATCACAAACATAAAAAGTAGCTGAACTAGAATTTGAACCTGATTCCTCTGACTTCATATCCAGCCCTCCTCCCTAACTTGCCAAATCTTTCATTTATTTGTTCATATGTTATTTGCTGGATGCTGTTGGGGAATACAGAGAAACCTAAGACTGAGCCCTTACTATCATGAAGCTCTCTGATTATGGAGATACAAAGCATAAAAAGGTAACTCACCTTTACAGGTGCAAAGGAACCAGATGGCCATGGACTGGTGTGTTCAGGGAAGGTGTTCTAGAGCAGGTATGCCATGACCTAGGATTCAGCTAGGCAAAGCAAGGAAAAGATGAGTTCTAGACAAGCAGCAATCACAGCATGATACAAAGACCCATAGGTAGGATAGAGAGCTATACAGTGTATGCAGGGTACAATGTGTTTGATTGGAGTATATGTCTCATGTAGAAATGTAATCACAAAGAACATTAGCAAGGGCTAGTCAATCCCAAATTGTACAAGACCTTGAACTAAGAGGATAAAGAGTTTAAATGTCATACTCTGTCCATACCATTGGAAAAAAATAGCAGGGAAATAACATGAATCTTCTGTTTTAAAAAGAATAACTTTACTTGTCACCCAACTCTTCAACTCACACTTAGCGTTTTTTAGAGTTTTGTCATATAGACCTTCATCTGGGTAACTGATTACAGATATTGTACAGATATGCAGAATGGGTAAGAGAAAGAACAGACCTGAGACTGCATGGCCAGTTAGGAGAAATAGCTCAAGCACAAGAAGACAAAAGCATTTCATTCACCATTAGGGTAGTGGAAGTGGAAGTCGAAAGGAACAGATGCAAGAGATAGTACAAAGGAATAATTGAGAAGACTTTGTGATTAAGTATGCATGGTAATATGCAACACAATTCCAAATTCAAATTAGCTCTTGTTAAGGGATTTTAAAAGGTGGTTATGACAGTGATCTGAGGTTCCAGCTCTACAGTTAGTTCATATTTCTGAAACTGTACCCCAAATTATAGGGGGTTACATTCTGGAATTATGTCATTTAAATAAGGAAACTTTATTATTCCATTTCCCTTAAACACTCACACCCACACCCATGCACAAACACACTCTCTCTCTCTCTCTCTCACTTTCTCTCTCTCTCTCAACTTCTGGGCATACATAGTAAGATCAATAAGCCCAAACTCTACATATGGGACTTGATCAATTGTAGATGCTGAAAAAGTCCTCATCGTTCATGTCTTGAGTTCTTGCCACTATTTGCAGGTATTGTAATGAAATGTGGGCACTGTGAGTATGAAGCAGTAAATTACAAATGTGTTTTATAACAGAATGGAAATTCCTACAAGACAACTCTTCTCAGAAAATATCAGATTTTTATTCCAATAAGTTATTAGATATAAATGGTTTTGTCCCATATTACTTATCTTCCATTGCAGTATTTTTAAAAAAATGACCAAAAACAATTTTAAGATGATTTGTAACATATACTAAAAAGTGTTTAGTTGAGACTATTACTATATTTAGATCAAATCTGAAGTTTGTGTTTTCACCTAATAAATACTCAATAAATGTTTGTTGATTGAGTGTAAAACGTATATATTGCAGTAGAAAAAAGTACAAGATAATTCAATTTTGTCTTTCAGTGATAAACATGTTGGTAAAGTTTATTCCAAGTCTACTTCCTTTTTGGATTATGTCAGAAAGTCTTTGAAGAAGCTTGAATTAGATGCCTCCAAGGTTGGTATACAATTATCCAATGTTTTACTGAATTACAAAACAGTTAATGAAGTGAAGTGCCACAGAACACTTTGCTTCCATTTTCTGCCCTTGGTCTTTATGAGAAACATTAAGTTGTGTAGAGAACAAATCACGGTCTCTTCTGTCAGATACAGTGTGCCATCCTGTGAATATTCAGAGGACCCCTCCCCCTTTTTGTGTTTACATAGCTAAAAAGAAACTAACTCTGACACCAAACATACCATTTGTGAATAAAAATGAGAAATAGAAGTAAATTAAGTACAAAATTATTTAACTTTGAAAATTTTCTATTTTAAATACATATAAATGGTGTGTTTTATGTAAGAGCTGAAATTACTTCCCTCTAAAAAATTAGTTACTTAGTTAATTAATTAATTAGTTAATTAATTTGGCTTTGAATGAGACAATGCTGGAATTTCAAAACCACCTGAAAGGTTTAGAGTAATAATTGAGACCATTTTATAACAACCAAAAAAAGCTTGGTAGATAGGATTGCTTATTCTAGAATTGGAAAGGCAAAGTACTACTCCATCTACCAGATACATCTTGTTTGGTAGCAAGAATATTAAAATGTATTTGAAACATCATAATATTTTAAAAGGTCTACAAACTAAATTGTCATGAGAGGTGAGTCTTGCTCAGGTTTGGATTAGAAAAACCCTCCCTTGAGGTCCCTGCCCACTGTGAGATTTGTTGATTCTAAAGATCAGGGAAAATTCTTACAGGAAATGAAAAAATTGTTTTATGACAAGAAGTTAAGAAATAACAGAGTTATAGAGAATGGGATCATGTTTTTAATTCTTGAGGTGTGTTTCAAATGTTCATTGAAAGCTAAGAGCTTATGTAAAATATATTTAGTATAGTTTCTACTTAAAAGTAATGCATCTAGTGTCTAATTGGTCCTGGCCATATTCCATCTTCCTCCAAAAGTTTCCTGTGCCTCTTTGTTTACAGAACAGTATGGTTAGCTTTCAGTTCAATAAATATTCATGACTTGACTATGTGCCAGAAACTGCTAAGCACTAGGGTCACAAATAAGAAAAAGGAAGACAGTCCCTGTCCTCAAGGAGCTTACTGCTATATAGGGAATGCCACACCAAAGGAAGTGGAAAAGGGGGAAGGAGTTGGGACCATAGGGTATCTGACATGGGGCAGGATATTTCATGGAGTCAAGAGCCAGGAGAGCTGCTGATGAAGACTGGAATTACCTGGAAATTTTAGTAATCATCTACTAGAATCTAAGAGATGGCAAGAACTTATAGACCAGTTAGTTCAACTTCTAACTCAGTAAAAGAATCTCATCTTCAGCAGCTGTGATAGGGTTGCCCTAATGTGCTTGGTTTTAATCAGTTCACTGAGGGGAGGGAGCTTCCCAGTTAGTTCATTCTCTGTATAATAAATGCTTAATTGCATGAGTGGAACTTACTACTCAAGCGAATCTCATACTATATTATTACTCCCTAGTGTCTATGATTTTAGTTCATTGGATAAAATGCTAGATTGAGTCTGAAGATCTGGGTTCGAATCCTCTCTGCTAATAAGTACATGTGTGACTTTGGACAAGTCACTTAAACTCACTGAATCTCACTTTTTTTTTTCAATCTACAAAATATGGGGATTGGGCAAGAAATAGGTCAGCAAACAACAGCCAGGGGGCCAAATCCCTCTGCAGTTTGTTTTTATATGGCTTGTAAGAGAATAAATAAATGAAACTTATTTAATATTTTAATAAACCTAAATAAAATGCATTTAAAAATACAAAACAGAAATAGGGTGGATTTGGCCCTTGTGGCCCATCTACACCATTGACTTCCTGGTGTAGATGATCTCTAAACTCCAGATCTGTGTTCTGATAAACCTAAATATTTTCATATATCACAAGAAGCACCCATATGCATACATTAATTGTATTTCATCAAATATTTTAGCCTCTCTTTAACCATAATATGTAAACCTTAGAGGGGCAGAAATATTTTGCATGGTACATTTTGCACAGGAGAAATGAAAAAGTTAAGACAAGATTAAGATTAGGTACTAACTTTCATGAAAGTCTATACTACTATGTAAAAATAAAGTCTTAAGTGAAATATCATCAGGTTATAGCAGTGGAAACTTGAGCCTTTCAACTGATTTTTCTGGTGGTTTTATTGATTCAGCAGAGTTTTCTTAACTGAGGGGTCCATGAAATTGTTTTGGTTTTTTACGATTTTGATAACTTCCCATATGTTTATTTCCTTTGTATTTCATTTAAGGTATTTAAAAGCATTGTTCTGAGAAGGGGTCCATTGGCCTCACCAGACTGTCAAAGGAGTCTGACCCCCAATATTTAAGAACCCCTGCTGTAGGGGTAGATGGTTATAGAAACATAAAGGAAAACAAAGAGAGACAGGAAGACTGAAGATGAAAAGATGGAGATAAACTGTAGATATTGAAAAATCAGCCAGTGAAAAGAAGTAAGCAGGTACAGAAAGATAATAGAAAAAACAAGAGGAGGGGACGCTAGGTAAA
The DNA here is from genome assembly GCA_028658325.1 of Potorous gilbertii. Lineage (NCBI taxonomy): Eukaryota > Metazoa > Chordata > Mammalia > Diprotodontia > Potoroidae > Potorous > Potorous gilbertii. Next base: position 212,495,682 of record CM053770.1, read on the forward strand.
TAATCAGGAATACATGGAATGTTAGTGAAGAACTCAGCTTCATTTCATATCCGTTTTATGGATCCTGATCCTTGTCATTACAGCCTAGAAGGGAACATTTTAACCACGGCCAACTGAAAATAGATTCTACAATCTACTTTTGTGCATAAACACAATCACATCAGTGCTTACATGAGTTTCTAATCATTGAGCATAACAACATGCCTTCAGAAGCTTTTTGATTAAGTTGGTGTTGTAGCTTCCTAATATTTACAAACTGTTATATTTACACAAATGAATCTGTGTTGAACAAATACATATCAGTGTGTTTGTGATCCTGCAGTGAACATCTGTTAACATTCAAAATTATGTAAACATGGGAAGTGTCTAGAAAATCTTTTAACGTGCTTCTGGACAGGTTCTTTTCCCTAAAAAATTACTTGAAGACATATCAAATAAAACAGAACACTCTCAGACAAACCATTATCATTCCAAGTAGGCCAACTCAACATGTGCTAAACTTGCGTATGACTAATATCCAGCCTCAATGAGGAATCCAAGGTGACAAGTTCTAAAGTCATTTATGAAAGACAGCCCTGGGCTTTCTTCTCACTTAGAGCTTTTGTCATTCCAGTGGTTCCATGTGGAGACAGATAAAGGGATTGCCAACATTTTCATCATAAATCCCATTTTTTTTAAACAGGTGTCTAAAATATTGCTGATTTAAGTGACCTCCCTAATAATTCATGAATAGAAATTTCTGGGAAAAAAAATGTCTCAAGAATTTAGTTTTAGAAACATAGGCAAATTGATCTTTAAAATGGTCCCTATTTAACGAATTTCTTCATTTTTTTGTATCTTTTGACTGAATTGTCTGCTTTAGTAGTTGGATACAATTATAGACTCTTAAAGAAGGAAGTATTTTAGACTCCAAAGAAGTTAAATCTAGCTAAGTATTTCAGGATGCCAACTACACTGTAGCAATGTTACCAGATATACCTTATGTACAAAATTACCTTCTCAGAATAAAACTACTACAGTCCTTAGTGTTATTCTGATAAAGGTGTTCTTTCTTGTGATAAAATATTAAGACTTGCTAATACTTTAATTGCAAAGTTCTCGTAATTCCCACCTCAGTGATAATTCAGACCTATAACTAAACTGATTACGCCTTAGCCTTTTTCTACTGTGAATTTCTTTGGAATCTGGAAAAGTCAGTTTATATTTTTGTTGTTTCTGAACCAATGTGTTTTACTTTTCAGAATATTTATTAAATCTCAGGATCTTGTTCTTTCTTATTCTCTCTCTCTCCCTCTCTCTCTCTCCCTCCCTCCTCTCTCTCTTTCTCTCATTCTCTCTCTCCTGTCCTTCTTCCTCTCCCTTCCCCTTTCTCTTTCTTCTCCTCTCCCTCCCTCTCTCCTTCTCCCTTCCCCTTTCTCTCCATGTCTTTCTCTTTTCCTCCCTCCCTCACTTTAAATGTGTCATTTTTGGAGGGAGGTCAGTAAAGGTTAGAATATTGATTCTTGAGGAGTATAGGAAGAGGGGAATCAAGTAAACAATTAACATCAGATCTCACAATTAGAAGTGACCTGAGAGGCTGCCTGGCTAACTTGTCCCACTTCTCTGATAAATGATAATTTTATGTCTTATTTTCATTAATTACAAATCATAACTATGCTTTCCTGAGCACCCCTTGGTTATAGAGTTCTTCATTATCTTGTTATTTCCTGTGCAAGTTGTCTGTAGGCACCTACAGGTACTTTCAGACAGAATTGTTGGAATGGCTTTCCCAAGGCTCTGAGTTAAAATACAAATTGTTTCTGTCCCTGTTAGCGTTAATTTCATAGCCAATGAAAATTCTGTGTCTCAGAAAGTCCATACTTTGTAAGATCACAGATTGTTATATCAGACCACACAGGTGGTCTGAGAGCTAGAAATGAGACATCAAGATCTCAAATTACTTTCAGTTACTGTGGCATAACCAGACAAAAGTTGATTGAGATATACATATGTATATGAAAGTTATTTAAACACATAGTGTGTATACATGTGTATATGTACATGTGTATGTGTATAGATGTATCTATAGATATATATGTAGATGTATACATATATATACATATATGTGTGTATAGATATGTCTACAGATATATACGTGTATATATATATATGTGTACAGATATGTGTCTATAGATATACATGTGGATGTGTACATATATACATGTGTCTATAGATATATATGTAGGTGTATATATGCACATATGTGTGTATAGATATGTGTCTCTAGATATATGTAGATGTGTGTATATATATATATATATATATATATGTATGTATATAGACACATATTTATACCAAATTGGATTCTTCCTATTCTGTGTTGACTTATAATCTTTCTCTGCAATCTGACATTCTTCTCTTCCACAGTCTTCATTTTGTTCTTTATTGTACTATTCAGTCTTTCTTCACTACTTGGTGATGCAGTGACGTCAGGAAGACTTGAATTCCAATCCTGCCTCAGATTCCTAACTAGCTGTGTGACCCTGAGCAAAATACTTAACCTTTGTCGCTAGAATTTCCCAGTCTAGAAGATCGAGGTAATAATCACACCTCCCTCCCAAATAAACGTGACCTTCACATACCCTAAAATACTACACAAATGTTTGCTAATGTGATTTAAATGATTTCTTCTGTCCATGGACTCTGGGATCCAGTGACAGTGGCCTTCTGGCTTTACCTCATGCATGGCGCTCCGTGTTCTGACTCTATGACTTTTCATTGGTTGTCTCCATACCTGGAATGTTCTCCTTCCTGGCCTCTTCACAGTCTGGCTGCCCTGGCTTTCCTAAAGATGCCACTTAGATCCCACCTTCTGCAGGATGTCTTTAACACTCCTCCCCTCTGCTCAAGCCTTCTCTGTGTTTACCCCCCATTTCTCTCCTATAGATCTTGTTTTCTAATAGTGAGTTCCTTTAAGACAGGATCCTGTTTCTGCCTTTCTTTGTAAAATCAGCACTTAATACAATGCCTGATACTTATATGACACTCAATAAGTGTTTTTGACTGACCTGAACATCTCTTCACATGACAGAGCTACAGCTATACTAGAAAAGTCATTAAGCTTAAGAATCAGGCTGGGTTCCTGTCTCAGCTGTGACGTTTACCTCAGCCCTTGTCCTATGATGTACAAGTCATTTACCTTCTGTAAGACTTAGTTTCATAATGTGTAGACTGGAATGATGCAACTAGCACAACTTACTTTCTAGGCTTATGTAGAAAATGATTAAAACTTGAAGGCAATTTGAACTGTAATTATTGGTATTTTGACTCTCCACTCCTTCACGTCCATGGATGTGTCCTCCATCCATATCCATTCACACCTTCTGATTCTTTACAATTTGGCTGCACATTGTCACATAGATCCTTTCCAGAGGGTCGGCTTTGTCTTCTAGAGAAATTTCATGATCAGCAGTGTGGTGTAGTGGGTAGAGAGAAGATCTGGGCTCAAGTCTTTCCTCTGATATATCCTGGCTTTATGAACCTGATCAATTCATTTAATCCAGGTGTGGGAAACCTACCTATCAGAAGATCCCATGTGGCCTTCTAGGTCCTCTAAGTTTTATAGAACAAATCTTTTTATTAAGGAGATTTGTTCTGTGAAGTTTGGATTATGTCAAAGGGCCACACTTGAAGACCTAGAGGGCCATATGTCACCTCCAGGCCACAGGTGTCCTACCCTGGATAATCTCTCACAGTTCTAGGCATTTCCCTAAGGTTATAAACGGCAGAGTTAGTGCCAGTCTTTTTTTGATAGAAAGAACCTCCTTCATCACCTTCCCACAAGTCCAGTCCCCATCTCTTAACATTTTCTAAGTACCTATGGAGTACCCAAGATAAATTAATTGAACACAAAGTAACGCTAATAATGACGATAACATTACCTACTATTCTATAGCACTGTATTATGCTATGCTTTTTTTCAGGGTCCTTTCCCATACAACAAGTGATGTAGTAAAACTCTGACATAGGTATCTATTTTATATTTTATAGACAAAGCCCCTTAAGAAAGAGAGGAAATGAATTAACCAAAATTATAAATCCAGTCAATGACTAAGTAGGTCTCCTCTCTCGTCTCTATGTTCTTTCCTCTAAATCAGAGATTACTTGGGTACCATGTATACCCTAGGGGTCTATGAGGTCTATGAACTTGGATGGGGAAAAAAAAAATCTATATCTTTATTTTCCCTAAAATGTAACTGAAATTTAGCATTTCCTTTGATTTTGTGAAAACATTTTTCTGAGAAAGGACCCACAGGCTTCATCAGACATTGCCAGATGGGTCTGTGATACACACAAGAATCTTAAGTACCTATGCTCTAAACCAACAAGCAAATAAACATGTCTATGAATACTGTTCATCAGTCTGGAAACACTTAATTTTTATGTTTTTCTATATCTTTGAGATTTCCTCAGCCCTTTATTATGGTTTCATAGAAAGTAAACAAAAACAGAAGGGAGGAAGAATTCATAGACTTTAAGGAGAATTTATGAGAGAATTAAGTAAGAATGTTAATAAAACAAGAAGATATAGAGGAATAAAGAATAGATTATCACCCAGTAATGGCTTGAGATAAGGGTTATTATACATTAATTTACTCTGTACACCTTACTTAGTGCTTTCGCTCAGTGTTCACTCTTCCTGTCTTTGACAGTTCACTAAATAGCAACCTTGTGGCAAAAACAACATGGTTCCATTACACAGTGTGCTAGACTTTTGGAAATTTTATCATCATGGAATTAGAAATGGCCCAAGAGGTCATTCTGACCAACCTTCTACTTAATAAAGGAATCACCTTCTTACTTTTTGTGGAAACTAATCCCAAATTCCCCATGGCTCTTTGCCTACACCTCTCTCATTTGTAGTTATTTTACTCCTTTTTATCACATTTATTTTGTACTTTCTTTCAGTCAGATGATAATCTTTGTAGAGCAAGATCTATCTTTACTTTTCACTCTAACGAGTTAGCGGCCTGATTGTACACTGACAGCTAACCAAGGAATGACATCAGTAAGAAGCCTTAAAATATAATTCATTACATTGCTTCTTATATACTGCTTGCCTTCCCACTTGTTCTTTAAAGAAAATATACATGCTCTGTTAGGGTGAGACTTCTTTGTAATCTACAAATCTTTGGCTTCTCTCATTCCCTATTCCTTATCTGTATTTTCCAATATATCTCTGATATTCTTCACTAATTCCTAGTTTTTCACTGAAGTTACTAAATATCACAGCCTAAGTAGATTGAATGTAGAAGGTCTTAAAAAAAAGTCTTTATAGATTTTCTCTCTTTGTTTTCTACAACAGATGTTGGGGTATGAGCTACAGTTATTGTCATAGTGCCTTTTTTTTTTTTTTGCAAATACAAGCACATCTGTAGTAGATGTCCAAATGTCCCATAAAATGTTACTTGTTGCCTTTGGGCATATGATTAAATCAGCCCTGCCAAGTCCTTTATCTTCCTCTTCAAAGAGAACCTCTGAGACATCCTTCCATTGAGCTGCAACTTCCTTCTGGTTTCATTTGTAGCAAAAATGTCAGTATTAATATGTTTGGTATCTCCATGGGATGACCATTTGTCACCTGGATAAAGATTGCATATTTAGAGTACTAACATCAAAGATAATGTTTATGGGAAGGGGCAAGACTGCTTTTAGTGGTTTGAGGACCTCCCCATGAGAAAATCTCTACCAATGGAGGTCATAATATTCTCAGAAACTTAGTTTTAGCTGGTTGCCTGAAGAACTGAAAGGTTAAGTAAATTGCCATGTGGCCAGTATATCAAAGGCAGAATCTGAGCTCAGATCCTCCTGACTCCAGTACCATCCTTCTATCCACTACACTGTAATGCCTTAATGTTTATAAGACATAAAAATGCATGATTCTGGAGATAGCCGAGTTGTCATCAAGTCTCCCGAAAGCCTTTGTCCTTCCTTTTCTCTTGAGCTGTCCGAGGTAATCAGTTAAAGTGGTGAGGTACTCTCTTGATCCAGAGAACCCCACAAAATAAAGCAAGTCAAGGGGTTCAAATCTCTGAGGTCACTTCAAGAACACCCGTGAAACAACCCAAGCCATCAAGGGCATGCACATCCGAAAAGCTGCCAAGTACTTGAAAGATGTCACGTTGAAAAAACAGTGTGTTCCCTTCTGTCAGTATAATGGTAGAGTTGGCAAGTGTGCCCAGGCTAAGCAGTGGGGTTGAACACAGAGTCATTGACCCAAAAGGAGTGCTGAATTCTTGCTGCATGTTTGAAAATGCAGAAAGCACCACAAAACTAAAGGGTTTGAATGTGGTTTCTCTTGTCATTGAGCATAGTCAGGTTAACAAGGCCCCCAAAATGCGACAATGTACTTACAGGTCTCATGGTCGAATCAACTGATACATGAGCTCTCCTTGCCTTATTGAGATGATACTTACTGAAAAGGAACAGATTGTTCCTAAACCAGAAGAGGAAGTTGCTCATAAGTAAAAGATATCCCAGAAGAAACTAAAGAAACAAAAGCTTATGGCATGGGAGTAAATAAAACATTAAAATGCAAATCAAAGTGAAATGGAAAGAAAAAAAGTATGATTCTTGGCACCCTTCCTCTTTTCCCACCACCGTGTGGTGGAAATGTCATTACAGTAATTACCTTACAATAAGATGGATAGGGGTGGCCCAGGGTTGAGGGTCGTTTGTCTTTTTCTTTGTTCCACCTGTTGCTATGGCCAACAGATTCACCCTTAGTGGTCCATCCTTCTAAAAATATATGGTCCCAAAGTCCAGAAAGTTAATCCTAGACTTAGAGCTAAATTAAGCAATCAAAAGTCATGCATCAAATATGATTTTTGGAAACACACTACTTTTTAATGGCAAATATATAAAAAGTTAAATTTTTTTTCCTCTAAAGAGCAGAAAACTAATCAGGCTTCTCCACAGAGAATATACTCTTGCATATCAAGGTCATTCTCTCTTTCTCTCAGCTAACTACTTTGTTTACAGGTGTCTCTATGGTAACCAATCATCTTAGGAAATGGTATAATGTTAAGAGAATGGCATTGAAAGAATAAGGAGAAATAAAAGAGAAAAACAGGTTATGACTTTTTTCTTATTCAGGAACAGAAAAACAAAAGCCTCTTATGTCAACTTATTTTAATCAGAGCAGTGCTTTCAACAATAAAAAGAAAACATTTAATTCCATAAAAGTAGCATTACTTCAAGCCGTTATTAATTGAGTAATCCACTTTTGTTAATTCCTCTGCTCATAACATGTGAGGACTGTTCCAAAATGTTTCCTTTTTTCTCAAGCCTCTAACCCTTATTCCAGTCTTCCACCCTTAGAAACTCCTTCTAAACTGAAAGAAATTAAGGTCATTTTATGGTAGACAATTTCCTCCACTCTTTTTCAGTCTTCAAAACTCATTATCATCACTTACTTTGCCCTTGCCTTCTGTATCAGGAGGTGTCTCTGCCTCCTGTAAGACTCATCCGTCTAGCTGTATCTTCTCATCTGTTCAAACCTCCCCTACATTCTTCCTCCATAGTCATTCCCCTCCCTCTCTCATATATCTTTAATCTCACTTTCTTTACTTGTCCTTCCCAAGAGCATATAGATTTGCTTAGGGTCCTTCAATCCTAATTTTCTAAAAAATCTTTCCTTGACCCTGTTCTCATCTACGAGTCATTACATCTTAACCTTCACCTGCACTGCCAAATTATTTTTGAAATGTTTTTTTCCTCAACAATGCTTCTTAATTTTTTACCATCTATGCTATGCTCAACTCTTTGTAATCTAGTTTTTTCTCTGTTCTACTCTAAGTGCTTTCTGAAAAGTCACAGCTGACTTTATGATGGGCAAAGCCTGTGGTCCTTTCAGTCTTTGTCTTAAACCTCTCTGCAGCATTTCAGGCTAGGAACCACCCCTCCCTATCTGCTCTGTAGCCTCTTTTACCTTCCTGAGACTCTACACTCTCCTGGTTCTCATTTCTCTTCACTCATTCCTGATGAGTAGGCATTACTCAAGTTTCTATCTTTGACACTTTCCTCTTCCTAAACCCTCTCCATTGACAGTTCTCATTCACACATCCATTATTTCAAGTATTTCCTCTCTACAGAGAAATCAATCTTAACTTGTCTGTCTCTTTCTCTCCTCCTCCTCCTCTCCTCTCCCTCTCTCTTCCCCTTGTCTTTTAAACTCCTGGGGCCTTAGTTTTCCCATATATAAAAGTAATCGGATTGGACACTCTCCAATGTCTCATATAACTCCAGTTCTGTGATCTTATGGTCAAGTGAATGAGATCTGTTAGATAGCTGAGTGGAAAGATGGACTGGTATGATATGAGGGAGGACACCCAACAGAATATTACAATAATCCAGGCAACAGATGAGTACCTGCATAAGACACCTGGCAGTGTCAGAGGCTTTACAAACTTTTATACAAGAGAGGTTGCAAGGTAGATTCAACAAGAAATGGCAACAGATTGGATGTGTTAAATGAGAGAGAATAGGAAGTGGAAGGTGATACCTAGGTTGCCATCTTGGGTGAATGGAGGAATAATAATGCCCTCAATAGTAAGAAGGAGGTTAAGAAGAGGGAAGGATTTGGACATGCTGAATTTAAGGTATCTACACACTGAAATTTAGATGTCTAGTAGACCATTCTACATATTAAGACTGGAAGTCTGCAGAGAGGTGAGGGCTGGATACATTCACATAAGAGTCATCTGCATAGACATTCTAATTGAAAACACGAGTGCTAATGTGATCCTTAGCTTAGTAGTATAAGGGGAGAAGTGAGGAGAGTCCAGAACAGAATCTCTTAGGATACTGAAAGGTAACAAACATAATGTAGAGGAAGATCCAGCAAAAGAAACTGAGGAACAATATGACAAGAGGAAAACCTGGAAAGAGCGGTGTCATTAAAACATAGAAAGAAGAAAAAGTCAAGGAGAAAAGGGTGATCCATAATGTCAAAGGCTGTAAAGAGGTCAGTGAGGATAAGAATTAAGAAAAGGCCATTAGATTTGTCAATCAAGAAAGCTATATTTGGATGAGATTTGAAGCTAGATTGCAGAAAGTTAAGAAGAATTAGAGGAAAGGTTATGGAGGCACCAGTTGTAGAAAATCTTCTCAAGGAGTTTAGCTCCAAGAAGTAGGAGATATATATGATAGCTCACTTGGATGAACAGATCAAGTGAGTGTTTTTGTGGATTAAACAAACATTACTATCGTTGTACCAGCAGGGAATCAACAAGCAGACTGAAAAATATTCAAGATTAGTGTGATTGAGGGTGATATGGGGACTTTGGAGAAGGCAGTATGGAAAAAAATCCCTTGCATACCTAAAGGGATTTGTATTAACAGAGAAAAGTCACATGTCCTCCGCGGTAGGGCTGAATGAAGAGGTAATGGTAGGAAGCAAGTGAGTGACATGAGTCTGAAGAGAAAATACGGAGCTCTTGGTGGATGACTTCAATTCTTTTGGTGAAATATGAGGCAAGGTACTCAACTGAGAGGATTGGGGAAGGTAGCCATAGAGGTTTGAAAAGGGCTAGAAATGTTTGGAAAGGCTTTTATGGTGAATTGGATAGTCAATTCAGTTGGGGAGGTGTGAAAGTATTGCCCTCCATGGTGAGGGCTAAGTTGGGATTAAGATTAATTATTAATTATTATTAATTATAACAACTTTGTAATGGACCATTAGCTTCATGATTTTCTCCAATAGGAGTGAAGGCCACAGATGGTGGCGGTAATCCAAGGATGGTGCTTACTGGGCCGAGATAGACAATAAGATGAGTAAGGAACCCTAGAGAAAAGGATAGTGTACGATGGAACTGATTCACCAAGCACTCAAGGAAGAAAGGAGAAGACAGCAACTAGTGCAGGGGATGAAAGCCTTGGAAAGTCCTAAGGGGTGAAGTGAATCTAGGTTATGATGATGATCCAGAATAGGAACTGAATCATTGCTGATCAAAATTTAATAGTATTTTAAGATAGGCATAAAGGTATTCATTGGTAGAAGGAGTATGCACAATAATGAAATAATGGTGCTTCCAAAGAAAGTCTGCATGTCTGTTTGGTTTAAAAAGGAATGTCTGTCATGTTTGGATTGGACAAGGTGTCTTCTAAAGGCCTTGTTGAAGTCAAAGTAAGGAATAATGGATGGTACCATTTTGTTTTGTACCATTGCAGAAGATAAAAAGATTTGTTAAGCTGAATTACTTAATGCCTCTGGACAGAGGACTATGGTGGACCACTTGTACAAAGTGCAGCATGACCAGGGTGCTGATTTCTTTTGTTTAATGGTACTTTTTTTGTTACAAGGTGAGTTCTATTTAAGGAGAGAGTTGAGTCACTGGAATGCGAAGTAGCAGCAATTTGGAAAAAAAATATTGCCTTATAAGCCAATTAATCAACAAATGTTTATTGAGCACTTACTACATCGAGTCAACAAGCATTTATTAAGCACCTATTCTGTGGAAGGTACTATGCTGTTTGTCAGTTTGTTAAGTATTTGGGAATTCAAAGAAAAGATGAAAAGAGTCACTATCCTCAAGGAGCTTACATTCTAAAGCGAGAGTAAACATGTCCAATAAACATATATACAAAATATATACAAATTAAATACAAGGTACCTTTAGAAGGGGAGGCACTATTATTTTTTTAGATTTCAGGAATCATCAGTCTTAAATTTTTTTCATTGCATTTCTTTTATGCCTATTTTGTTTTAGGAATTATTCCAAATATTTAACATTGCAACTTTTTCATATATTTCATCATATATTTTTATATATTTATGTATTTTATATGTTTTATATTTTTTTTAATCTTACAG